>JAQPZY010001201.1:0-600000 GCA_029931535.1 Margaritifera margaritifera
ATGGTTCAGACTATGAACCGTGCTCTCTAGAGTCTATAAAAAAATAGCATAAAAAGTCATCTTATGACAAAATGATATTCCGTTTCTCTCACAGACCGCCAATTTTACAAGTCAGTCCAAGCACTAAATTCGAAAAAAATACAACTAAAGAAGGCGGGTTTTGGTATAAAAAGCAAGTGCCTCAGAGCCAAGAAGCCACGATAACGAAGAAGCCTTATTTTCCGCTGACGAAATGGGCTCTCACACCCCAGCTACTTTGCAATTTTGCCTGTTTTTTTTTTTGTTTTTTTTTTTTTTTTTTTTTTTTTTTTTTTAGAAATTGTTTGGATTTATAGTGACAGTACATATAAATATGTCATCTATAGCTGGTAATAAGAATGGCAATACATGTACTTACTTTTATGCATCTTGAATTTCTTCAAAATGTACTTTCTGATCCACGGCGCGAAATTGCACTGCAATCTAGACTACATTTCCAACAGAAATCACATTCCAAAGGAGAATTTACTGCACTCCAAAACGAAATGAATTTGATATTCCCTAACAAAAATATTTAATCCTGCATCTTCTTGAGAATTTCACTTAAAAGAATTTCATATGTTGTCCACCTTATGATTCCAAACTATCAATGGCAGGACAGTAACACATGTGTAAGCTAGCTTGCTGTCGAGGCCAGTCCCTCTAGTTACATGTACATTGTACGTAATAGACCCAGCTAATAACGCAAGTTCACAACAATTAAAAGAGCAGAATTTAGTTGAATCGACAGAAAAACAAAATCCCTCCATTCCAGGTCAACTGGGAAAGTTGTTCCAAGGCGCAGTCATTCACAATATGACTCAAAAGTTCAATTTTAAGTAGACCAAAATGAGATTTCTTTTTGAAACAAATCACTGAGCGCGCGGTACTCTACCAAGTTCAAAGGTCACTGGGCGGTGCCATGTGCGCATGAATACTGTTACTGTGTATTGGTTTAACTTCGGTTGTGTATTTACTTTAGTATATGTGAAGATATTCAGTTACTTTGTTTCTTGTAGTGTGTTCTTTTTATTATTCAGCCTTAGGTAAAAAAAGCAAAATGCGTATATTATAAAAAGGTTACTGGCATTTGTATGGCGAAAAAAATATGAACTCGTTTTTTCTGCGCTATACTGCACTCCCGACGTCGTGCAGTATAACTCAGGAAGAACACTCGTTCATATTTTCCCATACAAATGCAGTAACTTATTATTATTATATACTCATTATTTTCTCCATTAACTTTGCATTGTCAGAATCGTGCAGTATTTCTCCATATCTGCACGGCTTCATACTGCACGACAGGTGTGTCTAAAAAATAGTATCGCGTGTTAAGAACTCATTTTTTAGTGTAAAACAAACACTGAACGCAAATGTTAGCTGACACCGGAGATTTTGCTCTTTATTAGATTTTGTCTGTGGATGAAACTAAACAAGCTGTTTGAGGAGTAGAGATGATAAAGGCTGTCGATGTGAATGAATTCATTGAGTAACAAAAGAAATCCATTTCAACCAAGCAAGTGGACTGAACGTGATATTCACTATGTACAGCGGTGGTTAAATGAACAAATAACATGAGGCATGGCAGTATTGAAAATATCATTCTGATCATATAGACACTTATTTAACCGATGGTTCAGACAATGAAACCGTTTCTCTTGAGTCTATAAAAAAATAGCATAAAAAGGCATCTTATGACCAAATGATATTCCGTTCCTCTCAGAGACCGCCAATTTATTACAAGTCAGTTCCAAGCACTAAATTCGAAAAAAATACAAACTAACGAAGGCGGGTTTTGGTATAAAAGCAAGTGCCTCAGAGCCAAGAAGCCACGATAACGAAGAAGCCTTATTTTCCGCTGACGAAAAGGGGTCTCACAACCCAGCTACTTTGCAATTCTTGCCTGTTTTTTTTTTTTTTTTTTTTTTTTTTTTTGAGAAATTGTTTGGATTTATAGTGACAGTACATATTAATATGTCATCTATAGCTGGTAATAAGAAATGGCAATACATGTATTTACTTTTATGCATCTTGAAATTTCTTCAAAATGTACTTTCTGATCCACGTCGCGAAATTGCACTGCAATCTAGACTACATTTCCAGCAGAAATCACATACCAAAGCAGAATGCACGGCACTCCAAAACGAACTGCATTTGATTATTCCCTAACAAACATATTTAAATCCTGCATCTTCTTGTGAATTTCACTTAAACGATTTTCATATGTTGTCCACCTTATGATTCCAAACTATCAATGGCAGGACAGTTAAACACATGTGTAAGCTAGCTTGCTGTCGAGGCCAGTCCCTCTAATTACATGTCCTTTGTACGCTAATTAGACCCAGCTCATAACGCAAGTTCACAACAATTAAAAGAGCAAGAATTTAGATGAATTGACAGAAAAACAAAATCCCTCCATTCCAGGTCCAATGAGGAAAGTTGTTCCAAGGCGCTGTCATTCACAATATGACTCAAAAGTTCAATTTTAAGTAGGACCAACAATGAGATTTCTTTGTTGAAACAAATCACTGAGCGCGCAGGTACCTCTACCCAAGTTCAAAGGTCACTGGGCGGTGCCATGTGCGCTATGAATACTGTTACTGTGTTATTGGTTTAACTTCGGGTTGTGTCATTTACTTTAGAAATATAGCAGAAATTCAGGTTACTTTGCTTTCTTGATAGTGTGTTCTTTTTAGTTATTCAGCCTTAGGTAAAAAAAAGCCAAATATGAGTATATAATTAAAAAAGGTTTACTGCATTTGTATTGGGCAAAATATGAACTCGTTTTTTTTTGAGCTATTAACTGGCACTCCTCGACGTCGTGCAGTATAACTCAGTAAAACTCGTTCATATTTTCCCTCATACAAAATGCAGTTACCTATATATTATTATTATTACTCAATTTTTTTCTCCATTAACTTTGCATTGTCAGAATCGTGCAGTATTTCTCCATCTCTCGCACTCGGCTTCTACATACTGCACGACACGTGTCGTCTAAAAATAGTATCGCGTGTTAAGAATAATTTTTTATTGTAATACAACAACATATGAAACGCAAATGTAGCAGGACACCGGGAGCGTTTTGCTTTATTAGATTTGTCTGTGGATGAACTAAACAAGCTCGTTTGAGAGTAGAGATGATCAAAGCTGACGATGCGAATGAATTCATTGAGGTCACAATAAAAGGAATCCTTTCAACCAAGCAAGTGAGTCTGAACTGTGATATTCACAATGTACAGCGGTGGCTTTATGACAACAAAACATGAGGCATGGCAGTATTGAAAAATATCATTCTGATCATTTAGACACTTATTTAACCGATGGTTTCAGACTATGAACCGTGCTCTCTCGCGTCTATAAAAAAATAGCATTAAAAAGTCATCTTATGATCCAAATGATTATTCCGTTTCTTCTCAGAGACCGCCCAATTTTACAAGTCAGTCCAAGCACTAAATTCCGAAAAAAATACAACTTAAAGAATGGTCGGGTTATTGGTATAATAAAGCAAGTCTGCCTCAGAGCAGAAGAAAGCCACGGATAACGGAAAGAAGCCTCTATTTTTCCGCTGACGAAATGGGCTCTCACACCTCCAGCTACTTTTGCATAATTTGCCTGTTTTTTTTTTTTTTTTTTTTTTTTTGAGATAATTGTCTTGGATTTATGAGTGACAGTACATATAATATATGTCATCTATAGCTGGTAATAAGAATGGCAATACATGTACTTACTTTTATTTGCATTCTGGAATTTCTTCAAAAATGCTTACTTTCTGATCCACGGGCGCGAAATTGCACTGCAATTAGACTACATTTCCAACAGAAATCACATTCCAAAGGAGAATTTACTGCACTCACAAAACGAAAATGAATTTGATATTCCCTAACAAAAATATTTAATAACTGCATCTTCTTGGTGGAATTTCACTTAAAAGAATTTTCATATGTTGTCCACCTTATGGATTTCCAAACTATCAATGGCAGAGACGAGTAACACATGTGTAAGCTAGCTTGCTGTCGAGGCCAGTCCCTCTAGTTACATGTACATTGTACGTAATAGACCCAGCTAAATAACGCAATGTTCACAACAATTAAATAGAGCAGAATTTAGTTGGAATCGACAGAAAAACAAAATCACATCCTCCCATTCCAGGTCAACTGGGAAAAGTTGTTCCAAGGCGCAGTCATTACACAATATGACTCAAAAGATTCAATTTTAAGTAGACCAAAATGAGATTTCTTTTTGAAACTCATACTGGAATCTATCACGCTCGAGCGCGCAGGTACTGCTACCAAGCTTCAAAGGTCAACTGGGCGAGTGCCATTAGTGGCGCATGAATACTGTTACTGTGTTATTGGTTTAACTTCGGTTGTGTATTTACTTTAGAAAGTATAGCAGAAATTCAGTTTACTTTGTTTTCTGTGTATGTGTGTTCTTTTTATTATTCAGCCTTAGGTAAAGAAAAGCAAAATGAGTATATAATAAAAAAGGTTACTGCATTTGTATGGGAATAATATTGAACTCGGTTTTTCTGAGCTATACTGCCACTCCCGTAGTCGTGCAGTATAAACTCAGAAAACTCGTTCATATTTTCCCATACATATCGCTCAGTAACTCTATAATTATATATACTCAATTTTTTTCTCCATTAACTTTGCATTGTCAGAATCGTGCAGTATTTCTCCATACTGCACGGCTTCATACTGCACGACAACGTGTGTCTAAAAATAGTATCGCGTGTTAAGAACTATTTTTTATTGTAACAAACAATGAACGCAAATGTAGCAGACACCGGAGCTTTTGCTTTATTAGATTTGTCTGTGGATGAACTAAACAAGCTGTTTGAGAGTAGAGATGATAAAAGCTGACGATGCTGAATGAATTCATTGAGTCACAAAAGAATCTTTCAACCAAGCAAGTGACTGAACGTGATATTCACAATGTACAGCGGTGGCTTTATGACAAAAAACATGATGCATGCAGTATTCCTGATCATTTAACACTTATTTAACCGATGGTTCAGACTATGAACGTGATCTCTAGAGTCTATAAAAATTAGCATAAACAAGTCATCTTATGAACCAACATGATATTCCGATTCTCTCAGAGTGACGCCAATTTTACAAGTCAGTCCAAGCACTAAATTCAGAAAAAATACACTAAAGAAGGCGGGTTTTGGTATATAACGCAAGTGCCTCAGAGCCAAGAAGCCACGATACCGAAGAAGCCTATTTTCCGCTGACGCCAATGGGCTCTCACACCCCAGCTACCTTTGCCAATTTTTGCCTGTTTTTTTTCTTTTTTTTTTTTTTTTTGTTCTGAGAAATGTTTGATTTATAGTGACAGTACATATAAATATGTCATCTATAGTGGTAATAAGAATGGCAAATACATGCTACTTACTTTCTATGCATCTTGAATTTCTTCAAAATGTACTTTCTGATCCACGGCGCCGAAATTGCACTGCACTCTAGACTACATTTCCAACAGAAATCACATTCCAAAGGAGAATTTACTGCACTCCAAAACGAAATGAATTTGATATTCCTAACAAAAATATTTAATCCTTGCATCTTCTTGAGATTTTCACTTAAAAGAATTTCATATGTTGTCCACCTTATGATTCCAAACTATCAATGGCAGGACAGTAACACATGTGTAAGCTAGCTTGCTGTCGAGGCCAGTCCCCCTCTAGTTACATGTACATTGTACGTAATAGACCCCAGCTAATAACGCAAGTTCACAACATTATAAAGAGCAGAATTTAGTTGAATCGACAGAAAAACAAAATCCTCCATTCCAGATCAACTCTGGGAAAGTTGTTCCAAGGCGCAGTCATTCACAATATGACTCAAAAGTTCAATTTTAAGTAGACCAAAATGAGATTTCTTTTTGAAACAAATCACTGAGCGCGCGGTACTCTACCAAGTTCAAAAGGTCAGCTGGGCGGTGCCATGTGCGCATGAATACTGTTACTGTGTATTGGTTTAACTTCGGTTGTGTATTTACTTTAGAATATAGCAGAAATTCAGTTACTTTGTTTCTTGTAGTGTTGTTCTTTTTATTATTCAGCCTTAGGTAAAAAAGCAAATGAGTATATAATAAAAAGGTTACTGCATTTGTATGGGAAAATATGAAACTCGTTTTCTTCTGAGCCTATACTGCACTCCCGACGTCGTGCAGAATAACTCAGAAAACTCGTTCATATTTTCCCATACAAATGCAGTAACCTATAATTATTATATACTCAATTTTTTCTCCATTTAACTTTGCATTGTCAGAATCGTGCAGTATTTCTCCATACTGCACGGCTTCATACAGCACGACACGTGTGTCTAAAAATAGTATCGCGCTGTTAAGGAACTATTTTTTATTGTAAACAAACAATGAACGCAAATGTAGCAGACACCGGAGCTTTTGCTTTATTAGATTTTGTCTGTGGATGAACTAAACAAGCTGTTTGAGAGTAGAGATGATAAAGCTGACGATGTGAATGAATTCATTGAGTCACAATAGAAATCTTTCAACCAAGCAAGTGACTGAACGTGATTATTCACAATGTACGCGGTGGCTTTATGACAACAAACGTGAGGCATGCAGTATTGAAAATATCATTCTGATCATTTAAACACTTATTTAACCGATGGTTCAGACTATGAACCGTGCTCTCTAGAGTCTATAAAAAATAGCATAAAAAGGCATCTTATGACCAAATGATATTCCGTTTCTCTCAGAGACCGCCAATTTTACAAGTCAGTCCAAGCACTAAATTCGAAAAAAATACAACTAAGAAGGCGGGTTTTGGTATAAAAGCAAGTGCCTCAGAGCCAAGAAGCCACGTAACGAAGAAGCCTTATTTTCCGCTGACGAAATGGCATCTCACACCCCAGCTACTTTGCAATTTTTGCCCTGTTATTTTTTTTTTTTTTTTTTTTTTTTTTTGAGAAATTGTTTGGATAGATAGTGACAGTACATATAAATATGTCATCTATAGCTGGTAATAAGAGTGGCAATACATGTACTTACTTTTATGCATCTTGAATTTCTTCAAAATGTACTTTCTGATCCACGGCGCGAAATTGCACTGCAATCTAGACTACATTTCCAACAGAAATCACATTCCAAAGGAGAATTTACTGCACTCCAAAACGAAATGAATTTGATATTCCCTAACAAAAAAATGTAATCCTGCATCTTCTTGAGAATTTCACTTAAAAGAATTTCATATGTTGTCCACCTTATGATTCCAAACTATCAATGGCAGGACAGTAACACATGTGTAAGCTAGCTTGCTGTCGAGGCCAGTCCCTCTAGTTACATGTACATTGTACGTAATAGACCCAGCTAATAACGCAAGTTCACAACAATTAACAGAGCAGAATTTAGTTGAATCGCACAGAAAAACAAAATCCCTCCATTCCAGGTCCAACTGGGAAAGTTGTTCCAAGGCGCAGTCATTAAAAATATGACTCAAAAGTTAAATTTTAAGTAGACCAAAATGAGATTTCTTTTGAAACAAATCACTGAGCGCCGCGGTACTCTACCAAGTTCAAAGGTCACTGGGCGGTGCCATGTGCGCATGAATACTGTTACTGTGTATTGGTTTAACTTCGGTTGTGTATTTACTTTAGAATATAGCCAGAAATTCCAGTTACTTTGTTTCTTAGTAGTGTGTTCTTTTTATTATTCAGCCTTCGGTAAAAAACCAAAATGAGTATATAATAAAAAGGGTACTGCATTTGTATGGGAAAATATGAACTCGTTTTTTCTGAGCTATACTGCACTCCCGACGTCGTGCAGTATAACTCAGAAAAACTCGTTCATATTTTCCCATACAAAGCAGTAACCTATAATTATTATATACTCAATTTTTTCTCCCATTAACTTTGCATTGTCAGAATCGTGCAGTTTTCTCAATACTGCACGGCTTCATACTGCACGACAGCTGTGTCTAAAATAGTAATAGCGTGTTAAGAACTATTTTTTATTGTAAACAAACAATGAACGCAAATGTAGCAGACACCGGAGCTTTTGCTTTATTAGATTTGTCTGTGGATGAACTAAACAAGCTGTTTGAGAGTAGAGATGATAAAGCTGACGATGTGAATGAATTCATTGAGTCACAAAAGAATCTTTCAACCAAGCAAGTGACTGAACGTGATATTCACAATGTACAGCGGTGGCTTTATGACAAAAAACATGAGGCATGCAGTATTGAAAATATCATTCTGATCATTTAGACACTTATTTAACCGATGGTTCAGACTATGAACCGTGCTCTCTAGAGTCTATAAAAAAATAGCATAAAAAGTCATCTTATGACCAAATGATATTCCGTTTCTCTCAGAGACCGCCAATTTTACAAGTCAGTCCAAGCACTAAATTCGAAAAAATACAACTAAAGAAGGCGGGTTTTGGTATAAAAGCAAGTGCCTCAGAGCCAAGAAGCCACGATAACGAAGAAGCCTTATTTTCCGCTGCCGAAATGGGTCTCACACCCCAGCTACTTTGCAATTTTGCTGTTTTTTTTTTTTTTTTTTTTTTTATTTTTTTTTTTTTTTTTTTTTTTTGAGAAATTGTTTGGATTTATAGTGACAGTACATATTAATATGTCATCTATAGCTGGTAATAGAATTGGCAATACATGTACTTACTTTTATGCATCTTGAATTTCTTCAAAATGTACTTCTGATCCACGGCCGCGAAATTGCACTGCATCTAGACTACCATTTCCAACAGAAATCACATTCCAAAGGAGAATTTACTGCACTCCAAACGAAATGAATTTGATATTCCCTAACAAAAATATTTTAATCCTGCATCTTCTTGAGAATTTTCACTTAAAAGAATTTCATATGGTTGTCCACCTTATGATTCCAAATATCAATGGCAGGACAGTAACACATGTGTAAGCTAGCTTGCTGTCGAGGCCACAGTCCCTCTAGTTACATGTACATTGTACGTAATAGACCCAGCTAATAACGCAAGTTCAACAATAAAAGAGCAGAATTTAGTTGAATCGACAGAAAAACAAAATCCCCCTCCATTCCAGGTCAACTGGGAAAGTTGTTCCCAAGGCGCAGTCATGTCACAATATGACTAAAAAGTTCAATTTTAAGTAGACCCAAAATGAGATTTCTTTTTGAAACACAATCACTGAGCGCGCGGTACTCTACCAAGTTCAAAGGTCACTGGGCGGTTGCCATGTGCGCATGAATACTGTTACTGTGTATTGGTTTAACTTCGGTTGTGTATTTACTTTAGAATATAGCAGAAATTCAGTTACTTTGTTTCTTGTAGTGTGTTCTTTTTATTATTCAGCCCTTAGGTAAAAAAGCAAAATGAGTATATAATAAAAAGGTTACTGCATTTGTATGGGAAAATATGAACTCGTTTTTTCTGAGCTATACTGCACTCCGACGTCGTGCAGTATAACTCAGAAAACTCGTTCATATTTTCCCATACAAATGCAGTAACCTATAATTATTATATACTCAATTTTTTCTCCATTAACTTTGCATTGTCAGAATCGTGCAGTATTTCTCCATACAGCACGGCCTTTCATTACTGCACGACACGTGTGTCTAAAAATAGATATCATGCCCCCCCCCCCCCGTAGGTTCTAAGAACACTATTTTTTATTGTAAACAACATTATGAACCGCAAATGTAGCAGACACCGGAGCTTTTGCTTTATAGATTTTGTCTGTGGCTATGAAAGCTAAACAAGCTGATTTGAGAGTAGAGATGATAAAGCTGCGCTCGACCCCGATGTTGAATGAAATTCATTGAGTCAACAAAAGAATCTCTTCAACCAAGCAAGGTGACTGAACGTGATATTCTACAATGTACCAGCGGTGGCTTGTATGACAACACAACAGTGAGGCATGCAGGTATTGAAAATATTTTCATTCTGATCATTTTAACACTTTATTTAAACCCGGATGAAGTTCAGACTATGAACCGTGCTCTTCTAGAAATGGGTCTATAAAAAAATAGCATAAAAACGTCAATCTTATGACCAAATGATATTCCCGTTCTTCTCTCAGACGACCGCCAATTATTACAAGATCAGCTACCAAAGCCACTAAAATTTCCGAAAAAACTACAAACTAAAGACCCCCCCCACCGGCCCCCCCCCCCCCCCCCCCCCCCCCCCCCCCCCCCCCCCCCCCCCCCCCCCCCCCCCCCCCCCCCCCCCCCCCCGCGACCCCCCACTATAAGGCTCATTTTGGTATTAATAAGCCAAGTATCCCCCCCCCCCTCCCCCCCCCCCACCCTCAGAGCCAAAGAAGCCACGATAACGAAGGCAGCCTTATTTTTCCCGCTGACGAAATGGGCCACTCTCACAACCCCAGCTACTTTGCAATTTTGCTCTGATTTTTTTTTTTTTTTTTTTTTTTTTGTTTTGAGAAATTAGTTTGGATATTTTATAGTGACCAGTACATATTAATATAGTCATCTTATATTAGCTGGTAATAAGAATTGGCAATACATGTACTAGACGTTTTATGCATCCTTGAAAATTTCTTCAAAATGTTACTTTCTGATCCACGGCGCGAAATTGCAACTTGCGAATCTAGACTACATTTCCAACAGAAATCACCGATTCCAAACGGAGAATTTACTGCACTCCAAAACGAAATGAATTTTGATATTCCCTAACCAAAAATATTTAATCCTCCTGCATCTTTCCTTGAGAATTTCACTTTAAAAGAATTAGTGTCATATGTTTTGTTTCCACTCTTATGATTCCAAACTATCAATGGATCCAAGGACAGTAACACATGTGTAAAGCTAGCTCTGCTTGGTCGAGGCGCCCTCAGGTCCCTCTAGTTACATGTACATTGGTACGTAATAGACCCAGCTAAAAACGCAAGTTCACAACAAATTAAAAAGAGTCAGAATTTTAGTTGAATCGACCCCCCCTAGAAAAACACAAAATCCCTCCATATTCCAGCAAAGGTCAACATGGGAAAGTTGTTGCCACATAGAGCGCAGTCATTCACAATATGGACTCAAAAAGTTCAATTTTAAGTTAGACCAAAATGAGATTTCTTTTTGAAGACAAATCACTGAAACAGCGCGCCGGTACACTAACCAAGTTCAAAGGTAGCTCACACTGGGCGGTTTCCCCCCAGCCCCCTTTTTATGAAAAAAAACCCCCCCCATGTTACCCCCGCATGAAATACTGTTTTAGCTGTGTATATGGTTATTAACTTCGGGTTGTGTAATTTTACTTTAGAAAAGTATAGCAGAAAAATCATCAGCTTACGTTTTTGTTCTCTTGTTAGGTTGGAGATGTTCCATTTTTATTATTTCAGACCTTAGGTAAAAAAGCAAAATGAGTATAATAATAAAAAGGTACTACTGCATTTGTATAGGGAAAGAATATGAACTCGTTCCTTTTCTGGAGCTATAACTATACTAGCACTCCCGACGTCGTGCAGTATAACTCAGAAAACTTCGTCTAACATATTTTTCCCCATACCAAATGCAGTATTAGTACCTATAATTATTATATACTCAATTTTTTTTCTTCCATTAACTTTGCATTGTCAGAATCGTGCAGTTAAATTTCTCCATACTGCACCGGCTTCATACTGCAACGACACGTGAGTCTAAAAATAGTATCTGCGTGTTAAGAACTATTTTTTATTGTAAACAAAACAATGAACGCAAATGTAGCAGAACACCGGAGCGTTGCTTTAGTGGATTTGTCTGTGGATGAACTATATCAAGCGCGCGCTCGCGTCGTGTTCTCGTTTGAGAGTAGAGAAATGATAAAGCTGACGATGCGGACATTTGAGAATTCTATTGAGTCCACAATAACGAATCTTTCAACCAAGCAAGTGGACTGAAAACGTGATATTCACAATGTAACAAGCGGTGGTCTTTATGACAAAAAACATGAGGCATGCAGTCATCTTGCAAAAAATATCATTCTGGATTCATTTAAACACTTAATTAACCGATGGTTCAGACTATGAATCCAGTGCTCTTCTAAGAGTCTATAATAAATAGCATAAAAAGTCATCTTATGACCAATATGATAATTCCGTTTTCTCTCAGAGGACCGCCAATTTATACAAGTCGAGTCCAAGCATACTAAATTGAAAAAAATAACAACTAAAGAAGGCGGGTTTTTTGTGTGATAAAAGCTAAGTCGCCTCAGAGCCAAGTAAGCCACGATAACGACAGAAGCCTTATTTTCCGCTGGACGAAATGGGCTCTCACACCCCAGCTTATTTTACTTTTGACAATTTTGTCTGTTTTTTTTTTTTTTTTTTTTTTTTTTTTTTTTTTTTTTTTTTTTTTTTTTTTGAGAAAATTGTTTGGATTTATAGTGACAGTACATATAAATATGTCATCTAAAGCTGGGAATAAGAATGGCAATACATAGTACTTACTTTGTATGCATCTTGAATTTCTTCAAATGATGTACTTTCTGATCCACAGGCCCAGCGAAATTGCAACTGAGAAGTCAATCTAGACTCCATTTCCAAAATAAATATCAATATTCCAAAGGAGAATTTTTTACTGCACTCCAAAACGAAATGAATTTCTCTAATCGATATATTCCCCTAAACAAAAAATATTGTAATCCTGGCATCTTATTCTTGAGAAATTTCACTTAAAAGGAAATATTACATATGTTGTCCACACTTAATGATTCCAAACATATCAATGGTCAGTAGACAGTAACACAAAGTGTAAGCTTAGCTTGCTGTCGAGGCCAGTCCCTCTAGTTACATGCGTACATTGTACGTAATAGACCCAGCTAATAACGCAAGTATTCACAACAATTTAAAAGAGCAGAATTTAGTTGAATCGACAGAAAAACAAAATCCCTACCATATCCAGATAAACTGGGAAAGTTGTTCCACAGGCGCAGAGTCATTCACAATATGACTCAAAAGTCTAATTTTAAGCTAAGTACCAAATGAGATTATCTATCTTTTTGAAACAAATCACTGAGCGAGCGGTACTCTACCAATTCAAAGGTCACTGGGCGGTGCCGATGATGCGCATGAATACTGGTACTACCCACAGTGTATTGGGAGTTTAACTATCGGTTGTGTATTTACTTTAGAAATATAGCCGAAATTCAGTTACTTTGTTTCTTGTAGTGTGTTCTTTTTTATTATTCAGGTGGGGGGGGGGGGGTGGGGGGGGGGGGGGGGGGGGGGGGGGGGGCCTTAGGTAAAAAAGCAAAATTGAGTATATTAAATAAAAAAGGTTACATGCATTTGTATGGGAAAATAAGAACTCGGTTTTTTTCTTCTCTGAGCAATACTGCCCTCTCACCCGACGTCGTGCAGTAATAACTCAGAACCACTCGTTCATATTTTCCCATACAAATGCAGTAACCTATAATTATTATATATACTCAATTTTTTCTCCATTAACTTTGCATTGTCAGAATCGTGCAGTATTTCTCCATACTGCACGGCTTCATACTGCACGACACGTGTGTCTAAAAATAGTATCGCGTGTTAAGAACTATTTTTTATTGTAAACAAACAATGAACGCAAATGTAGCAGACACCGGAGCTTTTGCTTTATTAGATTTTTCTGTGGATGAACAAACAAGCTGTTTGAGAGTAGAGATGATAAAGCTGACGATGTGAATGAATTCATTGAGTCATAAAAGAATTTTCAACCAAGCAAGTGACTGAGAACGTGATATTCACAATGTACAGCGGTGGCTTTATGACAACAAACGTGAGGCATGCAGTATTGAAAATATCATTCTGATCATTTAAACACTTATTTAACCGATGGTTCAGACTATGAACCGTCCTCTCTAGAGTCTATAAAAAATAGCATAAAAAGTCATCTTATGACCAAATGATATTCCGTTTCTCTCAGAGACCGCCAATTTTACAAGTCAGTCACAAGCACTAATTCGAATATACAACTAAAGAAGGCGGGTTTTGGTATAAAAAGAAGTGCTCTGAGCAAGAGCACGAACACGAAGATAAGCCTAATTGTCCGCTGACGAAAATGGGCTAGTCACACCACAGTACTTTGCAATTTTGCTTTTTTTTTTATTTGTTTTTTATTTTTTTTTTTTTAAAGTTTTGGTAATCGAGTAATGTTTGTGATTTTAGTACATATATCATAGTCATCTAAAATAGCTGGTAATAATTGTTGGCAAATACATGTACTATTACTTAAGCATCTTGAATTTCTTCAAAATGTACTTTCTGATCACACGTCGATTGCACAACTGACTACATCCAACAGATATTACTACATTCCAAAGCTGGAATTTACTGCACATTTCAAAAACGAAATGAATTTGTATTCCCTAACAAAATATATTTCTGTTTTCTTGAGAATTTCACTTATATATTTTTATATGTTGTTGATTTGATTCCAAACTATCATGGCAGGACAGTATTATCAAATGTGTATCTGAATTGCTGTCGAGGCCAGTCCTCTAGATGTACAGTACGTAATGACCCAATATAATACGCATAGTTCAAACAATTTAAAAGAGCAGAATTTAGTTGTATCGAACAGAAAACAATATATTATTCCATTCAACTTAACAGAAAAAGTTGTTCCAAGGCGCAGTTTTTCACAATATGACTCAGTTCAATTTTTAGTAGACCTCAAGATTGAGATTTCGAAAACAAATATCTGAGCGCGCGGTACTACCAAGTTCATAAGGTCACGGGCGGTGACCATTGTGCTTGAATACTGTTACTGTGTATTTTAACTTGTGTTATTTACTTTAGAAATATAGCAGTTCGTACTTTGTTTCTTTAGTGTGTTCTTTTTATTATTCTGCCTTAGGTAAAAAAAGCAATAATGATTTATAATAAATATAATGCTATTTTGGGAAAATATGAACTCGTTTTTTCTGAGCTTATACTGCACTCACGTAGGTGCACGTGTAAGTATATAATCTTTTTCAGTCATCTGTTATCACCTGTGTTTTTTATATTAATTTTCTTGACAATTATTCGTTTGCATTGATTGATATGTGCATCTATCTCGTTGGATTTCTTGTATCTATTGCATCTTCACTGACTCTAAACGTGTGTCAAATAGTATTCGGGTGTTAAGACTATTTTTTATGTTTAATCAAACAATCGCAAAGAATACAAAACCGGAGCTTTTGTTTATTAGATTTGTCTGTGGATGATAACAAGCTGTTTAAGAGATGATAGCTTCTTGATATTTTCATTTACAATCTTTGAATTCTGTAGGTCACTGTCAGTACACAGACAAACTGGTTGTATGTGTTAATATGCATGTTTTTAGTTTTCGAATTGTACATTTCTAAATGATTTCTCAAAATACGTGTATCTATGAAGCATATTTTTTTTATATTCTTTTGCATTTATGTTTTAGTACCAGCTACTAAATTTCTGTTGTTTTTTGGGCTTGTTTAAAAGCTCATATCAATTTTGCATGTTTCCGCTATGTCGCTCTTTTTGTATTGTCAATTCATCTGTTTTTTCTTTTGTGTCTTGTTTTATTTCATTTTTTTTTTTTTGTGTTTTTATTTTCTTTCAATTTTTTTAGTAGGATGTTAATAGAATAAGGCAAAAATGAACTATCCCAGAATTTTCAAATGTTTGTTTTTATCTGAATTGAGGGAAAAATGAATTTTTTAATTTTGTACTATAACGATTTCATGATAGATTTTGTTATTGTTCATAGTAATTTCCTTCTTTTGATTACATATCTGGGTACAAGTGTGTTTTGTTTCTGTATAAATTAGTTTTATTTTTAATCAAGAATACACTTAATCACCAGAAAATATTGTTTTACATGTTGATGTTATGCATTCTTTATCCTAATATGTTGTGTTTTAACATTATACTATACCATACATTTTTTAACGAGCTCAGCAGCATTTTGGTTTTCATGATTTTTTGGTTAAATGGTTGAAATTGTATTTCTATCACTGTGGAAAAACACCTCTTAAAATAATGTTTAATAAAAGGTTTACTTTTTCCATGTGTATGTTAACATGGTCTGGCTTTTTATTTTTTGGTATGTAGTGATCCTATTTAAGCAATTATGTATCCCAACCAAGAAAGTAAAGCTAGTAAATATGTACTTATGCATGTGTTACTGTCCTGCTATTGATAGTTTGGAATCATAAGGTGGACAAAATATAAATTCTTCTAAGTGAAATTCTCAAGAAGATGCAGAATTAAATATTTTTTAGGGAATATTAAATTCATTTCGTTTTGGAGTGCAGTAAATTCTCCTTTGGAATGTGATTTCTGTTGGAAATGTAGTCTAGATTGCAGTGGAATTTCGCGCCGTGGATCAGAAAGTACATTTTGAAGAAATTCAGGATGCAGAAAAGTAAGTACATTTATTGTCATTCTTATTACCAGCTATAGATGACATATTTATATGTACTGTCATAATAAATCCAAACAATTTCTCCAAAAACAACCCCCCCCCCGCAAAATAGCAAAACAGCTGGGGTGTGAGAGCCCATTTCGTCAGCGGAAAATAAGGCTTCTTCGTTATCGTGGCTTCTTGGCTCCGAGGCACTTGCTTTTATACCAAAACCCGCCTTCTTTAGTTGTATTTGTTCGAATTTAGTGCTTGGACTGACTTGTAAAATTAGCGGTCTCTGAGAGAAACGGAATATCATTTGGTCATAAAATGCTTTTTTATGCTATTTTTTTTATAGACTCTAGAGAGCACGGTTCATAGTCTGAACCATCGGCTAAATAAGTGTTTAAATGATCAGAATGATATTTTCAATACTGCATGCCTCACGTTTGTTGTCATAAAGCCACCGCTGTACATTGTGAATATCACGTTCAGTCACTTGCTTGGTTGAAAGATTCTTTTGTGACTCAATGAATTCATCCACATCGTCAGCTTTATCATCTCTACTCTCAAACAGCTTGTTTAGTTCATCCACAGACAAATCTAATAAAGCAAAAGCTCCGGTATCTGCTACATTTGCGTACATTGTTTGTTTACAATAAAAAGTAGTTCCTAACACGCGATACTATTTTTAGACACACGTGTCGTGCAGTATGAAGCCGTGCAGTATGGAGAAATACTGCACGATTCTGACAATGCAAAGTTAATGGAGAAAAAAATGAGTATATAATAATTATAGGTTACTGCATTTGCATGGGAAAATATGAACGAGTTTTTTTGAGCTATACTGCACGACGTCAGGAGTGCAGTATAGCTCAGAAAAAACGAGTTCATATTTTCCCATACAAATGCAGTAACCTTTTTATTATATACTCATTTTGCTTTTCTACCTAAGGCTGAATAAAAAAAAGAACACACTACAAGAATTATAGGTTACTGCATTTGTATGGGAAAATATGAACGAGTTTTTTTGAGCTATACTGCACGACGTCAGGAGTGCAGTATAGCTAGGAAAAAACGAGTTCATATTTTCCCATACAAATGCAGTAACCTTTTTATTATATTCTCATTTTGCTTTTCTACCTAAGGCTGTATGATAAAAAGAACACACTACAAGAAACAAAGTAACTGAATTTCTGCTATATTCTAAAGTAAATACACAACCGAAGTTAAACCAATACACAGTAACAGTATTCATGCGCACATGACACCGCCCAGTGACCTTTGAACTTGGTAGAATACCGCCCGCTCAGTCATTCGTTTCAAAAAGAAATCTCATTTTGGTCTACTTACAATTGAAATTTTGAGTCATATTGTGAATGACTGCGCCTTGGAACAACTTTCCCAGTTGATCTGGAATGGAGGGATTTTGTTTTTCTGTCGATTCAACTAAATTCTGCTCTTTTAGTTGTGGTGGACTATTACGTACGATGTACATGTAGCTAAAGGGACTGGTCTCGACAGCAAGTTACACATGTGTTACTGTCCTGTCATTGATAGTTTGGAATCATAAGGTGGACAAAATATGAAATTCTTTTAATTTAAATTCTCAAGAAGATGCAGGATTAAATATTTTTGTTAGGGAATATCAAATTCATTTCGTTTTGGAGTGCAGTAAATTCTCCTTTGGAATGTGATTTCTGTTGGAAATGCAGTCTAGATTGCAGTGGATCAGAAAGTACATTTCGAAGAAATTCAAGATTGAGAAAAGTAAGTACATTTATCATTTATTGCCATTTTTATTACCAACTATAGATGACATATTTATATGTACTGTCACTATACATCCAAACAATTTCTATAAAAAAAATAAAAAAGGCAAAATTGCAAAGCGGCTGGGGTGTGAGAGCCCATTTCGTCAGCGGAAAATAAGGCTTCTTCGCTATCGTGTCTTCTTGGCTTTGAGGCACTTGCTTTTATACAAAAACCCGCCTTCTTTAGTTGTATTTGTTCGAATTTAGTGCTTGGACTGACTTGTAAAATTGGCGGTCTCTGAGAGAAACGGAATATCATTTGGTCATAAGATGCCTTTTTATGCTATTTTTTTATGGACTCTAGAGAGCACGGTTCATAGTCTGAACCATCGGTTAAATAAGTGTTTAAATAATCAGAATGATATTTTCAATACTGCATGCCTCACGTTTGTTGTCATAAAGCCACCGCTGTACATTGTGAATATCACGTTCATTCACTTGCTTGGTTGAAAGATTCTTTTGTGACTCAATGAATTCATCCACATCGTCAGCTTTATCATCTCTACTCTCAAACAGCTTGTTTAGTTCATCCACAGACAAATCTAATAAAGCAAAAGCTCCGGTGTCTGCTACATTTGTCTGCATTGTTTGTTTACAATAAAAAGTAGTTCCTAACACGCGAAACTATTTTTAGACACACGTGTCGTGCAGTATGAAGCCGTGCAGTATGGAGAAATACTGCACGATTCTGACAATGCAAAGTTAATGGAGAAAAAAATGAGTATATAATAAACAAAGTAACTGAATTTCTGCTATATTCTAAAGTAAATACACAATCGAAGTTAAACCAATACACAGTAACAGTATTCATGCGCACATGGCACCGCCCAGTGACCTTTGAACTTGGTTGAGTACCGCGCGCGCAGTGATTTGTTTCAAAAAGAAATCTCATGCTGGTCTACTTATAATTGAAATTTTGAGTCATATTGTGAATGACTGTCCCTTGGAACAACTTTCCCAGTTGATCTGGAATGGAGGGATTTTGTTTTTATGTCGATTCAGCTAAATTCTGCTCTTTTAGTTTTTAGCTGGTTCTATTACGTACGATTTACATGTAGCTAGAGGGACTGGCGTTGACAGCAAGCTACTTTACACATGTGTTACTGTCCTGCTATTGATAGTTTGGAATCATAAGGTGGACAAAATATGAAATTCTTCTAAGTGAAATTCTCAAGAAGATGCAAGATTAAATATTTTTTAGGGAATATTAAATTCATTTCGTTTTGGAGTGCAGTAAATTCTCCTTTGGAATGTGATTTCTGTTGGAAATGTAGTCTAGATTGCAGTGGAATTTCGCGCCGTGGATCAGAAAGTACATTTTGAAGAAATTCAGGATGCAGAAAAGTAAGTACATTTATTGTCATTCTTATTACCAGCTATAGATGACATATTTATATGTACTGTCATAATAAATCCAAACAATTTCTCCAAAAACCAAAAAAAAAAACCCCGCAAAATAGCAAAACAGCTGGGGTGTGAGAGCCCATTTCGTCAGCGGAAAATAAGGCTTCTTCGTTATCGTGGCTTCTTGGCTCCGAGGCACTTGCTTTTATACCAAAACCCGCCTTCTTTAGTTGTATTTGTTCGAATTTAGTGCTTGGACTGACTTGTAAAATTAGCGGTCTCTGAGAGAAACGGAATATCATTTGGTCATAAAATGCCTTTTTATGCTATTTTTTTTATAGACTCTAGAGAGCACGGTTCATAGTCTGAACCATCGGCTAAATAAGTGTTTAAATGATCAGAATGATATTTTCAATACTGCATGCCTCACGTTTGTTGTCATAAAGCCACCGCTGTACATTGTGAATATCACGTTCAGTCACTTGCTTGGTTGAAAGATTCTTTTGTGACTCAATGAATTCATCCACATCGTCAGCTTTATCATCTCTACTCTCAAACAGCTTGTTTAGTTCATCCACAGACAAATCTAATAAAGCAAAAGCTCCGGTATCTGCTACATTTGCGTACATTGTTTGTTTACAATAAAAAGTAGTTCCTAACACGCGATACTATTTTTAGACACACGTGTCGTGCAGTATGAAGCCGTACGGTATGGAGAAATACTGCACGATTCTGACAATGCAAAGTTAATGGAGAAAAAAATGAGTATATAATAATTATAGGTTACTGCATTTGCATGGGAAAATATGAACGAGTTTTTGTGAGCTATACTGCACGACGTCAGGAGTGCAGTATAGCTCAGAAAAAACGAGTTCATATTTTCCCATACAAATGCAGTAACCTTTTTATTATATACTCATTTTGCTTTTCTACCTAAGGCTGAATAAAAAAAAGAACACACTACAAGAATTATAGGTTACTGCATTTGTATGGGAAAATATGAACGAGTTTTTTTGAGCTATACTGCACGACGTCAGGAGTGCAGTATAGCTAGGAAAAAACGAGTTCATATTTTCCCATACAAATGCAGTAACCTTTTTATTATATTCTCATTTTGCTTTTCTACCTAAGGCTGTATGATAAAAAGAACACACTACAAGAAACAAAGTAACTGAATTTCTGCTATATTCTAAAGTAAATACACAACCGAAGTTAAACCAATACACAGTAACAGTATTCATGCGCACATGACACCGCCCAGTGACCTTTGAACTTGGTAGAATGCCGCCCGCTCAGTCATTCGTTTCAAAAAGAAATCTCATTTTGGTCTACTTACAATTGAAATTTTGAGTCATATTGTGAATGACTGCGCCTTGGAACAATTTTCCCAGTTGATCTGGAATGGAGGGATTTTGTTTTTCTGTCGATTCAACTAAATTCTGCTCTTTTAGTTGTGGTGGACTATTACGTACGATGTACATGTAGCTAAAGGGACTGGTCTCGACAGCAAGTTACACATGTGTTACTGTCCTGTCATTGATAGTTTGGAATCATAAGGTGGACAAAATATGAAATTCTTTTAATTTAAATTCTCAAGAAGATGCAGGATTAAATATTTTTGTTAGGGAATATCAAATTCATTTCGTTTTGGAGTGCAGTAAATTCTCCTTTGGAATGTGATTTCTGTTGGAAATGCAGTCTAGATTGCAGTGGATCAGAAAGTACATTTCGAAGAAATTCAAGATTGAGAAAAGTAAGTACATTTATCATTTATTGCCATTTTTATTACCAACTATAGATGACATATTTATATGTACTGTCACTATACATCCAAACAATTTCTATAAAAAAAATAAAAAAGGCAAAATTGCAAAGCGGCTGGGGTGTGAGAGCCCATTTCGTCAGCGGAAAATAAGGCTTCTTCGCTATCGTGTCTTCTTGGCTTTGAGGCACTTGCTTTTATACAAAAACCCGCCTTCTTTAGTTGTATTTGTTCGAATTTAGTGCTTGGACTGACTTGTAAAATTGGCGGTCTCTGAGAGAAACGGAATATCATTTGGTCATAAGATGCCTTTTTATGCTATTTTTTTATAGACTCTAGAGAGCACGGTTCATAGTCTGAACCATCGTTTAAATAAGTGTTTAAATAATCAGAATGATATTTTCAATACTGCATGCCTCACGTTTGTTGTCATAAAGCCACCGCTGTACATTGTGAATATCACGTTCATTCACTTGCTTGGTTGAAAGATTCTTTTCCGACTCAATGAATTCATCCACATCGTCAGCTTTATCATCTCTACTCTCAAACAGCTTGTTTAGTTCATCCACAGACAAATCTAATAAAGCAAAAGCTCCGGTGTCTGCTACATTTGTCTGCATTGTTTGTTTACAATAAAAAGTAGTTCCTAACACGCGATACTATTTTTAGACACACGTGTCGTGCAGTATGAAGCCGTGCAGTATGGAGAAATACTGCACGATTCTGACAATGCAAAGTTAATGGAGAAAAAAATGAGTATATAATAAACAAAGTAACTGAATTTCTGCTATATTCTAAAGTAAATACACAACCGAAGTTAAACCAATACACAGTAACAGTATTCATGCGCACATGGCACCGCCCAGTGACCTTTGAACTTGGTTGAGTACCGCGCGCGCAGTGATTTGTTTCAAAAAGAAATCTCATGCTGGTCTACTTATAATTGAAATTTTGAGTCATATTGTGAATGACTGTCCCTTGGAACAACTTTCCCAGTTGATCTGGAATGGAGGGATTTTGTTTTTATGTCGATTCAGCTAAATTCTGCTCTTTTAGTTTTTAGCTGGTTCTATTACGTACGATTTACATGTAGCTAGAGGGACTGGCCTTGACAGCAAGCTAGCTTACACATGTGTTACTGTCCTGCTATTGATAGTTTGGAATCATAAGGTGGACAAAATATGAAATTCTTCTAAGTGAAATTCTCAAGAAGATGCAGAATTAAATATTTTTTAGGGAATATTAAATTCATTTCGTTTTGGAGTGCAGTAAATTCTCCTTTGGAATGTGATTTCTGTTGGAAATGTAGTCTAGATTGCAGTGCAATTTCGCGCCGTGGATCAGAAAGTACATTTTGAAGAAATTCAGGATGCAGAAAAGTAAGTACATTTATTGTCATTCTTATTACCAGCTATAGATGAGATATTTATATATACTGTCATAATAAATCCAAACAATTTCTCAAAAAAAAAAACCCCAAAAAACCCCCGCAAAATAGCAAAACAGCTGGGGTGTGAGAGCCCATTTCGTCAGCGGAAAATAAGGCTTCTTCGTTATCGTGGCTTCTTGGCTCCGAGGCACTTGCTTTTATACCAAAACCCGCCTTCTTTAGTTGTATTTGTTCGAATTTAGTGCTTGGACTGACTTGTAAAATTGGCGGTCTCTGAGAGAAACGGAATATCATTTGGTCATAAAATGCCTTTTTATGCTATTTTTTTTATAGACTCTAGAGAGCACGGTTCATAGTCTGAACCATCGGCTAAATAAGTGTTTAAATGATCAGAATGATATTTTCAATACTGCATGCCTCACGTTTGTTGTCATAAAGCCACCGCTGTACATTGTGAATATCACGTTCAGTCACTTGCTTGCTTGAAAGATTCTTTTGTGACTCAATGAATTCATCCACATCGTCAGCTTTATCATCTCTACTCTCAAACAGCTTGCTTAGTTCATCCACAGACAAATCTAATAAAGCAAAAGCTCCGGTATCTGCTACATTTGCGTACATTGTTTGTTTACAATAAAAAGTAGTTCCTAACACGCGATACTATTTTTAGACACACGTGTCGTGCAGTATGAAGCCGTACGGTATGGAGAAATACTGCACGATTCTGACAATGCAAGGTTAATGGAGAAAAAAATGAGTATATAATAATTATAGGTTACTGCATTTGCATGGGAAAATATGAACGAGTTTTTTTGAGCTATACTGCACGACGTCAGGAGTGCAGTATAGCTCAGAAAAAACGAGTTCATATTTTCCCATACAAATGCAGTAACCTTTTTATTATATACTCATTTTGCTTTTCTACCTAAGGCTGAATAAAAAAAAGAACACACTACAAGAATTATAGGTTACTGCATTTGTATGGGAAAATATGAACGAGTTTTTTTGAGCTATACTGCACGACGTCAGGAGTGCAGTATAGCTAGGAAAAAACGAGTTCATATTTTCCCATACAAATGCAGTAACCTTTTTATTATATTCTCATTTTGCTTTTCTACCTAAGGCTGTATGATAAAAAGAACACACTACAAGAAACAAAGTAACTGAATTTCTGCTATATTCTAAAGTAAATACACAACCGAAGTTAAACCAATACACAGTAACAGTATTCATGCGCACATGACACCGCCCAGTGACCTTTGAACTTGGTAGAATGCCGCCCGCTCAGTCATTCGTTTCAAAAAGAAATCTCATTTTGGTCTACTTACAATTGAAATTTTGAGTCATATTGTGAATGACTGCGCCTTGGAACAACTTTCCCAGTTGATCTGGAATGGAGGGATTTTGTTTTTCTGTCGATTCAACTAAATTCTGCTCTTTTAGTTGTGGTGGACTATTACGTACGATGTACATGTAGCTAAAGGGACTGGTCTCGACAGCAAGTTACACATGTGTTACTGTCCTGTCATTGATAGTTTGGAATCATAAGGTGGACAAAATATGAAATTCTTTTAATTTAAATTCTCAAGAAGATGCAGGATTAAATATTTTTGTTAGGGAATATCAAATTCATTTCGTTTTGGAGTGCAGTAAATTCTCCTTTGGAATGTGATTTCTGTTGGAAATGCAGTCTAGATTGCAGTGGATCAGAAAGTACATTTCGAAGAAATTCAAGATTGAGAAAAGTAAGTACATTTATCATTTATTGCCATTTTTATTACCAACTATAGATGACATATTTATATGTACTGTCACTATACATCCAAACAATTTCTATAAAAAAAATAAAAAAGGCAAAATTGCAAAGCGGCTGGGGTGTGAGAGCCCATTTCGTCAGCGGAAAATAAGGCTTCTTCGCTATCGTGTCTTCTTGGCTTTGAGGCACTTGCTTTTATACAAAAACCCGCCTTCTTTAGTTGTATTTGTTCGAATTTAGTGCTTGGACTGACTTGTAAAATTGGCGGTCTCTGAGAGAAACGGAATATCATTTGGTCATAAGATGCCTTTTTATGCTATTTTTTTATAGACTCTAGAGAGCACGGTTCATAGTCTGAACCATCGTTTAAATAAGTGTTTAAATAATCAGAATGATATTTTCAATACTGCATGCCTCACGTTTGTTGTCATAAAGCCACCGCTGTACATTGTGAATATCACGTTCATTCACTTGCTTGGTTGAAAGATTCTTTTGTGACTCAATGAATTCATCCACATCGTCAGCTTTATCATCTCTACTCTCAAACAGCTTGTTTAGTTCATCCACAGACAAATCTAATAAAGCAAAAGCTCCGGTGTCTGCTACATTTGTCTGCATTGTTTGTTTACAATAAAAAGTAGTTCCTAACACTCGAAACTATTTTTAGACACACGTGTCGTGCAGTATGAAGCCGTGCAGTATGGAGAAATACTGCACGATTCTGACAATGCAAAGTTAATGGAGAAAAAAATTAGTATATAATAAACAAAGTAACTGAATTTCTGCTATATTCTAAAGTAAATACACAATCGAAGTTAAACCAATACACAGTAACAGTATTCATGCGCACATGGCACCGCCCAGTGACCTTTGAACTTGGTTGAGTACCGCGCGCGCAGTGATTTGTTTCAAAAAGAAATCTCATGCTGGTCTACTTATAATTGAAATTTTGAGTCATATTGTGAATGACTGTCCCTTGGAACAACTTTCCCAGTTGATCTGGAATGGAGGGATTTTGTTTTTATGTCGATTCAGCTAAATTCTGCTCTTTTAGTTTTTAGCTGGTTCTATTACGTACGATTTACATGTAGCTAGAGGGACTGGCCTTGACAGCAAGCTAGCTTACACATGTGTCACTGTCCTGCTATTGATAGTTTGGAATCATAAGGTGGACAAAATATAAATTCTTCTAAGTGAAATTCTCAAGAAGATGCAGGATTAAATATTTTTTAGGGAATATTAAATTCATTTCGTTTTGGAGTGCAGTAAATTCTCCTTTGGAATGTGATTTCTGTTGGAAATGTAGTCTAGATTGCAGTGGAATTTCGCGCCGTGGATCAGAAAGTACATTTTGAAGAAATTCAGGATGCAGAAAAGTAAGTACATTTATTGTCATTCTTATTACCAGCTATAGATGACATATTTATATGTACTGTCATAATAAATCCAAACAATTTCTCCAAAAACCAAAAAAAAAAACCCCGCAAAATAGCAAAACAGCTGGGGTGTGAGAGCCCATTTCGTCAGCGGAAAATAAGGCTTCTTCGTTATCGTGGCTTCTTGGCTCCGAGGCACTTGCTTTTATACCAAAACCCGCCTTCTTTAGTTGTATTTGTTCGAATTTAGTGCTTGGACTGACTTGTAAAATTAGCGGTCTCTGAGAGAAACGGAATATCATTTGGTCATAAAATGCCTTTTTATGCTATTTTTTTTATAGACTCTAGAGAGCACGGTTCATAGTCTGAACCATCGGCTAAATAAGTGTTTAAATGATCAGAATGATATTTTCAATACTGCATGCCTCACGTTTGTTGTCATAAAGCCACCGCTGTACATTGTGAATATCACGTTCAGTCACTTGCTTGCTTGAAAGATTCTTTTGTGACTCAATGAATTCATCCACATCGTCAGCTTTATCATCTCTACTCTCAAACAGCTTGCTTAGTTCATCCACAGACAAATCTAATAAAGCAAAAGCTCCGGTATCTGCTACATTTGCGTACATTGTTTGTTTACAATAAAAAGTAGTTCCTAACACGCGATACTATTTTTAGACACACGTGTCGTGCAGTATGAAGCCGTACGGTATGGAGAAATACTGCACGATTCTGACAATGCAAGGTTAATGGAGAAAAAAATGAGTATATAATAATTATAGGTTACTGCATTTGCATGGGAAAATATGAACGAGTTTTTTGAGCTATACTGCACGACGTCAGGAGTGCAGTATAGCTCAGAAAAAACGAGTTCATATTTTCCCATACAAATGCAGTAACCTTTTTATTATATACTCATTTTGCTTTTCTACCTAAGGCTGAATAAAAAAAAGAACACACTACAAGAATTATAGGTTACTGCATTTGTATGGGAAAATATGAACGAGTTTTTTTGAGCTATACTGCACGACGTCAGGAGTGCAGTATAGCTAGGAAAAAACGAGTTCATATTTTCCCATACAAATGCAGTAACCTTTTTATTATATTCTCATTTTGCTTTTCTACCTAAGGCTGTATGATAAAAAGAACACACTACAAGAAACAAAGTAACTGAATTTCTGCTATATTCTAAAGTAAATACACAACCGAAGTTAAACCAATACACAGTAACAGTATTCATGCGCACATGACACCGCCCAGTGACCTTTGAACTTGGTAGAATGCCGCCCGCTCAGTCATTCGTTTCAAAAAGAAATCTCATTTTGGTCTACTTACAATTGAAATTTTGAGTCATATTGTGAATGACTGCGCCTTGGAACAACTTTCCCAGTTGATCTGGAATGGAGGGATTTTGTTTTTCTGTCGATTCAACTAAATTCTGCTCTTTTAGTTGTGGTGGACTATTACGTACGATGTACATGTAGCTAAAGGGACTGGTCTCGACAGCAAGTTACACATGTGTTACTGTCCTGTCATTGATAGTTTGGAATCATAAGGTGGACAAAATATGAAATTCTTTTAATTTAAATTCTCAAGAAGATGCAGGATTAAATATTTTTGTTAGGGAATATCAAATTCATTTCGTTTTGGAGTGCAGTAAATTCTCCTTTGGAATGTGATTTCTGTTGGAAATGCAGTCTAGATTGCAGTGGATCAGAAAGTACATTTCGAAGAAATTCAAGATTGAGAAAAGTAAGTACATTTATCATTTATTGCCATTTTTATTACCAACTATAGATGACATATTTATATGTACTGTCACTATACATCCAAACAATTTCTATAAAAAAAATAAAAAAGGCAAAATTGCAAAGCGGCTGGGGTGTGAGAGCCCATTTCGTCAGAGGAAAATAAGGCTTCTTCGCTATCGTGTCTTCTTGGCTTTGAGGCACTTGCTTTTATACAAAAACCCGCCTTCTTTAGTTGTATTTGTTCGAATTTAGTGCTTGGACTGACTTGTAAAATTGGCGGTCTCTGAGAGAAACGGAATATCATTTGGTCATAAGATGCCTTTTTATGCTATTTTTTTATAGACTCTAGAGAGCACGGTTCATAGTCTGAACCATCGGTTAAATAAGTGTTTAAATAATCAGAATGATATTTTCAATACTGCATGCCTCACGTTTGTTGTCATAAAGCCACCGCTGTACATTGTGAATATCACGTTCATTCACTTGCTTGGTTGAAAGATTCTTTTGTGACTCAATGAATTCATCCACATCGTCAGCTTTATCATCTCTACTCTCAAACAGCTTGTTTAGTTCATCCACAGACAAATCTAATAAAGCAAAAGCTCCGGTGTCTGCTACATTTGTCTGCATTGTTTGTTTACAATAAAAAGTAGTTCCTAACACTCGAAACTATTTTTAGACACACGTGTCGTGCAGTATGAAGCCGTGCAGTATGGAGAAATACTGCACGATTCTGACAATGCAAAGTTAATGGAGAAAAAAATTAGTATATAATAAACAAAGTAACTGAATTTCTGCTATATTCTAAAGTAAATACACAATCGAAGTTAAACCAATACACAGTAACAGTATTCATGCGCACATGGCACCGCCCAGTGACCTTTGAACTTGGTTGAGTACCGCGCGCGCAGTGATTTCTTTCAAATAGAAATCTCATGCTGGTCTACTTATAATTGAAATTTTGAGTCATATTGTGAATGACTGTCCCTTGGAACAACTTTCCCAGTTGATCTGGAATGGAGGGATTTTGTTTTTATGTCGATTCAGCTAAATTCTGCTCTTTTAGTTTTTAGCTGGTTCTATTACGTACGATTTACATGTAGCTAGAGGGACTGGCCTTGACAGCAAGCTAGCTTACACATGTGTTACTGTCCTGCTATTGATAGTTTGGAATCATAAGGTGGACAAAATATAAATTCTTCTAAGTGAAATTCTCAAGAAGATGCAGGATTAAATATTTTTTAGGGAATATTAAATTCATTTCGTTTTGGAGTGCAGTAAATTCTCCTTTGGAATGTGATTTCTGTTGGAAATGTAGTCTAGATTGCAGTGGAATTTCGCGCCGTGGATCAGAAAGTACATTTTGAAGAAATTCAGGATGCAGAAAAGTAAGTACATTTATTGTCATTCTTATTACCAGCTATAGATGACATATTTATATGTACTGTCATAATAAATCCAAACAATTTCTCCAAAAACCAAAAAAAAACCCCCCGCAAAATAGCAAAACAGCTGGGGTGTGAGAGCCCATTTCGTCAGCGGAAAATAAGGCTTCTTCGTTATCGTGGCTTCTTGGCTCCGAGGCACTTGCTTTTATACCAAAACCCGCCTTCTTTAGTTGTATTTGTTCGAATTTAGTGCTTGGACTGACTTGTAAAATTAGCGGTCTCTGAGAGAAACGGAATATCATTTGGTCATAAAATGCTTTTTTATGCTATTTTTTTTATAGACTCTAGAGAGCACGGTTCATAGTCTGAACCATCGGCTAAATAAGTGTTTAAATGATCAGAATGATATTTTCAATACTGCATGCCTCACGTTTGTTGTCATAAAGCCACCGCTGTACATTGTGAATATCACGTTCAGTCACTTGCTTGGTTGAAAGATTCTTTTGTGACTCAATGAATTCATCCACATCGTCAGCTTTATCATCTCTACTCTCAAACAGCTTGTTTAGTTCATCCACAGACAAATCTAATAAAGCAAAAGCTCCGGTATCTGCTACATTTGCGTACATTGTTTGTTTACAATAAAAAGTAGTTCCTAACACGCGATACTATTTTTAGACACACGTGTCGTGCAGTATGAAGCCGTGCAGTATGGAGAAATACTGCACGATTCTGACAATGCAAAGTTAATGGAGAAAAAAATGAGTATATAATAAGTAAAAATACATCACGTCACACCATACATTTATGAGCGTTTCTTTAATAAATGGAGGATATTTTCTTTTCCTACGTTAATAACTGATATATTTCATTGTGTGTCACAAAAAACGTCATATTGTAACGAGTGGTGAAGCGACGAGTTAAAAAAGTCATTGTTTTTGTACCACAAGATGAAATATATCCGGTATTTACGAAGGAAAACAAAAGTTTGTTTTCATTAATACAAAACTACCTTCTGAATCAAAAGCTTTGAAGATTAAATTCACTCCTCAGCACCCCACCAACACCCCATCCCTTTTTGTAAGTTCACATGAGGGGTATTGGCAATGCACAAGTCAGTACAGGTGGGTGGGGAATGGTGCTCTGATTGTGAAGAAATGACTAAACGTTATGGTGATAGTGATGTCCCATTTCCTTTAATTAAGTATCAAGTAACACCTAGTGTGTGAAATAATAACTAATAATTTTTAAAAAACCATACATTTTTGTCCACATATTTTGATGCCGAGTACAGCAATGTGGAGTTTGTATACGCTGAAAAAGAAAATGTCACTGACACTTACCAATAATCCATTTAGTGGCAAGGAGATGTGGATTTTGTATAAAACTGATACATTAAACATAAGCTGTGCTTCTGCACATACTGTTTGCAAATAAAATACATTTTTGTCAGTCCTGAATATCCTTGAAAGTAGTTTCCAAGAAAAGGTAAGGAGGCCTGTAATGGTCATAAGCAACATTTTATGATGAACCCGATGACACAATTGTACATGTATTTTGGCAGTAATGATAATGAGACAAGTGTTACGACTCTATGTCTTAAAAATATGTAACAGTAAGAAAGTGAAACCAACAATGTAAATAAAATCAACAAGCAATTTATTTTTAGACAATTAAAGTGAAAATTCAAAGACACTTACAATAACTTGAATTAAAGTCCAAATAATCCTAACTGTCCTAATCACAAGTCCAAAAATATATAATGTTCCGAATGAATTCCAATAGCCTTGAATGTCCTGATGTACCACAATAATTTAATCCGGAATGTTTTGAATGAATTCACATGAATCACAAAAGTATGTATTAATCCAAAAGTGAGTGAGCACTTAAAGTATTCCCAATGAATATTGTTAAAAAAATAATTCCGCTCTATGAATTATATCTGATTTCAACAACACACCTAAAATAGATTCCTTATACACTAATCTTTTAGAACCAAAATTCTAGAATAGGAATGAATTTGTTTACCAAAATCTGTATATAAATACACATGGCTACATGGCCTATGTCACATCACAATATGAGTAATTCTTACGGAAAATTACTTTGTGTACTTGACTTTTGTCACAACAAGACATGGAAATAACAGTCCAGTGCTAACAAAACCGGCCTTGAACTCAAATACTATGTAAACATGTTGTTTCCAAAAATGACCATAATCTGACTAAAGTATAACTTACAATCATGGACACATATTATAAATTCAATATACATAACACAAGTTTCAGTGACAAATATTATGATAATCCCAAAAATGAACAGTCCGGAATATTTTCATATTAACTGTTCATATGTCTTTCTGAACATGCCCTAAATGTATCTATCTATATCTATCTATCTATCTATCTATCTATCTGGCTCTATATAATTGTTCTCATAACGTGAGGTTAAATCTTCTAGATCACACTTGGTAATTTAGTTGTTCATACTTTACTAATAAATGAGTCTTGAGTTTAAATCTCTAACCACTTTCTTTGTATCCTTGTAATGGGTTCAAAGCAAAATGTACAAAATGTAAGAGTGTGGTCTGATATTTTCCCTTTATGTTACTTTAGTCAAAGAAAATATGTTGAAACCCATCCCCAAAACACACAGAATATATGTAATGAATATGATGTGATAGCACATTAACTGACACTAAAACACTGAGGGAAAATTAAAAGGGGATGGATTGTGAGGAGGTGTTACATATTTACTACTGTGTAAGAAATACATGAAACATATGTAAGGAACAAGAAGCTTCATGATTGTTGATTGTGAGCCATCAATTACCATTAATATACAAATTACGACGTGCAACAAACATTGTACACTGTCTTCAATCCTACCATGTGGGAACTTGCACCTTAAAACACAATATGTAAATAATTGAGAATAACCACTTCCAATCAATGTATACAGTTAGCGATCCTGATAATACCAAGTTAAACATATGACTAACATTGGCACTTGCGGTTCATCTGTATGCCAGCCCTTCTCTTTTCTAAGACATAGCCCCAGTTCATAATTTGGGAACTATTGCAATTGCCATCCTGTTATCATGTATGCATATGTTAAGCATTAAAAGAAAAATTTGAGACAGTAATAATAATGGCCGGTGTGTCCAATGTAACTCTCTGGTACTTAGCCAAATTACATTCATTTGTAAATGATAGGAGCCTCTGATATTAATTTATATTAAGACATTCTCGGGTGTGAATGATATAGCTGTAACAGACCGACTTCATATATTTGCGCTGATGGGTTCCATTCCAGGCTTTAGAAAGAGGGAGAGTACAGTGGCAACCTATCCATCTTCTGTTTATTTTTGCGGTTACTCTGGTTCTTTCCACTTAAATGACCACATTATGACAACATAGGTGTTGTTGAAGGTACTTGATATGTGCAGGGGATGACAATTACCAAGCCCAGTTGGCCCAGACCAGTATAAATCATTGTTGGGCACATGACATTTCATGTAATGACCATAATGTGACATAAAAAGCATGCTAATTTCTATATCATTTGTCACTAAAGCACCACTAATATGTATATAACTAATTGTACAAATAAGTGTCAACTCTTTCCCTACACGTGGTTTATTAGACACTCCGTAGAATCCACTGTAGAAAAACATATGGATGTATTCATGTCATACTCACCGTCACTGAACATATTACGCTACACTCAGTTTAACATTTATGATTAGTGACAATCGTAACATCAAACAGAGCTGAAGGGACTACCTTCTTCTAACGTATGCAACTATTCATATATCGTACCTGATCAGTTCGTAATTTTCTTAAAATTTGTGATTTTCTTCTATTGAACCACAATTTTGCCTTGCGGGAAGTGCCTTCTCACACACCAGCGGAGGTACATCCTACAGCTACAATAGTTCTCATATTTACAAGTAAAATCATATATATTCCATTTGTGCAGAAAAATAAGGTATATTTAGGATATTTAGCTAATGTTAAGTACTTTTTATTATCTTTTCACGGTATTAAGAACGAATGACTGATAATGCTTGAAGATATAAAGTTTGCCGCATGCGGTGTACGCAAGGCCCCATGTATATGCAAAATGTTATGCTTGTCGCATCTTGTTTAGTCTTTCTGCAACACGATAAATACAATGCAATAGCTCGATTTTATCTCTATGCCGTTATCTATTGCGCGTAAAATGCAATATAAAATGGCCTATTTTAGGTCTTGTAAATACCTTTTCGCAAAACAGATTGTACCTGTACATTTTATAGATAGTTTTTTTTAAGTAAATGATGTAATATTTTCTACTTATTACATACTATACATGATATTTGGCCGTACCACACCGACCCAACCCTATGAAGCCTATTCGCATTACCAATAGCCCTTAATTTGATATCGCATTTATTCGCTGATTTATAAAAAAAATATATATAAAAAAATATCGATTTGGGATAATCTAATATTTTTTGCAATAAATTTTTTTTTACTTTTTCTAAACAATTTTACTCACTGACTGCAAAAGCAAGTCCAAATGAGCGATGCATCACACCCGATTTTTACATTGTTTTCAAAAGTGTCCAAGGGACATAACTTCGTAAAGAAGCAAACGGTGAAAAAAGTATAATGTATTTCTACAAAAATTAGAAAAGAAGCAAATAATATTTTTAAAAAAAATCTATTATTTGTATCATTTGTTCATGCATAAATACATTCTATGCTGAAATATGTCTTCACGCAGATTTTTCTCCAGGTTACGTTCTCGCTTCTACTGAAACACCACTACCTCTACAAGTTGATTTATGTCGCTTTCTTACAGAAACACATGTTCCTGTTTTTACATTATTTTCAAGGGATTAGAAAATAAGTAACGGAAAATATAGACATTTTAAAGCACTGAACTAGCAATTCAACGCAGAAATGACATAAATGACAAGTCAAAACGAGGCTGTGTCGCAAGTAATTTATTTAGTCTTACATATTCTTAACAGCAACCAATAAATGCTTAATAACGTCCAGTAGATGTAAATTTTATTTCATCATCACACATAATGTATTTGGATGGGAAGTCGCGTCAAATCTATTATATGATTATGACCTAGCATAAAAGTTTCTCTATTGAATCTCCAGATGCATGTACACTTTCTTTCTTGAAATGATTTTTTGTAATAATCCAAATCTCGGTATTGATATATGACCAATGTCGTCTGTCTCGTACTTTATGAAGAAAATTATTGAAAACAACAATCAAAGTCTTTGGGTCCCTTAAGTCGAGAAAAAGCATTTATCACATGATTACTGTGTTATTTTGGTTAATATACCCAGTTTCCGTCGAAAAAGCGCTACCCCTCCCCCCCCCCCCCCGATTCCACAGGAGAGAAAAAAAATAATAGTACTGAAAATAATTTGAATAAGGTCACGTGTTCATGCTTAGTACCCCATAGGAGTCACTATTTAAATTTAGCTTCACTATGTCGAATTTGTTCGGCAGATTGTCTTCACCTGCGTGAGCATGGCATTGGTAAACAATATCATTTCATTTCCGGCGGTGACATCGTAGTTGTAAAATAAAATGTGAAAGTTTTGCGTTAAAGTTTTGCAAGTCAGAGACGATGGTGGGTGGGACAACAACACACGAACACATGTGAGACACCTTCTTCTGCTGAACATTGTTTTTATCATCATCTTTGACTGGAGAAAGTTACAATAATATGCCCATATAGTTAATTGCTATAATTGTATATTCCAATGTTAGCAATAAACACCACGTACTAAAAATACCAAGAATTCCTTCACGTTTATAGGTCCTGAAATCACTATCACCTGTTATGGAACCAACTCACCACCTCCTATCACTACCGCCACGGAAACCACATCTACCACCACTGTAAGAAGATTAACGACAACTACAACCACTAAAGCTCCAACAACTACCGCCATCATAGCTACTCCACAGACCACTACAACACAGCAACCTCCAACCACATCCACACCTAAATCTAGCGAGGTGACATTTAAGTCCACCACTGTGCTGATTTTGGGCACAACTAACCACCAAGGCGACAATACAAACGTGACTGTTTGTAGAAAAGACAGAGACGTTGACATAGGTTCGTATTATAGAGTTACATGAGTACTTTTATGGTGAAATTTATTCATTTTGAGTTTCATTACTACTACTGCTACTATTAATAATCATCATCATAATGGGCGTAGCTAGGCTTACTCAAGTATTTGTGTGAATGCACTGTGTTATACAGATTTTCATGCATGTTTCTGGATCCTGTCTTGACATCTTTTTAATATGCCCTGCGTACACATCTAAAGTACCCTAGCTACGCCACTGATGATTGTGTTAATTCATGATAGCATCGTTGTCGTCGTCCTCGTCATTATCATCGTTGTTGTTTTTCAATAATCTCTTTGGCTTATGGTTTCTTTTGTCTGGATTCCCCTGTCTTACGTTCTATTTATCAGAAATATGTGGAGTGTAATACTCATTGACACGTCACTGAACAAGATGAAATCTCTAGACCTCCATTTTGATTGATAGAAAACTAGTTTAAACACTTGCTCGAGATACATATAACAATGATTAAATGACGATATGTTTAAGAAAAGTTCTTTTTCACGAAACCATGGAGAATAATTTTAACATTCTATGGATGTTGTAATAACATTTTTTCTTGATTATTTTACCGTCAGTTATCAGTAGTTGATATTGAAATAACAGAAGGGAGAAGTTTCAGACGTTGCTGAAAAAATATTGGAGTTCTGAGCACTAAACACTGTGATGACGGCTGTACATGAGAGATGTTTGACCTAACCCTTCATACAGTATGACTAAGCAAGATTCTTCTCGCTGGGGTATAATGTATTTATTTAGTTTTCGCTCAGGGCATATCCATAAGAATAACTTTCGCCGATCGTGTTAGTTTAATATCAAATTATTCACATCAGGGTTACAGTTTTCCATTTTTGTGTCAATTTCATTAATTTGTGACGTGACAAAACAATTCACAATATAGATTTTTAAAAAAATTCACATGAAAATAACATTGTTCATTTGCTTGGTATGATCCTCTTATGGCCGTGCTGTACCTGCTTTACCCGATGAAGAATGGGTTCGGGCATTTGGTCACCTCTCCAGTCTCCCTCATGTTGTCCTGGCATGCTGAAGAAAGGGATAAGACCGATCATCTCCCGTGTTCAGGATTTTTTTCATCATAATTTTTTAGGTTGATGGTACAAATCGGTTCGGCCACCATCTGTCGTGTCGTGCATAGCCGTTGGTAGATCATACGAATGGATTGGGCCGGCCATCTCTTGTGCATAGCATTGGGTAGATCGTAGAAATGGCTAGACTGACCATCTATTGTGCATGACTATAAGCAGATCGTACAAATGGCTAGGCCGATCATCTATTGTACATAGCCTTAGGTAGATCGTACAAATGGGTTAGGCCTACCATCTCTTGTGCATAGCCTTAGGTGGATCGTACAAATGGGTTAGACCTACCATCTCTTGTGCATAGCCTATGTTATAGTGACTAAAGGCATGACAAGATTTATATCCGCCTTGCCTTGTGCTTCCAGAGGCAAGCGAAACAAAGTCTACATGCAGACATTTTAGTGGTTCAAAAAACAACATGATCTGCACTTTTAGCAAGATCGATATCAAAATGTTCACTCGCGCTTACATATTTGCGTGTTTTTGCTATTACTGAGGATATTTGCTTGTATCGAGTGAATAACGTATATATTTCATTGAGTGGTGGACAATTCAGTATTTTTACGAGAGGAAATATATCCGTTATTCACTCGAAACAAGCAAATTTCATTTTGTTTTATGCTCAAACGTATTGGCTAGCAATATGTGTAACAGATTGAAATTGCATACTTTTTTTTACGAAATCCTGCGAGATAATGTCATCTGTTTACCGGGTATGTCCTGTTGTGTTTTGTGTATATTTGCACGGAAAATACTTTAAATTTAAGCGTAATTTAGTTTCATCGGATGCACAGTAGGTTCTAGTATCTCATAATGCCAGCTATTGTTGACTTGCTTGTTATGTGGTCTCTGAGGTGGAAGAAACTAGAAAATCCAGATGAAACCACCGTCCACAGAGGGCGAGCACTTATCATTGCACGTGTTGGGATCGAATATCAAACCCTGCACCCTGAGGAGTGATCAGAATATATTTCTGTGTTCGTACATGGGGTCTGTGGTGTATGGACTTTATAAGCATAGCTATGGGCTTGGCGTTGTGAGATGAGGGTGATGCATGGAGCCCTAGATTAGTTTAAAGAAGAAGAAGACCAAAAAAAAAAAAAAAAAAGGAATGTATTACTCTAATAGAAATATATAATTAGCTTAAAAAAACGAAAAAAAAAAAAAAACATTTTGAGAACTGCAACGTGATAAAAAAAAAAATTCTGAATAAAAATTAAAATTCTGATTTAAACTAAAATGGTTGACCTCGAAAATTGCTGTGAATCATTAACGATAAAAAAAATTATCAGTTTACAGCTTAACTCTTACCATGCTGAACAATTCGGAACAAAGAATTCCATTTTGAGAGTACGTTCTGGATAGATGTTCCACAGTTGTGTCACTCTTATAAAAAATATACCATTGATTTGAAGACCTCGTTTCTAGGGTCTAGTAAATATAGATGACTAAAACTTTAATCGGCGAAAAGAATGGATGTTGCAGTTCTTTGTATGATATAGTAATCAAATGTATTTCCTTTTCAACTTACAGCTGTAATCATTGCGTCTACACTTGGTGTTTTGTGCGTCATTGCAGTGGTGATCACCATCTTCTTTGTTTGCCGAAGGTAAGAACTAATTCATACATTTTCTTCCGTGCTATAAAGAAAAATGTATTATTCTATATCTGTCCTTTCTTTGCAACAGACTTGAAACGAAAGAAAACTTATTTTAGAATGAATATCATGGTACCTTTTACGAACATCATTTATAATGTTACACAACTAGAATTCAAATAGAACCAACACACATTTCCATTTTCGAAGAAATAATATTTTAATTATAAAATTGATAACTCGTCTTTAACGGCTGTAGTGTACTTTATACTGGTTTTGATTTCATTTTAGATACATCAGAAATGCAAGAAAAAAGCAAATGGAAAGATATGAGAGAAATAATAACTATGCTAGCTTATCCAACCGTACAGAGGAAGATTCAAACTATGCTGATTTGAATAACATTCAGATAATACCCGTACCAGTGGAGAGTGTCATGTATCAAAACGTAACATTTTAGGATGACGCAAATGATCTACGCCTGGTAGCGCACGTTATCAAGAGCATGCAAGTCAAAACAAAGCATCAAATATCTGTACACCATATCAAAACTAATAAAGGAGACATGTATTTGGGGTGGTCAAGAAAAGTCTGACGTTGTCATTCTTCAACATCTACGCAAAACCATTATTCATACTAGTCAAGAAAACCTCTACGATGCCATAAAAATGAAATCGAGCCATCATGAACCATCTACATATTCGCAGATACGCAAACATATTAAGCATCAAAAACAGTATAGTGAAAAAGAATGGCTCCACCTAGAGTACCAGTTCGAGATCAGCGATAATGAGTCGATTGGAATGAATTGCAATTCGCACATAGTAACACAGTTGTTAAACTCTTAGAATTGGAAAAGTATATTTTTGCTCTAAATGCAAACTGTGACCTAAGTGCCGAATATTATAGGAAGAAGCTTTCATACGTTGTTTTTCTCCGTGCAACATTTCTTCTCGATTTCTTGAAGAAGTTTGCAAACATAAGAAAGTAAGAAATAATAACTTTGCTAATTTCTATAATCACACAGAGCAGGATTCAAACTATGTTGACTTTAATAACATTCAGATCATATATCCCTACCCGTAGTGAATGTCATGCATCAGAATGCCCCATTTTAGGATTACGCAAATTTGCTCTGCGCCTGGAAGCGCTTGTTTGTAGCAGTCAAACGAGCAAGAGGATGTAGGTCAAAACAAACATCTAGAATATGTAGACCATATAAAAGCCAATAAAGAAGACATGTATTCAGTTGTCAAAAAAAGTCTGACGCTGTCAGTATTCAACATTTACGCAAAAACATCATTCATACAAATCACCCCCCCCCCAACAAAAAAAAAGCCTCAACGAAGCCATAAAAAGGAAATCAAGCCAGCATGAACCGTCTACATATATGCAGATACGCACACATTTTAAGCATCAAAAACAAAATAGTGAAAATAATTTTTCCATCTTGAGTACCAGCTCCAGATCAGACACTTCTAATCCTTGCTCCAAGTCTTCCATGGTGAAGCCCATGGCTGTGAAGATAAAAGAAAAGGGGATTGTGTACGCAGAGCAGCCGGGTCAACAAGATGGATTCTTAAATTTAGGAGAAACTTATGAATCAAACGATACTGCCGTCGTTTGGAATTAATCGCAGTACGCACATAGTAACAGAGTTATTGAACTCTTTGAATTGGAAAAGTATAGTTTTGCCCTAAATGAAAACCAGTGAGATAAGCGCAGAATATTATTTCAAAAACCGCAAAATATATAATAGGAAGAAGCTTTTATAGGTTGTATTTCTCTGCGCAAACATTTATTCTCGATTTCTTGAAGAAATTCGCAAATATAGATTAGCATGAACAGAATAGATTGTAATCCTCCATGTCACAATACTGTAATCTACCATAGCATAATACAGTATTCTATCATAGCAAAATGCTGTAATCTATCATAACATAATGTTGCAAATTTACCATTGCATAATGCTGTAATATATCATGACAAAACAGTATAATATAATGCTGTCATCTACCACAGCATAATGCTGTACTCTACCATAACGTAATTATGTAATCTACCATGACATAATGCTGCAATCTACCATAACATAATGCTGTACTCTACCATAACATAATTCTGTAATATAATATGGGATAATGCTGTAATCTGAAATAGGATAATGATGTTATCTACCATGGCATAATGATGTAATCTACTAAGGCATAATGTTGTAACCTGCAATAACATAATGCTGTAATATACCATAGCATAATGTTGTATGTTGTAATCTACCATAGTGTAATGCTGTAATCTACCATGGAATAATGCACTGGCAGATCTGAGTCTACTCTCTTTGCAGTTGAGCGTGCATTATACACATGTAAAATACGGTACCACTTCAGGCTTAATATTCTAGATACTTTTTGAGCAAGAAACTCAAGCTCAAGCTCAGAATTCCAAGATTAGATATGATATATAGGGTGTACCTACGTCATGGATATTTGCAGTCTAGTAGAGGGACCCAGATTAGATATGGTATATAGGGTGTACCTACGTCATGGATATTTGCAGTCTAGTAGAGGGACCCAGATTAGATATGGTATGTAGGGTGTACCTACGTCATGGATATTTGCAGTCTAGTAGAGGAACCCAGATTAGATATGGTATATAGGTGTACCTACGTCATGGACATTTGCAGTCTTGCAGAGGGACCCAAGTCAAGAACAACCTCAAAGTTTATATGATTCTGGCTGTATTGTTGTTAAAGTTATAGACTATCCAAGTTTGGGAAGGTTCAGTTTCTTGCTGGAAACGTTTTAAGAATACATGGACTGGTTAACGTGTTGATTTCACTTGAATGACAATTAATAGAAGCCAATAGTTTCACTTGACTATTAGGTATGGAAATTTGTGTGGCATTATTAACTTATTGCATGATATAGTGTCATGCTGTTTGATTTCAGTAAAAAAGTGAGGATTCAGTATGATTATGCCTCGCCTTCGAAATTATGGGTTTATAAAAGAAAAGGTATTAGTGGCCATTATATTTATCCTAACACACCAGAAACATGTGTTTCACATGATTCGTGTGTCCGCTATGAAGGAGGACATTGCACTGTCCATGTCCGTCCGTACGTTCTTACGCACGTAGATACGCACTGGACGTCACATACTTAGTTTTAACTCTGTTAAGTTTGAAGATCGCGATGGATTCAAATCAAATTTAGCACGGAGCCTACTACAAAGAACACCTAGGTCGAATTCAGTTTGTAATTTCTTCTGTTAACATTTGTCTGAATTGTGGTCCTTTCTTTTGATTATATCATATTGCATAGGTATATGTGTATTCTGTTAGATCTACATACATGTACTAAGTTTACAAGGGATACAACTTAATAGGCACAACTTAATATGCCTATTAAGTTGTGTCCCTTGTAAACTTAGTACATGTACGGAGATCTAACAGACCAATGATATCCGATGATATCGGATACAAAAGCCCAGCTTACATTTATGGAGAGAACGTGATTGTGTGTTTGTCTTTTTATTATTGTTTGTCAAACCCTATTAAATTGATTACAAATACACACATAAAGAAATGTTCTGAATATTTTGGGTTTCTATAGCTATACTCCATCTTAAACACCAATTTAAAAAACGGTAAACATGACACAAATTATAGCACCAACGTCACACGAATATGTCCAATGTATAATAATATGTTTTATGTGAAAAGACATAGATATTTAACAAATGTTGTTAATTTAGTTTTTGCTTTATTAGTGCTTGTTTTCTTTTTTTTTCCCCACATGAATTGCTTAGTTATGAAAACGTTGAGAAGAAACTATGTGAGTAATATAGAATATCAACTCCAAACATCCATGCAATACTTTAAATTTTCTCAGATCACTATTTGTCTAGAATTTGTCTGTGGACTTGACATCATAACGAGAATATTATTTAACTTAAATGGTAACAAAGCTAAAAAAATTTTTTTATCTGAGATATACATTTAGTTTCAGTTTATATTGGACAATAAGCTTTTATTTTACAAGCTGGTAAACGACACTGATCTTTTTTCACAAAATTTTACAGAATCATTCCAAGGAAAATAACTGTTCTATGTTAGAAACCTGACTTTTAAAAACTAAGTGCCCAGAACTTATGAAAAGACCACCCACTCCCGATAAAATATATATCGCAAATGGCTAAACGGTTTTCTAAAAATCTTTCCTAACATAACAAAGCGTATCCTATTCTGTGTGGCAGGGTGTTTTAATGGCTGATCTACTTCTCAGTAGTAATCGTATTAAGTTTAAAGAAGCAAAGTATATATATATATATATATATATATATATATATATATATATATATATATATATATATATATATATATATAGATAGATAGATAGATAGATAGATAGATAGATAGATATGCACCGTGAAGTTCTCGTTTCCTTGACCGCTATGTTCAATCCAAAGCTTAAGTTCGAAACTCTTATTTTGACGGTCATTGAGTCGGCCAGTATGAATGTATAGAGGAGAGAATGTCGCGTCACTTCCAGAGTGCAGATCTTTGTGGAGAGTTTTTGTAACGAGGTTCCTTGCTTCCGAAAATGTATTTGTTGCAATGTATTTGTACTGTTTGCTGGCCAGTTGTTGTGCTTTTTGGAACACATCTGACATTCCACGGACCAAAATTTGGTCCTAAAATAATAATTTCACCCAAAGCCTCAGATATGAAGCTTTTATACTAGTTTATCATACAATTTTCAAATGTTTTGCAGCTTTTGAAAGTTCTGAAAGTATAGAGGTATTGGGCTTACAAGGCAGAATGAAATCATGGAGGTAACGTTCTTTCTCTCTGCTTTTTGTCGGCACTCCGTTTTCAACGTTTCTTAAATGGTGAATGGTCTAAATGAGAGAGAAGAAAACCCAATCAAAACTGTACAAGTCTGTCCTAGTTCCGTCTATTGTCACTTGCGAGTTAGTGAAATTACAGAACGGATAAAGAAAATGTAGAATAATATTTCAGAGTAATTTAGAATGTAATTTCTGAAACAATTTTAAAAAATGAAATGTTTAGCAAAATGTTAAATGAGAAATGCGAAAATAAAATGTGAAAATATACAAAATTCAACTTACCATTACGAAAACCAAAGCTTGAATAAAAGCTGATGCAGTCAATGATAAAGGATTTGTAAGTCACTGAGTAAAGTCAGATTGAATAGTGCGGTTCAATCTGATTTAGGGTCCCTGTCATTTCCCACTGTATGGTGCTTCTTCAATTGTAAATGAGAAATCAGACAGACCTAGGTTATATACACTCTCATGGTTTAGCCCTAACTTTGGTCTTGATAGATAGATAGATGGATGTTCACCCAAATATGCTCCGCGTACAACAGATACATGACAAGAAATCCGCAGTAATGCAACATCTTCACAATGTTTATATCATTATTCGTCACCCACGCACCCCACCCACCCCCTTTCGGCAACACTCTAAATTCCCAAGCCCCACCACAATATGATAGAGGGGTCAACATTTTAAGAGCTTGTGGTGGGGGTGGGTGGAATGGAGACATTATAAATTCAGGGACACATTTCCACAAACACAAACGCATGAATGTGTATCGTGACATATTTTCTTAAAACGGCGCGAGAAAAATCAATAATGCTTACACATTCTTAACGAATTAAGATCCACAACAATGCCACTTCTGCCGTAAGTAGCAGAAAAAAAATATTCTGCATTTTGAAAATAAATTCGCAAGTTTTATCACCCTTGTAATGTAAAATTATTTGTAATCCTTTTTTGTTGTTATTGTTGTTTTACCCTTACTGTGCTTGCTATGACGTCACAGTAACCCCACGATTACCCTACGTTAGTATGCAAAAACACAGTGAGTTGATAACAGTGACAAAGAACCCTTACAAGTTTTAGAGTCGAAGAACATTGTTTTTATTTACATCTTAATTTTCTAGAAATAAACTTTATTAAATATTTCCATCAGTTAAAGTGTCTTATAATTTATGAATTTGGACAAATGAAAAACATTATCGATTTCAATACGCTTTCCGTGTTTGTATGCCAACCACTTATTCATCTGAATGACCTGATACGTGATCGTGTGTCGTCGTTCTCAATTACTCCTATTGGTGTCTGAGTTCGAGACATATTATTGGTAGTTTAAGACCACTCTAAGCTAATAATCTTGCGTGAACTAAACATTATCTTTCTGGAACTTTCTGACAACGCCATATTAAAGTTATTTCTTTATATTGTACAAAAAAAAAACAAAAAAAAAAAAAAACAAATAACAGAAACAAAAGTCAGACAGCATCTTTATAATAAATGCTAAAACGTAAGCGATTCGAATCTGCAACAAGGCTTCATTAATATGCGATGCAGTTCGTCTGCTAGGAGTAAATAACAATCAAATGAACAATGAACTTTATCAATGTAAAAATATGGGATATTTTTAAGCAAACATCTAGCATTAAAATACTTAATCTAATTCTTGCCAAAAGTCAACAAATAATAACTTAATTTCTACCAGGGTCGTATCACAGATTTTGTCTATGAGGTTCGAGTTTGAGAAATGGGTGGGTTCGCTATGTTTTTCATAGAGTGTAATATTTTGCCTGGACAAGGGGGTTCCACTGACCGCCAAACCCATATCCCCTTCTTCTTCTAAATTTGCCACCATCTACACGTCATTTTGCTTCGAAAGTAATTATTATCCAAGTGCTTTCCTTTTCTTCAATCTTTCGTTCTCTCTCTTTATTTACTTAGCCCACATTGTCATACCTTCTTTATTATAACCCAGTGCATTCCAGATCTGCTTCCATGTCACATGGTTGAAACATGGTTAAAAAATAAATATAAAGAAAATTGTTGTTATCGACAGACGACCAAAGAAGGAAATCCATTTGAATATTATTAGAACAGAAGGATTACTATTTATTTTGTCCAGTCTTTAGAGAGGAACTACAGAGACATACATTTACTCATTGTTTTTCAATGGCCTATTTCACATGTAGAAATAGTAAAAAAAAATGGATCAGGTGTCGTCAATGATGATTATGTATGAAGAAGCCATCATTTTATATTTCAAATATTCAGACGCTCCCATAAAGACGGCAATATTTGGTAATGATGCTAATTGTGTTTTTAAAATATGTACTAAGTAGCTACCGAGAAAATGCAATCTTTCAAAATCTATAAATTGTGTTTATATTTATGTAACCGTTTTACATGTAGTGGTCACGTTTCTTTAGCTATAGTCTATTACAAAATAATACATAGGTGGTTTTATCAGATATGACTGGCTAAACAGTATAGTCATATTAAAGTACTAGAAATCGTATATACCTAATATTTTGAATATTCCTCGAGGGATTCATATGATCTCACACAAAGAAAATCTAGTTTTACTCCTTTAAATAAAAAGTTATTTTCATCAATTACTTATGGATAAATAACATCTTTTACGTAGGTAAGATCCACATCTTAAAATAGCGGCTGTTATGACCCAAGGAATGAAGAGATTGTAGATATGGTCATATATGGCTAGCAGTGACCAGGTTTTTTCACGCTGTAAGCAAACTACACACAAATGAATTTTGTCAACAAAAGTTATCCTTAAACATTATGCAAACAAATAACCAAAGCAATTAAAAAAAAAAAAAAAAAAACATATATAGGATATTGACGGTTCTTGGTGGCCATTTTCACTGAATTAGTTCAAGATAACAATGCAAATCTTTATAAAGTGACAAACTAGACATACTAATGACTAGAGAGACTGTATGATATGGTAAGTCACTCTCAACAAGTTTACGATGTGTTGAATAACAAGTGCGCATGCATATTTGACGACACTCGGGCAGAGGAAAGCATGCTTTTCCATTGAGGCCACAGTAATAGCGTCTGAATGAGGTGATTCGCTATGAATGAAATACAGCATTCTCCAAAGAGCACCAAAGTAGTGGCAGTTACTGCAAGGTCCTTCCAGGAATTTTACTCTCACCGAGTAAATCTGGTCTATAAAGATGAAATGTTATAACTAATGCACTGACAATGTTGGGGAGAAAATACTCTTAAGTTCTTATCAACATTTTATTGCGCTTTGTCTTTTGACTTTAGACAAAAAGTTCCTAATAATGGTTGATAGCTTTATGCCCGTCTCATCTCACGGAATGACCAGCATTTCTTGTAGTACAATTTGCAAATGATTAGTGAACAAGTATTTCTTGTTCAATTTTGTTTACCATTTTTTGTCTATTTTATACCACCACCACCCACCCCCACCCCCTGAAAAAAGACTTGGAGCTTGTCTAAAGTTAATTCGTAGCGTGTCCAAATATGAGAAATTGTTTCGTTGAACAGACTATAACCATCTTGGATGGTTGAAAAATGAGAAGTTACCTCACATGTCACTTTGTCTTCTTCAATTTTATGTTGGAATTACGTCCCTTGGATAACATAAGAAGTGAAAATATCACAAACTTTTCTGATAAAAATTCAACGAAAATGAGAAAGCTTCAGAAAATTCCAGTAAGTTCTGTCAATGGAGTTGCAGATATGTAATGTTTGAAAGGATTTTTGTAGGTCAACATTGACGTTGATGAACTTGGGTTAAATGCCTTACTTATACCTGAGGCGGTTTGAATTGGTATTTCACGGGACAGAGACACAACTAGGTTATTTAGTGCCGAGACAATTGGAGTAAAGTGCCTTGCCCAAGAACATAACATGAAAGCCGACCCAGACAGATCCCATGATAGGATTTGAGCCAGTACCATTTCGGTCGCTAGTCCGGTACGCCAACCAGTGCGTACGTACCTGTGACGGCATGAAATAGTGCATTATCTATGCGCAGTGCATAATGTCTTGATCAGTTTATACCTATCTCGAGTGTAGATTTGTTGGCCGTGCGCTTGTTCATTGTTCAGCTTAACAAATAGACTATTGTCTGCATGAATGAGCATGAACTCGAAATACCTTACCATACATCCTCATATATGGGTCACCTGACCAAGGAAAGCTCCAAATGTTGAGTTGCCGTCTATATACCGCTATAGGCGGTATTTTACACTTTTGCACTTTCATGTTTGGATATGAGCAAAATAATACTGTTGAACAAAAAACTCAATTGGAAATAAAAACATGAAGTTTAGTGTCACATGTATTAGCACAATGCCAAACGGAAAGGTCGAAGCTTCATTTTCATCCACTAGAGAACTCCTGAATTGTCTTGGTTTTTTTGGTCACATTGTGAATACATTTAGCTGTAGAAGTTTAAATCTCGAATTCACATTGTTAAACTTGACATATTTTTACGTTGACGACAACACAGTAGCCGTTACCAGCTATAAAATGACACTTATGTCTCGATGTTCTATTGCACAAAGTATTTAAACGAGTTGATATTTTGTAAAGGGATTTGCTCAGAATTGGGCAGTTTTAGATATTAGAAATGATATCTTTCTTAATACTTAACAAAGTGGAATAGAACAATTCTTAACGAAATCAGCTGTCCGTGTTTTTTAATAAACAGCATTATTTTGTTGTTTCGTTATGCATAGATGATTTTGTAAGTTTAATATCAAAAACATAGACTAATTTCTTTCATGATTATATATTTTGAAAAGGGAGTCGCTCAGAATTGGGGCAATTTGGATAGTGATCCAAATTTGGGTGGTGGAATTCTGGCAATCAAACGTTAGAAGTTACAACAGTAGCTGATTGTAGCCATGGGTGTGGCTCTTGTTGTACAATTCAGATATGCTCATTATGGTATGTATATTCTATCTCTGGCTGTAAACAGCTATATATGGATGAAATGATGGAGAATGAAATAACATATATTTGGATCTGGCTCTTCGTGTTCAACCGAGGCATGCGCAAACTTGTCTATGGCTCTTGATATACGTCCCATCCATATTTTCATGGTTGTATTAATTTGGATGGATGCTTTGGATTTTGAGAAAGATGCGCAACCCATATGGATCTGTATATATAATCTTGTTCAAGACTACATACATGTGTTAGAGATTTCGATGTTTGCGAGGAATATCCTTGTGGTGTGCAATCATCCGTGTGAGTTTCAGGAGAATTATCAAGGATTTTTTAAATTATTTTTTAATTTGGACCAGGATGATTATATTTTTCTTGCTTAATCGGTGAGGTTCTGTTCACTTGTAGGATCTGGATGTTTATCAGAATGTGTATAACTTAAATATAGCAGTCATATCTCTCCAATAAATATATATATTTAATCTGTAATTTTACTGTGTTTTTTTTTTGCTATCATTTTACTTTTGTGTTTTAAATCAAAAGATGTTCATAATAATGTTCTTGTTATTCTTTGCGTGACTTATAAAAATAGATTCGTGTCATTCCAAAGGTTATTAATTGCAGTATATTTTATAACATACATATATACATACATATATGTACACAAACATACGTACATATATAGAGACAGAAAAATATACATACAGAAATACATACATATATATTACAGACATACATCCATATCCATCCATCCATGCATACATACATACATACATACATACATACATACATACATACATACATACATACATACATACATACATACATAGAGACATAGATAGAGACATGAATACAAGCAGACAGACGGACACATACCTACATGACTGTTTGTGTGTGTGTACAACAATGAAGATTGTTGTGCTTTAGCAATAGGCTTTTTATGGATACTTATAATGGAATTGTATCGAAAGAAAGCAAAACAATGGAATTTAGTCTGTTAATAATATCAGGAAAGCTTTATAAAACAATGCCACTTAGTCTGTTAATAATATCAGGAAAGATATATATATATATATATATATATATATATATATATATATATATGTATATATATATATAAATAAGTGAGGCAAATGGATAGATAGATAGATAGATAGATAGATAGATAGATAGATAGATAGATAGATAGAAATCGCAAGGTTGCTTGTGCCTTTCCATAAACCGTCGCTAATAGCTGAGCGGTGTTCTAATTGTGATATATAGCTGGGATGATAAATTTGATAAATATGGTTATTTAAAACATGAAAAAAAGAAAAGACTTTAATTTAGGAATACAAAGTAAGTCCCACTTTTAAAACGGGTTATAGTAAGAAACACAGTAAAATTGTATTATTATTATTATCTTTATCGGTATTCACTTGATGAAATACAGCAGCATGTATACCTGACCTATGTATTAACCAAAACCCGCAGGGAGATATGGAGAAGGACGACACCATGTGAAATTGAGTGGAAGTTGATAGTCTACCCATTTTATTATACATAAATTGTAATCGATTAGGTCCCCTCTGGCTCTTCGATGGAGATAACATGGTTTAGGACGATAATAATGGGAAGAAAGATACGCGTTCTAAAGATCAGTAATTTTTATTTGTCAATCGTGAAGGTAGATTTTCAAGACAGAAAAGGAAGTACATCTTTGATCCAAACTGCATGAGAGTATTGTATCTACCCTGAAATTAAAATGTTTCCATTGTTGTCATGACGTAGAATGGAGATATAGAAGGAGGCTAAAAATAGTTTGGGATTTTCATTCCATCCATATTATAAACAGTCAAAAACAAAAACCCTATAATGTACCGTTTCAATTGTACATGAATATTCGTACCCCCAAATTTCAGAGACATAAGATAATATGGGCATGTCATATCATCAAATAGTCTGAAAGCTTCTGTCGCAGAAAATGTGCATAACTTGTTTAAAACAATAATACATGTGTGTAAAGACTTATTTGGATAACCTGAGAGTTCATCCTGTGCTTTCATCCAAATGAGTTAAAGAGTGAAGCAGAGTGACATGTATTTATAACCAGATACAGGTTGGACATGTATTTATAACCAGATACGGTAGCTGTGTAGCCTTTGCGGAATCCCGCCTGAACTTCTTCAATTTTGTTATAAATTTCGCACTATTGAATGGTTTAAAATACTGGAAAAAGCTTTGTGTAATGGGCAGAGAATGTTTTCGCCCCATTGTTTAGAGTAGTGCCTGGTGTCAAACATTTCGTCAAGTAATTTGACTGAATAAGGCATATGCTTGAAGTCGTGCTTTTTATCATTTCTACAAGTTTTCCGTCCGGACCAACAGATTTTCCTGACTTGAGATTTCGGATACTTTTGAGAACTTCAGCTTCAGAAATAGGACTTTCTATCAGCTTTAGTTTCAGTCATATAAGCAAAATTGTGAATACTTTCTGAGTCATAATGATAGAGTAACGATATGAAGTATTCATACCAATGATGACACTAGATCATGTCGTTACTGCATGCATTGATTGCACGTGTTAGTTTAATCAGCTTCCAAAACTATGAAAAATCTGACCTTGATTCAACTAATTCCTTTTTCTTTTTATACTTTTCATACTTTTTTGTCATACTAATCACATTTTCGAACCTATATCTACTTATTTTATAATCCATCAAATTTTCAGTAGACTATCAAATCTAAATTTACGGAGAGAAGACTTTTTTTTCTGCTTTAAGAAGATCGCATTGTTATCCCACCATATAAGTTGTGCGTTTTCATTTTTGTCATACTGTAAGAACAGACTATGGGCTGACATGAGGTGACATATTAAAGATAGATTATACAACTTCATCAATCTCGTATGTATGTATGTATGTATGTATGTATGTATGTATGTATGTATGTATGTATGTATGTATGTATGTATGTATGTATGTATGTATGTATGTATGTACTATTGGTGGCAGCAACTTTTTCTCAAAGACTGAATAAGTCCGGATCTTATTTTCGATCAGGAATATTGATAAGAAGGTTAAGGGAAGCATGTTGTTTGAAATCATCACTTCGTTGAGTGCTTTTACATTGCCATATCTCACTGAGTTTTGCGATGTTAGAAGCATGATAGACAATGAAAATTCAGTATTTACAAATACATTTTTCAAGGATGATCACCGTTACAATAACAAATTATTTTAGTCCTTTTATTTTGCACATATGAGATTTATTGCAAACGTATGACGTCACAGTCTCCCCATAATGCCCCCAACGCTGGTATGCAAACACACACTGAGTTGATAACAATGGTGACAAAGAGTTTTAGAAGCAAAGAATATTGTTTTCATCCACTTCCGAATTTTCTAGAAGGATCCTTTACTCAATATTTCCATCACTTAAAGCATCATATGATTTTATCAGTTTTGACAAATTATATGTTGTTATACCTATCACTTATTTATTCCAATGATCTGTCACGTGACCTTTCGACGTGATTTCGATTACTCCTATTGGGTTCTGACTTCGAGACATGCTGCCACAATGACATTGTTGGTAGTTTAAGACGACCCAAGTCACTAATCTTCAGTAAAAAAAAAAAATAGGATTTGAAACTTTTTGACAATGCCATATCACCTTTTCAAGGTTAATTCTTTATACTGTACAAAACAAAATAAATTTAGAAATCAGACCGCACTTTTCAATAAACGTCAAAACGTAAGCGATTTGAATTTGTAACAATACTTCATTAATACCCAGTGTAGTTTGTCTGTTTGGAGTGAATTACAATCAAATGAACATTGAACTTTATAAACGGAAAATTAGCATATTTTAAAGTAAATATCTAGCATTAAAATACCTAATCCAATTCTTCATCAGAGTCAACGAACACTAATTTAACTTCTGCCTGGGGCAGATCCAGGGTTATATCTACGGGGGTTCGAGTCTGAGAAATACGTGGATTCGCTCTACTGAAAAGGGTTAATCTTTCTAATTTTGTTCAGTGAACCGTGTACTGTTTTGACTGGATAAAGGGATTCGACTTATCCCCCATTGGTTGTACCTCTCTCAACCCTTTAAATCTGACACTGTATACACATCATTTTTGTTTAACAGTACTTATTATCAAAGTGCTTTCCTATCCCCCCCCCTCTCTCTCTCTCTCTCTCTCTCACTCTCTCTCTCTCTCTCTCTCTCTCTCTCTCTCTCTCTCTCTCTCTCTCTCTCTCTCTCCTGACACTGTATACACATCATTTAGGTTTAACAGTACTTATTACTGAAAGCGTGTGAGTGAGGTGATTGCCTATGAATGCAATTATTATGCTTCTAATAGTCCTATTAAACTCCTACAGGGTAAATTGTATTCATAAAAATGGACAACGATGATAGCGTTTGAAGTATATTTTATGACTAATGCATTGAAAATGTTGGAAAAAATACACTTAAATTCGTATCAACATTTTATTGCACTTGAACAGTAGATTTTCAACTTTAACTTGAATACAATACTCGATAAAAAATCCATTTGACGGACATCACAGTTATTAATAATTTTTATGATTTTATCTCCGTCTCATCTCAGTGAAGGACCACTTTTTATAACTTTATGTCCGTCTCATCTCACTGAACCAGCATTGTCCTTAATCAAAATTTAGTGAACAAGTATTTCTTGTACATTCTTGTTTGGTTAGTACTTGTCTATTTTCTACCCTAACCCGCTCCAAAAGAAAACGGCATGTAGCTACTTAAACGTTAATTTGTAGTGTGTCCAAAGGTGAGAATTTTGTTTTCTGTGGAACAGACTATAGTCATCATGGAAATTTGAAAAATTAGGAGTTATCTCACATGCTACTTTATCTTCTTCAGTTCTATGTTGGACTTACGCCCCTTGTAAAAGGTAAGGAGTGAAACTATTCACAACTTTTCTGATCAAAATTCGATGAAGATGAGAATGCTACAGAAAAATACTGTTATTACTATCAATGTGGTGTGGATATGTAATGTTTAATCGGGCTTATATTTACCAATATTGATGTTGGTGAACTTGTGTGAAATGCCTAACGTGTAACTGTGGCTGAATGAATGGTGCATGATCTACATGTACAGTGCTTAATGTATTGATTACTTTATACTTGTCCCAATCAGCGGATAGATTTGTTTGCCATGCGCTTGTTTATAATTCAGTGTGACAAACAGACTATTGTCAGGATGAGTGAACACGAAATCTATCTACTTTACTGTACATCCTCACATATCACTCTCCGATCAAGTGCAAAATTGTTGTAAAGATGGAAGTCACATTGTAAAACCTGTCATTTCTTTTAGATTTCTGAATGTACTGTTTAATATCTTTGTCAAAATTTATCTGATATTTCAAAACCTAAGTTGTTTCACCTACGTCCGTAAAATCATGTAACCTTCTCTCCCGCCGTATTTGACTTGCAAAAACTGCAAGCATTAACACTAAACTTTAACGTTGATTGCGACACCGCTGTCGTTGCTAGGGAAAAAGTGATACTGATGTCTCGCCATTCTTATGCAGGTGAGATAAATAAAACTTGCTGAGGAATGAATTACGGACAAATACGGTGAAAATGATAGGTATACCTATTGTTACTGATTTTTTTTTAAAAAAATTATGTAGACGCGGATTATTTTCCAGAAGTGTGGACAAAACTACGAATTTTTGTTTTACAAAAAAAGGCTCTCTCTCTCATCAAATTGTGAAGTGGTACCTCAAGCGGCACGAGAATCGGATACTTTTTCCACGTGGAGCTACGGTAGCACGGTTTGAAAAATTCCTTGCACTGGATAAAGATCTGTCCTAGTAAACCCCCAACCCTGTTTGAATTAGTCACCCTTTCAATGGAGTAAACTACAATAGCATACATGTGTATTGATCTTAAGGAATAATCTGATCTATTAGGTAAGTGTACATAACGGTATAAGATGTATATAATTAATAAGAACAGTCGTATCAGCATTTCTTTTTATTAAGTATTCAGTCGACCTTGAGCATATTTCATCCTAAGTTAATTTCTAGAAGAAATAGTGTGACTAATGAAAGTTTTCTTACAATAGTGTAAAGAGTACTTTTTAATATTTATATTATTCGTAAATAATAATGTAATTTACCTGGCTTATTGAATCGCGGTATACAAGGCCTATTATGTGCACTATTAAAACATGTTGGACTTCCCTGTACCAAGAGTGAGATTTTAACATATCAATGTGACCTTTTACTAACACATGGAACCCGTTTTCTTCCATCTTGACTCTAAATACAAATATATACGTTAATGTTAGAGCGTGAACATAAGAAAATACAATTTAGATTTTATACATTTTTCAGTAGGCTGTATTTGAATCATGAGTATGATTTTACGGTAAAAGGCGGCTTGTATGTATGTATATGTATGTATGTATGTATGTATGTATGTATGTATGTATGTATGTATGTATGTATGTATGTATGTATGTATGTATGTATGTATGTATGTATGTATGTATGTATGTATGTATGTATGTATGTATGTATGTATATATATATAGGTATATATACGCACACACACAAACATACACCGGTAGTTTGGCATTTTCCAAAATTAAAAGTATTAAACGTTATTATTTAATTTAACAAGTCTTTGTTTTAAAGTACATTAGAAACAACGTACTAAAATAATAAACAAGCTTGTTATTTTAAACCGTTGTAATCCCAAATTGTGATCAATTAAATATGAAGTCAGAAATCACGAAAAATTATTCATGGAGCAACAAAATTCTTGTAAGTTGTTCTTATATTTCAAAACTGAATTTATCATGTTTTGACTTCACATGATCTATTGTCTAAAAAAATTAAAATCAGAACTTACAACCAAAACTATGCCAAGCAAAATAACCATGAATCCAGACTGACCATGGCTAGTTAGCCTCAATAATTGGAAGGAATGGTCCGTATACGATTCGCTTCATATGAATGTGAAAATGTTAAAAAAATGGCAACCCAGCTGGTGGGGGTCACACACCTCCCTCCACACACACACACACACACACACACACACCACAACAACAACAACAACATCAAAACTACCGGCTTTGGATCGGTGACTACAAACCACGTGAAAACCTGATCGTCTGCTTGTAAAGCCCCAACACAGCAGTGTATGAGCCATTACCCTTGTCCGTTCTTTTGTACGTTAAGGTTTTGTTTAGGTTATTTCAGGCACTGTGGTGGTACATACGTCTTCCATAAACACATTTTTAGTTACGAGTACTGAAGCTAAAGTAGAATTTAAAACAAACATACTTTCATGTGCCATTGACCATATTCTTGGAGGGTATAAAGACCATGATTATGAATACAGTTCAAGTCTTTTGTAGAGTACTTACTTTTTTGCCTCATTTTTATAGTGATACTTTAATGTAGTTTGGACAAGACTATTTATAAATCCCTTTCACAAATAAAATTATTTTGAATTTTGACCTAATTGAAAGCCAAATGCCTGGAAATAGCATGATACTATAGTTAATACCTCCACTCCCTTTTTACGGATCTAAATTCCATTATAGCTTCGAACCTTACAGGTAACTCATTTTAGACCTGTGTGTTCACACAGGCACAAATCATTAAGTGAAATGTGATTTCTCTATAACCGGTAAATAGTTGAACTGGTACTTGTCCGTACATGCTGATGATTTTACAAAAGCCCAGTGTGTGTATTACACATAAGACAGGGAAGTATTGTGGTGGCACGACAATTATTGCTCACACAATGACTACTATTACTTTGAAATGAATACAACAGTTATTGAAAACAGAAGGGTCTTTGTGACTTGGTGCTCTTGTGTTGCTGAGTTTTGGTAAACTAGCTCGTGCCCATTTTATGTATAGTCTCCATGTCTTTGCTATTTATTTACCTGTTCAAGCTTCAATGAGTTGACAATCAAACATGTAATTCTACAGCAATCGTGCATTGATTTTTGGCCTGCAGAAACCAGGAACAAGGAACCAGACTGCAAAATCATTCAGAGCAACGAGTAGACTGTCATTGGAATATACACAACGGACAGTAAATAATTTAAATATACAGGATAATTTTTTTCGATTGGAATAATGAGCCAACATTATTAATTACCTGTACAGGATTAACTATTCATAATGGAGGTTAGGTATAGACACGTTTAAGGGTGGAACAGCCTGGACTTATTTCGACCAAAGGTATGTTTTATAGAAAAGGGTAAGTTGCTTCATGATCATCGTCGTTGCTGTCTTGTTTTCAAACTTCACATATCTGTATACTGATATCTATCTATAATACATCTATACATATACAAATCCTCTTTAGCTGTTAATAGGCTAATTGCCTGCTAGCTAGTGATTACTGTCTTCAACGAAATCGTCTACTGACAACATTGCTGGCAGTACATACCTACCTTCCCACCCACCGATCCATACGTCCTACCCACCTACCCACAGTGCATACATACATCTATCTATACATGCACGCACCCTCTTAAAATTTAAATAGGCTAATTGCCTGTCAGCTAGTCATTAGTGTCTTCAATAGCATCGTCTATTTCCAAATTTGCTGGCGAAAGGTAACTACCCACCCAACCATCCATCTATATATTTATCAATCTATATATCTACCTACCTACCTTTAGTAACATACATACATCTATACATATACATATCCTCTTCAGATTTAAAGAGGCTAATTGCCTGTAAGCTATTAATTACTATCTTCAACACAATTGTTTACACCCACCCACCTATCTTCCTACCCACCTACCTACCTACAGTATATACAAATATAGATATGCATATCCTCTTCAGATTTTAATAGGGTAATTGTCTGTCAACTAGTTATTACTATCTTCAACAAAATCGTTTACAGCCACCCACCCATCCACCCACCCACACATCTATCTATATATCTTCCTCCCTCCCTTCCTACTTACATACATCTATAGATATAAGTATCCTCTACATCTTTAATAGGCTAATTGCCTGTTAGGTACTAGTCATTACTGTCTTCAACAAAATCGTCTACTGGCAACTGTAATGGCGAAAGTACCTTCCCCCTACCCACCCACTTAAAACATCAATCCACCTATCCACACCTTTTTCTTCCAAAAACCAACCAGGACATTGACATTCTCGTCACTTGTTCTGTCGTTTGTCTATCTTCTACATTATTTAGACAAAAATATGAGATTTCGCTAAAGTGCCGATGTCGACGAAATGTCTTTCGATGAACACATTAGACCTTCTCGTTATATACAGTACAACCTATGGATAGTTAAATGTTACGAAATTATCTGTTTCTCAGTTATCCCTACCCCCAATTACAGGGGTGGATTGGGGTGCGGGTGGGGGAGATTGGTGGGTGGTAGGGTGCGGGTGGCGGGAGAAGCGGGCGATCGTGATACAACCGGGTCGTTTCCCATAGTAAGTTTTCTTTATAGTTAGATGGCTAAAATTATGCTCTCGAAACGCTTAAAATGCAGGAGCTTCCGGAGGCTTCTCCCCCTGCAGGGATTCCGTCCCACAGACCCATGAACTACTTGTTTACGGCTCCCACCCTCCAAAAAGATATATATATATATATATATATATATATATATATATATATATATATATATATATATATATATATATATATATATATATATATATCTGGATCCGCCAATGCAATTATACATATATATGGAAAATTGTCCCCATTCACTACCAAGCTCGGCCCCAATGAATGGTGCACTGCTGGTACATGCATATGCAATTTAAATTGATATAATTTATGTATGTTTGCCTCATGATGTATAACACCATGTACTGTATTCCTGTAAATTAGTCTCAAATAACACTTGTCCTTATTGTTTTGTTCTGTCCGTCGTTGTATTGTTCGTTGCATTTGTTGCGTTAACTTTGCCTCATTGATTCTGTTCTATTCTATTAAAATCCTACTCATATTCCAAAGTTTAAGGCCTCTATTTTGAATGGTGTAGTAAGAGTTAGTTGTTCAAGATTAATCACGCACACACGCACGTCTTGACGGGCAAATTGATATAATTCCCACCTTTTCTTGGTGTGGCGATAATAAATTTACCTTTTGGTGACGTAGCCTGGGAGGAATAAATGTCCGTCTTTATCTCGTCTCTATAGTCTCAGGTATATTCCCAAGTTTTCTTTCATTCCGCCTTGTGACGCAAAAGGACAGGGCGTGAGACACAAACGAACGGACAGACAGATTGACGAACAAACAGAAGTGTTTCAAGGAAAGCATAGGGATATATGTTGTCAATGTAAACTCAAACTAATGTGCACTAAAAATGATGCGTATTAAACTATAGAGGAAACTCGGCATTTAAAACTTTTTAAAGAGTTCTCTACATAATTCCCTTTAAACAAGAGGTCTCCAAACAAATCCCTTTAAACAAGAGCTCTCCGAACAAATCCCTTTAAACAAGAGCTCTCCACAAAATTCCCTTTAAACAAGAGCTCTCCAAACAAATCCCTTTAAACAAGAGGTCTCCAAACAAAACCCTTTAAACAAGAGCTCTCCGAACAAATCCCTTTAAACAAGAGCTCTCCACAAAATTCCCTTTAAACAAGAGCTCTCCAAACAAATCCCTTTAAACAAGAGCTCTCCGAACAAATCCCTTTAAACAAGAGCTCTCCACAAAATTCCCTTTAAACAAGAGCTCTCCAAACAAATCCCTTTAAACAAGAGCTCTCCAAACAAATCCCTTTAAACAAGACCTCTCCAAACAAATCCCTTTAAACAAGAGCTCTCCGAACAAATCCCTTTAAACAAGAGCTCTCCACAAAATTCCCTTTAAACAAGAGCTCTCCAAACAAATCCCTTTAAACAAGAGCTCTCCGAACAAATCCCTTTAAACAAGAGCTCTCCAAACAAATCCCTTTAAACAAGAGCTCTCCAAACAAATCCCTTTAAACAAGAGCTCTCCAAACAAATCCCTTTAAACAAGAGCTCTCCGAACAAATCCCTTTAAACAAGAGCTCTCCAAACAAATCCCTTTAAACAAGAGCTCTCCAAACAAATCCCTTTAAACAAGAGCTCTCCACAAAATTCCCTTTAAACAAGAGCTCTCCAAACAAATCCCTTTAAACAAGAGCTCTCCAAACAAATCCCTTTAAACAAGAGCTCTCCATAAAATTCCCTTTAAAATATCACTTCATTTTTTCCAGCCAGTAGAAATATTATGGCCGGCTTGATCTAATATTAGGTATGTTCGGTAAATGACGAGAAACTTTTCTATTTCCTGGCTCTGATCCAACCCTCTTCTCCGTTAACTTCCTTATTTCCTTTCTTTTACTGGCGGTACACCTTAAACTTCAAATAAAATGTACAAGCTCAATGCACCATTAAATGCATGAAGTGATTCATCTAGTACCGAGTATGCACACAATATGCATGGTTCTATCTGGTAGATGAGAAGTAGATATTAAAGTGTTTACAAAGGAACTCCCTCTAATGCTCACTAAGCTTAGCATGCAAAATAGATTTAGGGTTAAAAGCGTAAATGCATGAGCTAAATAATTTATGTTGATTCACAGGCCTCAGACCACAATTATTTTCCTTCTTTTGTTATGTATAGTTATTCATTATTGTTCATTTGTTACTATAACCGATTGACCTTCGTAACTTTATGCATATACTAAATCACCTTAATACATGAAATCCTGAAAGTTTAATCATGGGTTGAGTGGCTCGTTGATTGACTCAAGGGAAGTAACAAAAAAGTGCTTCAGTGACATGCAGTCAGGTGACATTTTTCGTATCACTGTCTTGATTGCAGAGCAGGAAATTTTAACAATCTATACAGTTTTGTCAACTTTGAAGTCTACTCTTTTATTATCAACATAGCTTGTAACATTTCGAAACAAATCAGCTGTGAAACACACCATTGAACTTGGTACTTTTTTTTCGGAATATCTTCATGATTTTGGTCAACCTCCAGGGGAACTAATTGTGGTCTGAGACGCCTAGCTGTTCCAATCATTCTGACTACCTTGGCTATTTCTACGATTGGATAGACCAAGAAGTTGTGAATGAAAAAATAGTTCGATGAATTCGCAACTTGCCAGTCAATCCTTGCTTCGTAAATAACAGAGGTGGTCCGCACGGCAGCAAATGGCAGCTATCGGCATACATTCGAGGTATGATCCTTAGGATTAACATCGAAGGTGCAAATGCTGGTCCACTGTATTTTTTTGTATGAGCTAATATGTGTGAATTCGGGAACAAAGTACCGTAAATGTTTAGTCAATTGTTCTCGCAGTCCTACTTGTTTCCATTACCCAGCCCCCATTTTTGTGGTGAGATATGCAAAGTCTGAATAACAGTATTTGATTTATTGATTTAGTATTCAAACACTTTACAAAAATTAAATTTGACAAAGTTTCTTGGATTTATGTATATAAGTAATAAGGCTTTACTCTTTCCAATTTTGGATGTTGGCTATGATAAAGGCACTACCCAGTTGGAACTGGAAACGGACCTGCGTAAACTTTAACCTTTTTCTTCTTCTCCTTCTTCTTTTCTTCTCTTTCTCTCTAAATCCAAGGGTCGCGAATTCGATACCCACCAAGGTAAACCCAGGTTGGCTGACTCGGTGCGTCCTTGGGAAAAGGCACTTATCTCCAATTTCCCCGGCATGATATAGCGAATGATGTGTTAAAAGTGCCATTAAAACCAACTGAAAGATAAAAAAGCAATAATTGTTTGGAGAGAGAGAGAGAGAGAGAGAGAGAGAGAGAGAGAGAGAGAGAGAGAGAGAGAGAGAGAGAGAGAGAGAGAGAGAGAGAGAGAGAGCTGCATTCGAATGCATTATAGACGTGTTTTGCCAATTATTTGATTGGTAAAGAATCCTCATTTTTTAATAATTGTACAAGTTTATATACATACCTGGTTACTGCCAGTAATAAGGACTAATGAGAGATTTTTATATCGTCATGATTGAAAGAAAAGAAAAATATTCATTCTCTAGACCAATTTCCTAAAAGACAATAAAAGTAGTGAAATATACTCTGTGTTAAAAATCCCCATATTTCGCAACCATATAACAAGATTGGAGATGTAACAGAATGGAACATATCACACATTATGATCACCGGACAATTATTTGCATTATATATTAACGCATTCATCTCTTTAACACCTTTACCAGCAATAGTATCAGTACCACAAGGAAAAGACCCACTGCTATTGAAAAAATAAATAACTACAATTATTAACAATTTCTCATTGCACATCTCCATATATTAAGTTATAAGCTTACCTACGACCTCTCGTCATGAAAATAATGACTCTTTTGTGTTCTCAGTATTTACAAATATATTCTGTCGTTTAGGATACTAGTAAATGTAGTTCCCAACACACCTAAGCAATGCATTTCCTACAAATTATTACCATTGCTTAAATCCCCTTTTTAAAATTAGAACAATTTATTCAAAGTGAAATTAGACTTAACAAGTGTCTGAGTGTCTGTTAATAAGTGAGTGAGAGTTTCTGGCTCAATGCATTCTCTTGATACTCGGAAATTGTAGCTATTTGCCCAACAGATGGTTGTGGCAAAAAATGTATTTTTATAAGAGAGAAAGAAGAAGAAAAAAAAAAGAAAGAAAGAAAGCAAAATCGGTAATAACGGCAATTGTGAGTATGTAAGCAAATACCAAACAGTCCTACCTGATGAGCATCAGTTGGTGATTAGTTTAGTACTTTATTTAGCAGGTGCCATATAAAAGGGATAGTTGGGTATAGCATCAGACAAATGTTGTAAATATATGAAAAATTACACCCAAACAATAACTTTTACAAAATCACCAAAAGCTTCAAAAATACAAATACTCTCTGGAAATTTCAGAATACCAAGAATAACAAATTAGTCAGAGGATGGAATACGTGTGATAAATGACTATTCTATGAGCGGATAGAGAGACAGATAAAAAAAATAGATACTCTTATATATATATATATATATATATATATATATATATATATATATATATATATATATATATATATATATATATATATATATATGTGTGTGTGTGTGTGTGTGTGTGTGTATGTGTAAGTGTGTGTGTGTGTTCATTAAGTTGCAATCATTGATCTACGTTTAAAAGCTTCATTAAATACTTTTGAAGGTTACACGTTACTTTTTTCTTAACATGGTAGTTAATAATATGCATTTATACATGCTTTGTCTGCTTCCATATTATTTTTGTGTCAGTTTCTTTCGTAGATTGTCATAAGGTTTACAGCTGAATAGAATACGATACTATCTCCAGTGTCACCATTACCACATACTAAGTGGTATATTTTATTTCATTCTATTCTATTAGCACCTTGTCGACACAAATAGGTCCTTAATTGATGTGATAAAACATCCAGTCTAATAAGAGCATATATATGTGTACATTTGTAAAGTATATCAATACATTATTCAACAGAAAAGGATGATTTCATATTTTTAGAAAATAATACATTTAGAGTAGTAGATTTTAAGGTATTCCATTCAGATAAGTAATTATCCTGAAATTTAACTTTGAAGATAGATGAAACAAGCATCAATATTAATAAAATTAGGAGACATCCACACATCAGCTAAGCCATGCTGACAAATCATATTTTTCAAAAGGGAAATCCAATTTACATTTTACATATAGTCAGCATCAAACAATATCGTATATACCGTAAATAATATAATAATATCTGAATTCATAATTTGGAACCAATATTTCACAATTGTAACTAATCATTTGCAAACAAGAAACCCACATAACTCGCTATATACAGTTTCATTTGATATTGAGATTTTCACACTAAGAAGATATTTTTAAATTGATCAAATGACCTGAGTAGGTCCAGGCATTAGCATATCGTATTTTACTACTCTTTCAAAATATCATAATCTTTGTTTATGCAATATTTACGGTTCATCACTTTTTAGAATATTCATCAAACGTATCAAGCATTAATTGAACTTTTTACTTAGATTCAGCTAATACAACAATATCATCAGCAAAAAGTTAGGAGAAAAAATATATTTGATCAAGAGAACGTTCAAATAAATTACCCATTTTTAGGCAATTTTTCAAATCGTCAATCAGCAAAGAGAATCAAATTGTTGGTAATACATCCCTCTGCCGTATACCAATTTCGGAATAAAAATAATATGTTAAAGATTCTAAATGTGAAACATACCATTTCACTCTTGAGTACATATAACTGAGTATTTTGAATATTTTCCTGTAACACCATATTTAGATATTTTGTATCGTAATCTATTTCGATAAATACAATGAAATAACTTTCTTAAAGTCAAATAAAACTACCGTTATTATACATATTTGTAATATTACATAATATAACAATTGCATATTCCTGCTTTTTTCATAAATCCGAATTGAGCATCTGTAATTGAATTATATTTATTCGGCCAATAACGGATCCTATTATTCATCACACCTGTAAACAACTTAAATATATAGTTAACTAAAGTAATGCCTCTATAATTATTAGGACCGCTCACTCAATTCTTAAAAAATAGGAACAATAACACCTTCTGTCGAGATAAGAGAAAAATGACCGCTGTTAAAAATAAAGTTAAAAATTGTCATTTGATATGGAAATAAAATACAATTTCTGTATATAAAATATTCACTGATTAAATAATTATTCCTTCACTGTTTGTTCCCATTTAAATCGAAATATCCTTTGTACTTTCTTCAATTGTTACTTGGGCTTCTAATTCTTCGAATATATAATCAAAATTGATATTATCAGAATTAATATCAATGTCATGAATTAAAGTTTGAATCTCCTCACGTGGAGAATAACCAAGCTCAGTTAAAAAAATATACATATTCGGGTGTTATGCTCTCTGGCGGATGCGATGATTTATTTTTAGAGAAAGACTTCCAATACTGTCGCGTGGTTTTTGCTTTTAGGTCTATCAGTTGTTTAGAAAAAAATTTGCATTAAACTTTAGCGTTCTGGAGATATATTTTTATATGAATGTCGTAAGTCCTGCTTGTAATGTTATGGTGTTGTCTGTGCATCCGACCATCCATTTACATTTGCTAATCTGGCCCACAACTTCATAACGGTTGGAGAGATTTTCATGAAACTTTGCCCAAGTATGTATCACGACTAGTCGGTGTGTCCAGTTCCGTATCTACCTAACCTGTCCAAAGGTCAAGGTCACTGCAGCCGAAAATGTAATTATGTGACTTGTAACCTTGTCCGGAGTATATCAGTTGAATGAACCGCTGAAGATATTAAATGAAACTGTAACAAAGTATATATCGCGAGTAGAGGGTGTGTTTCGTGCCATAGCCATGCCCTGCCTCAAGATCAAGGTCACGACAAGGGGAAATGTAATTCTGTGACTTTGTAGCCTTCTCCCGATTATAACGTTGGAACTATTGAAGATATTAGAATGAATCTTTAGCCAAATTATAGATCGTGTATTGACGGTGTGTCACCATAGCCACGCCACCTGTCTCACTATGAATGTTAGATCAATGGAAAATGCAACTTTGGCACTTATCCTTGTCCGGATTATTACTTTTGAATCGCTGAAGATATTATAATGAGACTTTATCCAGTTATATGTCATGAATAGACAATATGTTATATAACATATCCACGTCCCCCTGCTTCAACATTAAGATCACGGCAAGGGAAACTATACATCAGTGACCTCTATCCAAGTACTGGTATACTTTATAAACCAATAAAGATACTGTAATGAAACGTTAGCATGTCATTTATTGTGACTTGACAGTTTCTCGCGTATTCATAGATATAGGAGCCCCTGGTGGCCGCGTGGTCTAAGGCGCTCGCCTTTATAGATCACTTACACACACACACACACACACACGCCCTCAAGGTTAAGGTCACAACAAAGGATAATGTAAGTCTGTTTCCTTATCCACGTTGTCACTTTTAAACCCCTACATATATTTTGCTGAAACTTTACCCAGGTCCACACCTTACCATACAATAGTCATGTCCCTGGCTCAAAAGTCAAAGTCATTAGTAGCGAAAAAGTCTAGAAACGGGTATACAATCTGCCGTTTTCTATACTCTTGTTTATACTCTTTCTTAATTTGCAGCATAAGAATTAAATCAATTTCACTGGATGATCTTTGCTATATTCTATACTTTTCTTTATATAATTTACGCTTTTCGCCACATTCTGTAGTATACCATTTCCACCACATTCTTTAGTATACCATTTTGTACTAAAGCAAAATTTTTCAAATCAGTGATCTACGCTTCATATTTGACAAATATTTGTTTCTTTTTAAAACGCCACTTATATATGTTGATAACAATATTTGTAAAATTACAAACAGCTAAATCAACAGGTTGAGGATCATCCATATTAATATCTGATACAGCGTTATCAAATGATTCTTGATTTTTAACATGTGACTCTCAAGGCATTTAAATGTGACCCATCCCATTTGAGTGGATTTTTGACAACTGGGGTTGAAGTATTACTTGTGATTAAACTTTATTGTGAGCAGATAATGAATTCCAGAACTGAATGGTCAGAAAATTATACTCAAATCATAAACATAGAAGTCAAATTAATTTCTAGAAGAATCATCGGTCAAAATTAAATATACATATATTGTTTTTATCTCTATGAAATAAACCATTTCCTATTCGTACACCTATAGCTTGGCACATTCAAGCAAACAGTATCCAGAAGCATTAAAACCCTTGTTACGAATCTAGGTCTTAAAATAATGTAACAAAAAGAAAGTGAAACCAACAATGTAAGTAAAATCAGGAAGCAATTTATTTCCTGACAGTTACAGTGACAATTCAAAAGACACTTACAATAACGTGAATTAAAGTCCAAATAATCCAATAATACTAAGTGTCCTAATCACAAGTCCTAAATATAGAATGTTCCGAATGAATTAAAGTAGCCTTGAATGTCCTGATGTGCCAATAGTCTTGAATGTCCTGATGTGTCAGTAGTCTTGAATGTCCTGATATGCTTGAATGATGTAATCCATACTATCTTTCAATGAATTCCCAAAAATCCCAAAGTCAAGTATTAATCCAAAATGAGAATGAGTACTCAGTAATTCCAATGAATATTTCAAATAAATAATTCCTCTCTCTGAATTTGATCTGATTTTCACAACTGTAACATCTGATTACTAAAATAAATTCCTTAATAGACTGATCTTTATAACATGAAGTTTAGAATAGGAATGGAATCTTGTTTACCAAATGCTCTATAAATACAAAGACAAGTCACCTGATAGAATATTCTGGAATATGAGTAACTATAATAGAAAATTACTGTGCGTACCTGACTTTTCTCATATCAAGACATGGAAAGTTCCAATCTGAGTACAAAATGCCATGTAAACAAGACTGACCTTGAACTCAAATGCTGTAAATATGTTATTTACAAAATGACCACTAAAGTACAACTTACCTCATGGACACATATTATAAATTCAATATACATAACACCCTTACCCATTGATATTCTATCTTTATTTACATCAGGAACATAGTCATCTCTTTGAAAAAGACAATGGAGTATCATACTTTACTCTGTCGGAATTACAACCAGTTCTGTAGTGAAAATCACCAATAAGAATCATATCACAATTAATATTTTAAACACATTTATATCTGACTGAATATATATCAGCAAAAATAATACTACCAACTGAATTATGAATAGTACAGCCTTCAGACTGGGTAACCAAGACAAAGAAATTCATCCTTATGCAAGTCACACATATTGTTTATCGAGTTTAATCTGTATGTAAAACTCCTCTTTAGACTTTATGAGTTTGAAACAATATTTTAATGTATCTTTATAATGAACAACCATAACACCACTATTCCGTTTTGTCTTTATGAATGGATTTCCCGTATTTATTAATATGTTTCAAATCACAACAATCAACTGGAATGTTTCTGATGTCCATGTTTGAAAGAAACAAATAATGTCATAAGAAGATACATAATCAGAAAAATCCGTTGACTCTGTTTTATGCGTTGTAAGTACTAGTAAATTAACATCGAATAATGATATTTGATTCCAACCACTTAGAGGTCCTAGATGTTTCTATTCGGGATACCAGTTTGGTGTTGATAGTTCATAAGTTGTTGCTGCCATTGAGTGGGATTAAGACCTCAGTGTTGATGCTGAGGGACAAAGGCTGTCGAGGAGTAGCCTCATTACGTTCAAAATGCAGCGATTTGTTTCCACATGACATACCTACCAGCGTCCTCTGCCCGCTTATACTTAGATCAACGAATTTTCAGGGCCATAGACACATCGCCGCGGAGCTGTTAGGACACATCATAGGAGAAACTCTTCAGTTTGTCACGCGTTCTGGATAGTAATTAAAATTAGCAACGATCGCTTGGATTTTCCTACATTTCTTTCTTCCAAGTCTGAGCGTGATCCAGCATGAAATCCTGCATCGCGTCCTAAATACCAAGTTGAGGGAGACAATTTTTCAAGGCTGAATAGTGGATATGGAAAGAGGCGTATTCGTTCGAGTACAGTTAATACATGACTATTTCTTCACTGTACAAGGTTACCAAATTTATAAATGTTATTTACAATATTCATTAGGAATGGTCTTCCTGATATCCTTTTTATAGTATGTACATTGAGCAATGTTCATATTATTAGAACAAGTACCTCCATGGCACAAAAGATGGATTGATATTCATATTTATAATGTATTGGGAAAATGTACATACTTTTACCTGGCTATATAATCTCCACTAGATACTGAATTATTACCAGTAGGTGAATACTACAACTGGAATGATACACAGCTGATACAAAATTTGGCACGTCAATAAATCCGGCTTGTTTACGATGTTTATTAATGGTATAATGTTTATTACTGATGACCTTAATTTCTTACACGATAATTGGTTCAATACATTTTTAGTAGGTACATTTTTGTTCCATTTATTGTTTTTGTGTCGATTTTATACGTTTAAATGCTAGGTATTTGCCAAAAACAAACCGATTTTATCATCACCCAGTTTGGAGAGACATGCAAAATAGGTGCAATCAATTGTGTTGTTAATCAAATTTGACTTATATTAACTTTTCATTTATTCGGCGAAGCATAAAAACAATGATATGAATTGAATTGCAGATCGAGGTGTGGAAAACTAAAAATAAAATATGATTATTCCACTTGCTCATTTTCCTACATACAAGATCTCTTGGTATGTAACCTGCTTTCTAACTTTTCTTTCGTTTCCTTCGTTGACATGTATAAAAACAGGTTGCTGGTATTACTCACGTCATTGTCTTGCATTTTCTGTATTTAACTGTCTAGAGGTTTAACCTCAATCAGACTACCAAAACAGAGTTCAAAACCTGTATGAACAATATCAAAATCATGTTTAAGAAAAAACGAGGGGCAGTTTTTAAGAATATGATAATTTTTTTTATATACTAACCTTTATGAGAAAAAAGTACTAAATGTCCCTCTTGTACATCCAGTCTTACTGAGGAAAGGTGGTTTTAATTGGGAGATGATCTTATCTGAGAGGATAAGTTTGCTCTGTAATATAGAAAAGGGGAATAACCAAACACGTTTTTGGGGAGTGGTACTAGTTAGTCGTTGGTCACAATGGAATGTCGGACATAGCTCAAGAATAATGTCCTATTGTCATTTATGGAGGTTGTATTTTTTAAGTAAAACTCATATTACAATATACCACCAAGAGATACATCTTTGCAATAAAACCTCTTAATATAGTTATAACATATATCATATGACATGCATAGTTTTATATTTCACTACAATATACCATTAATAAGCATCCCATGATACCAAAGATTTATTATGAAATATTTTACTTAGTTTCGACATGATGTCTGTGTACCAACGGAAAGTCACAAGTTTACAAAACTGAATTACAAATGCCACTGTTGCCATTTCCAAAGAAAACTACTTGTACATACCTCAGTAAACCAACAAGCCTGCAAATATCTTTGTTTACAGATAGATACCGACCTAATCAGACTGCAACAAATACTCTTTATTTATTTCACAACAGTATATTCCACTGGAATTTCTTACCAGCTGGGATTGTCCACAGCCAAATGTTGGTAAATTCAACCTGGCAGCTAAGGTGAACGGACAGACCATAATTCACCCTTCTATTTATTCATATACGTCCAACTATTGTTTCACTATCATTATCTAAACTAACTCTATTCTCATTGAACGATATTTTGAATCAAACCTAATACTGGCGAGTGGCATCCCTCGTATAGAACAAATCGCAGAGATGAGGTGGTATTGTGCCGATCGCGTATCGAACACACCTGACTCATGCATACATCCTGAAGGATGAACCTCGACCATAGTGAATACCATGCCAGTATTCACTGAAAGTGGAACACATTCTTGTCCGGTGTGTCGACTTCCATTCTGTGAGACAAGCATTTTGTTGTCAACTGCATGAAGAAACTGTATAATGATGTACCACCCGAGAAAATCGTGCTTTTTTATGGAGTGAGGTTTATATAACACATTTTGGACATCTCTTTCAATGATTTTACATGAAGAGTCTTTATCTTTTCGAACATTTACCTTTATTTAGCACAATATTCCCACTATTGTGCTTAGGTGCCATTAAACTTTATTGCATACATCAACAATATTTTCTCACAAACATTTCTGAATCTCTTTTATTCACTCAAATTTGCATAGAAGCACATCTACAAGTTTCCCCAGCTACGAGGCCTAGATATATATATATATATATATATATATATATATATATATATATATATATATATATATATATATATATATATATATATATATATATCTTATCTTCTATGGTCTTATCTGCACAAAATTACTTAAATGTTGTTATATGTGGTCTTTTTCAGACTGCTTTCAAAACAACCATATACTAAAATGTATTTATATGCTAGTAACTAAGATCTGTTTCTCTTTTTCAGATAAAGCGTTTCTATATGCATCCTATGATCTTCAGGCATATGAACATGTATTATGCTTAATATTTTGCTGCGATATGCACCCCCTGCGCGCAGCCTGAGAGAATTTTCATTAAATTAAAGTCTTGTTCTCTTCTGTTTGACCATAGATATGCCAAGAAAAGTATTTCTAACAATAGGCTGTTATTGTATTTTTCAGGAGTCTGAATCAACTAGACGTGGTAAATCTGGGCCCCCATGAGCTAACAACATGAAGAACAGAATACTAATATGTTGTCTGGCTCTTAGTTTGCTCCATGAAGGTAAACTTTGCATTCGTGTTCAACTTTTCCAGTTTAGGAGTTTTTGTATTTTGTTTTTGACATCTTATGTGCTCAGAAAGTGGCGTTGAGTATGATGATGAACAAGAGACTGGTGTTCCATAACCCTCCCCAGCAAAACAATTGAAAAAACCCCAACCATACAAAAATAAACCAAACCAAAATAACATCTATTGTTATTGCTTCTTGAAATTCATGTTTATTATCAATTTTTTGATATAATTTTTGATCCCTTTAGTTACTTACACTTTTTTTCTAATCTTAAAAACAATGTGTACAGATATAACTTTTATACGTCTATGGAGTTGTTATAATGGAGAAATGTTATGCCTTCTAAATACAGACTAATGAATTGTTGAATGGCAAGGAAAGTAACCCAGCCCCCCTCCCCCCCGTTCGCTTTCCAGCTGTATAGTCTGATAGTTAGGCACATTGTAGCAGATAGTTCTACCAGGAGGGTTGTCACTTTTGTTAATTACCTACATTTTATATGATGTGCATGTAAGAAATTGAAAGGAACAGTTTCTTTACAAATTTTTTCGCATTACTTAGGAGTCTTCGTAAATAAAATGCATTTTGCACATAAGCCAATTCGGGGTTGGGGGTGGAGGCACTAATGTTGAGAAATAGTTGGGGGTGGGGGTTCCACTATAGATACACCCTATGAAATTTAACATTCTGTTCTAGTAATCTGTGCATTGGACTGACCATAGCATCGGGGAATATTAATTAAGGGTAATTACTTTTGTTACCATTGACATCTTATATCACTTTGTTGCTTCTGTTAGATATCTGGTCTCAATTTACCTGATAATAAGACATTCCAATGGCAGCCAAGATTATTGTTAGTACCCTGTGTTAGACTGAAAAAGTAACCCCAATCCAAAATTTGGTAGAAAAAAATACAACCCCATTTCAGACAACCCTTCAACCCCTAGCCAAGACTGGAAATATTCGCAGCACCATTTATCTTGTATCTTAGAAGAGACAATATTTACTTTTATTTGGAAGAGTTTATATTCCTTAATATTTTAGCAATACTTTACTATAATATTTTTAAAACCTTTTTTGGATCTTTGTGTTTTATTTTCAGTGACTACGTAGTTTTTCTTTCTTTGGAAGGGTTTATCTTTCTAAAGTTATTTAGCAATGTTTCCTATTATATTTTTAGAACTTGATACTTAGTTAGCACTATGTGGCCAGAGTAGTTTTACGTGCCTTTAAACATACATACATACATACATGTTGTTGTTCGTCCTTCTAATTGAAAGATAACCATGACATCACTAACTGGTTTGGTTTCTGTGAGTACGTGAGTGGTTGATCAGGCCAATTTGTGCTCTGCATGATCAATAGAGAATGTGCTACAGTCTGAGATTTACGCTGCTCACGCTTTTGCACTGCCTCTGCAGTTCTCCTCCGTTCAAAGTCTGTAGGTCCAGTATGGACGAGACTCCGCCAGGTGAAGCGATCCTGTGTGAGATCTTCCCAAGACTCAGGGTCAATGTTGAAGTGTTTCAAGGATGACTTGAGGGAATCTTTGAATAGTTTCTTCTGACCACCCTGAGATCGCTTTCCCTCCTTCAGCTCGCTGTAGAAGATCTTCTTTGCTAGTCGCTCTTCTGACATCCTTGTGACGTGGCCTGCCAATCTCAACTGTGATTTCATCAGTAAAGTGTGGATGCTTGGAATGCCTGCCTGTGTGAGAACTTCAGCGTCTGGGACCCTGTCCTGCCATCTTATCCTCATCAGTTTTCTCAGGCAGCCCATGTAAAAATGGTTCAGCTTCTTGGCATGACGTCTGTACACTGTCTGTCCAGGTTTTGGAAGTATACAGCAGGGTCGGCAACATAATGGCCTTGTAGACCTTAAGTTTTGTTTGTAGACTGATGCCTCTGCGCTCTCCCACATTCGCACGATGTCTGCCAAAAGCCACACTTGCTTTAGCAGTTCTGCGTTGGTGTCTTCATCGATGTGGACTGCACGTGATAGTGTGCTGCCGAGATAGGCGAACTTGTCCACTGCAAGGAGGGTTTGGCCATTTACTGTCATGGTAGGCTCAGGTTGATGCATCGCCCCTGTCTTCTTGATACCGATTGTGAAACCGAAATTGTCACAAGCCGATGAGAAATGGTCCATACTGTGTTGCATGTTAGACTCAGATTTGGCATTCAGGGAACAGTCGTCATGATTTCCACATGAGGTAGTCGATAGATTGCCTCCTCACTGATAGATGACTGTTGACTGAGGATGTTGTTGAAGTGTTCTGCCGATCTTTGAAGTATCTTTTCTTTGTCAGTGAGCAGCGTGGCGCTGTCAGCACTCAGAATTGGAGATGTCCCTGATGACTGTTGTTACGACTCTATGGTCTAAGAAAAATGTAACAGAAAGAAAGTGAAACCAACAAATCAAGTAAAAATCAACAAGCAATTTATTACTAGATAATTAAAATGAAAAATCAAAAAGTCACTTACAGTAATGTGTTTTGAAATCCTAATAATCCAATAAGAATGATTGTTCTAATCACAAGTCCTAAATATAGAATGTTCCGAATTCACGGCTGTGTCCTTGAATGTTATGATGTGCTAATGGTCTCCAAAGTCCTGATGTACTAGAAATCTTGATGTGCTGATGTCAAAATGAAGTATTCCAAAATCTTTGAATAAGTTCACATAAATTCCAAAATTGTCAATTAAAAATCCAAAATCCAAAAGTTTATGAGCACTGTTATAATCCAATGAATATTTAAAATAATTCCTCTCTTAGAATTTGGAATGAATTTTCACAACTGTAATAGCTCTTTACAAGACTGATGGTAATGTCGAACTGAAAAAATGTCCACCAAACATGATATATATAAAGATTGGTCACATAACAGAATGTTCTAGATTGGTCACATGACAGAATGTTCTAGAATATGAGTCATCTTAATGGAATTCTAACTGTAAACAAAAATTCAACCTTGACCTTCAAATTGAGAAAACATATTGATCAAAACAACTTAATTCAAGGACACTTGTTAAACATGTTTTTCCTGATAACATTAAGATTTAAGCAAATATTAAAGTGAAGAAACATTTATAATTTCCTAAAATATTTATAATATTATATAAACATTATACATAACACCTCCCCTCATAAAGAAAAAGAAAGATTTATATAATAAAGCTTTCTTTTGAATATACATCTAATACTACAATAACCAAAATTACATAAGAACATGTTTTATGATACTGGACTTAATTACATCAAGCAATATTACATTTCTAGGCACGTGAGAGTGCATCTGCAATCACATTGTCTTTTCCCCTGATGTGTTTGATGTCAATGTTATATTCTTGCAATATCAAACTCCATCTCAACAATCTCCGATTTTTATCTTTCATTTTGTTGATGAAAGTAAGGGGATTGTGATCACTGTACACAATAATTGGAGAAAGAGCTGAGGTAACATACACTTCAAAATGCTGTAAAGCCAATATCAAAGCCAAACATTCCTTCTCAATTGTGGAATAATTTTTCTGGTGCTTGTTTAGTTTTTTAGAAAAATAACACACAGGGTGATCCACACCACTTTTGTCTTCCTGAATCAATACTCCACCAACCCCTACATCACTTGCATCAACAGATAATTTAAATGATAGGGTAAAATTTGGTGCAGAAAGAACTGGTGCATTCTTAAGCATGGCCTTTAACTTGTCAAAAGATTCCTGACACTTGTCAGACCAATAAAATTTGGTTTTCTTACTCAATAAACTTGTCAAAGGTTCAGCAATTTTGGAAAAATTGGAACAAAATTTCCGATAATATCCAGCCATACCTAGAAATCGCATCAGTTGCTTTTTACAAATTGGAACTTGAAATTCAGAGATAGCTTTAACCTTAGCTTCTATAGGTTTAACTTGACCTTGTCCCACAATATGTCCTAAAAATGTGACACAAGCATGGCAAAACTCACTTTTGCTCAAATTAATTGTCAGATTCGCATCGCTGAGTCGATCGAAGAATTTTCGAATGGTTTTCAAATGATCTTCCCAGGTGTTGTTGTAGATAATGACGTCATCGATATAAGCGTCACAATTATCAAGACCAAATGTTATCATGTTCATCAGACGTTGAAACCTTGCAGGCGAATTTTTCATTTCAAACGGCATGACTTTATATTGATAAAGTCCATCTGGAGTTACAAATGCTGACATTTCTTTTGCCCTTTCCGTCAGTGGAATTTGCCAGAATCCTTTTAAAAGGTCAAACTTGGTGACAAATTCCGCATTTCAAATTTTATCAATGCAATCGTCCATTCTTGGGATTGGAAATGAATCAGTTTTGGTGACACTGTTGACTTTTCTATAGTCAGTACACATACGGAATGTATTATCTGGCTTGGGAACAAGAATACATGGTGAACTCCAGTTACCTTTACTTGGTTCTATGAAATCATTCTCCAGTAGATACTGAATTTCTTTCTTCAGATAGTTCTGTTTGAGAGGATTCATCCTATAAGGATGCTGTTTCACAGGCGCAGAATCTACAATGTCAACGTCATGATAAATTTTACTTGTTCGTGTTGGAACATCAGGAAACAAGTGCTCATAGTCATGTAATAGCTGTTTTAGTTCATTTCTTTCCTGTTGTTGTAGATGTGAAAGTTTCTGGTCTAGGTTGTTCAATATTTCTGAATTCCGAAGATTGGTTATACCAGAGTCACTATAGTCTGATTGTACTCCATCGTTGATATCTTCACTGTGTGGGACAGGTACAACTAAATTAACTGAATAATTAGCTGAGCTATCTCTGTCAAAATATTCCTTTAACATATTTATATGACAAAGTTGTTTCTGTTTCCGTCTCCCAGGAGTGTTAATGATATAATTTAAGTCATTTACTTTCTTTTCAACGGTATAAGGACCATAAAATTCAGCCTGAAGAGGATTCTGAGGTATGGGAAAGAGAGCCAGAACTTTGTCACCAGGTTTAAAACTCCTTTCCTGTGTATTTCTGTCATACCTTAATTTCATTTTTGACTGAGTAGTGTGAAGATTAGTTCTTGCTACTTCACAGGCCTTTGACAACTTGTATTTGAAATCAGAGACATAATCAAGAAGATTAATCTTTGAATCTTCATTTGAAAGAAGTTTCTCTTTCAATAATTTCAATGGTCCACGGACAGTATGACCAAAAACTAGTTCAAAGGGACTAAAACCCAACGACTCTTGAACTGATTCCCTAACAGCAAACAACAACAAATGAACACCCTCATCCCAATCCTTTTCTGTATCAAAGCAATATGATCGAATCATACTCTTCAAAGTTTGATGAAATCTTTCCAAAGCACCTTGACTTTCAGGGTGATAGGCAGAAGATTTAAACTGTTGGATGCCTAATTCATGCATAACTTGCTGGAAAATTCCAGACATAAAATTTGACCCTTGATCTGACTGGACAGATTTGGGAAGGCCAACAAGTGTAAAAAACTTCACCAAAGCTTTCACAATAGTTTTAGTTTTTATATTTCTCAGAGGAATTGCCTCTGGAAATCTTGTAGATGCACACATGATGGTCAACAAGTATTGGTTGCCTGACTTGGTTTTAGGTAAAGGACCAACACAGTCTACTATTATTCTACTAAATGGTTCATCAAATGCAGGAATAGGTTGCAGATGAGCCTTAGGTATCTTCTGATTGGGTTTTCCTACCATTTGACAAGTGTGACAAGATCTGCAGTATTTAGAAACATCACTTTTGAGTTTCGGCCAATAAAAATGATTCAAGATCTTGTGATAAGTCTTACGGACTCCTAAATGACCAGCCAAAGGAGTTTCATGGGCTAAATTAAGAATTTCCTGTCGATATGACTTAGGAACAACAATTTGATAGCTCACTGACCACTCGTCACCAGCGGGTACATCAGGTGGTCTCCATTTCCTCATAAGGACCCCATTTTTCACAAAGTAACACACTGGAACTTGTGTGGCTTCAGTTTCACTAATAGCCCTCTGAAACAAACAAGATATCTCGGGATCTTGCTCCTGTTCAACGACAAGGGATTGTCGTTTGTCATCCTGATTAGAACAAAGAGAATGAGTTGCCAAAAGAGGATCACTGTGATCAATACCATTTGATTGATCAATACCTGAGGAAAAAGTGACCTCATCAAAAAAACTGACCAATACATGTGTCAGCTAAAGGAATAATATCCTGATCAACATCAATCTCAAGAGCTCTTTTTGCCATAGCTCTAGTAACTGCACAAGCAGGGTACAAATCAGGGATTTCAGTTTCGACAGGATTAACTTTCTGATCCAAACAAGGCTTGTCAGTTACAAGTGGATTAACCACAACCTTATCTCCAGCTAGGTCATTGCCTAGTATTAAATGAACATCCTCTATGGGTAAAGAAGTCACTGCCCCAACAGTCACAGGTCCAGAAACTAAGTCTGATGCCAAATTTACACAATGAAGAGGAACATTTACAAAGCCGCACTCTACTCCCTGAACAAGAACACTTTCACTTGAAGAAGACTCCTCAGACAAAGGTAAAGTACCTGACAATAAAAGACTCTGAGAAGCTCCAGTGTCCCTTAATATTTTAATTGGGATAGGTTTGGCAGAATCACCAATAAGTGATATAGAACCTTCTGACATGAATGGTTCATAAGCCTCCAAAATAGAATCAGACTGGGGTTTGTTTGACCCAACAAATGTATTGCTTTCAATACAAGACCGTGACCTTGACCTCGTAGAAATAAGAGCATTTGGAAAAGCTCTGTCTTTACTCTGTTGCTTATTTTTCAACTTGAAGCAATCAGAAATAACGTGCCCTTTCGTTTTACAATAAGTGCACGTAGGAAGAGATAAGGATTTCTGATCAGTCTTATCAGATGTTTGATTCCTAACAGTTGTGCTGTTGTGAAATTTGGAAGTACTCGAATGAGATTGAAATGGTTTTTTACCAGAAAACTGCTGAGAGGACGACTTATTGCCAAATGAAATTTTGTGAGTCAAGGAATAATCATCAGCCATACGAGCAGCATTTTCCAAAGTTTCCACATTCCGCTCGTCAAGATAGCTTTTAACATCACTATGGATACACCTTTTGAACTCTTCAATTAATATGAGCTGTCTGAGGTTATCATAAGCTTGATCAACTTTCTTGGCTGAGCACCACCTATCAAATAGTTGTTCTTTATCCCTTGCAAATTCGACATGAGTTTGTCCAGTTTCTTTTCTACAATTCCTAAACCTTTGTCGATATGCCTCTGGTACCAACTCATAAGCTTTCAAGATGTACTCCTTAACCACATCATAATCAGTGCTTTGTTGTACTGACAGTGAAGTGTAGACTTCACGAGCTTTGCCAATAAGTACACTTTGTAATAACAAAGTCCAATGCTCTCTGGGCCATTTCAAGTTTTCAGCTATTTTCTCGAAATGAAGAAAGTATTTATCTACTTCTTTTTCCTGAAAAGGGGGTACTAACCTAATATATCTAGTAACATCAAAACCTGGACTTGTGTTTAAAGGAGTGGAGTGTGCTCTGCTTGTCAGTTCTAATTCTCTTAATTTAAATTGCATTTCCCTTTCTTCTCTTTTTCTCTCTCTCTGCATCTCCCTCTCCTGTTTCTCTCTCTCCATCTGCATTTGTATCTGCCTCTCTTCCTTCTGCATTTGTATCTGCCTCTCTTCTTTCTGCATTTGGATCTGCCTCTCTTCTTTCTGCATTTGGATCTGCCTCTCTTCTTTCTGCATTTGGACCTGCCTCTCTTCTTTCTGCATTTGTATCTGCCTCTCTTCCTTCTCTCTCTCTCTCTGAATCTGAAGCTTTGCCAATTCTAAATCAATCTGGTTCTTTAACTCTAATTCCCTTAATTTCCTGTCAGAATCAGATACAGGCTTTCTCTTCAAACTTAAAGCACTGCTATCAAAAATTCCCTTTCCTACTAAATACTGAATCAAAATAATCTTTATCTCCTGTTTTGTCAATGATACTTTTGCCTCAGATAGACTGTATTTTCTGGCAAGCTCGAGCAACTCATCCTTTCTCATGCACTCTAATCCCTCCTGGGTAGGTTTTGAAATGAAATTCTGAACATTAGATGCCATTGTAAATGCTTGTTGGTTTCACACACAAAAATTTCTCTATTTAAAAATCTTTGCCAAAGACAAAAAATATTCAGAGACAAAATCAATATGAATTTCAAAGATAAATTTAATATCTCTAATATGCTTTAATGAAATTCAGATCCCGGACGAGCCCCCAATTTCTGTTACGACTCTATGGTCTAAGAAAAATGTAACAGAAAGAAAGTGAAACCAACAAATCAAGTAAAAATCAACAAGCAATTTATTACTAGATAATTAAAATGAAAAATCAAAAAGTCACTTACAGTAATGTGTTTTGAAATCCTAATAATCCAATAAGAATGATTGTTCTAATCACAAGTCCTAAATATAGAATGTTCCGAATTCACGGCTGTGTCCTTGAATGTTATGATGTGCTAATGGTCTCCAAAGTCCTGATGTACTAGAAATCTTGATGTGCTGATGTCAAAATGAAGTATTCCAAAATCTTTGAATAAGTTCACATAAATTCCAAAATTGTCAATTAAAAATCCAAAATCCAAAAGTTTATGAGCACTGTTATAATCCAATGAATATTTAAAATAATTCCTCTCTTAGAATTTGGAATGAATTTTCACAACTGTAATAGCTCTTTACAAGACTGATGGTAATGTCGAACTGAAAAAATGTCCACCAAACATGATATATATAAAGATTGGTCACATAACAGAATGTTCTAGATTGGTCACATGACAGAATGTTCTAGAATATGAGTCATCTTAATGGAATTCTAACTGTAAACAAAAATTCAACCTTGACCTTCAAATTGAGAAAACATATTGATCAAAACAACTTAATTCAAGGACACTAGTTAAACATGTTTTTCCTGATAACATTAAGATTTAAGCAAATATTAAAGTGAAGAAACATTTATAATTTCCTAAAATATTTATAATATTATATAAACATCATACATAACACTGTGGTCCGTAGATTGTCTTCAAAGCATCATAGACATACATACATACATACATACATACATACATACATACATACATACATACATACATACATACATACATACATACATACATACATACATACATACATACATACATAGTTAGTGCCAACTCCTCCCCATCCCCGGGAAAATAATCCTTGATAAATTGTGCGATGGATAAAAGGTAGCGTCCAGTTGGCCAGGAATGAAATCGAGGATTTCTGACTACCGAAAATTACCCTGGCGTTTTACAACAAGTAGCAATAGTGTGGTGTACCAAAACAGTCGAACTATCATTATATGCAACAGTAATTTTTGCCGTTGCAACGATAAAATTTAGTGTTCAACGGTATGTTTAACACTGGTGTCGTTGCATCGGTGTTTATATTTGTTGCAACGGTATACAATATACTGTTGCTACGGTATTCAAATACTGGCGCTGCAGTATTTTTGTTGTTGTTGCAACGGTTAGTTTTTCGTTGCAACGGTACAGTTCCGTTTGAACGGTAACATTGCCGGTCCAACGGTAAAATAACATTTAATTAATTTGATTGTTGCGACGAAAACAAAACCCATTGCAACAGTAATATTACAGTTGAAACTATAAAATATACCATTGCAGCAACAAAAAGATACCATCACACCGGTATTTGAATATTGTTGCAACAGTAGGTGAATATGGTTGCAACGGTATAAATAGGTTGCAACGGTATACATACCGTTGCAGTAACACCAGTGTTAAAAATACAGTTACAGCGATAAATTTTATCGTTGCAACAGCACAAATTACGACAGAATTTAGCATTGCAACGATAAATGGCTATCGTTGCAACGGTACTGGCAGTTTTGACCATTTGGATACACTATATAACAAAAATTAACAATGCATGGCTCAGTCAGGGAAACTTTCGCATGCACATTTCTTTTGAAGAAACAGGCTAAAGTAGCTCGTTGCAAGCAGTAAGTACACCCAGATCATCTCTCTATAATATGTGTCTACATTTACTTTCAACAGGGACAGTGCCTGTATGTTTATCTAAGCTTTCTATAAGTATTACAAACAAGGCAAAGTTACATTATAAGTGGTTTATAAGCGTGTGTAGTTTAACATCTTTAAAATGGTAACGTGTTCTAATGTTTAAATATACACAGAAGATTGTTAAGCGTTATAGGGAACACAGGATATTTCCACCATATTTTTAAATGTCGCATTTTGTCGCCAACAAAATAGAAAATACAAAAAAATCTTTCTCGAAATTTTCGCTTTCACTCGCTGGAAATACGTAAAATGTACTGTTATTCAAGACGAGAGAGAGAGAGAGAGAGAGAGAGAGAGAGAGAGAGAGAGACTCTGCATTTAGTGTTATATATCATAAAGAATGTAATTAATAGTACGAATATATTTTAAACATTGCAATATATTCCTGTGAGAACAAAGAATATGCTGTGATAATTAAGACTTATACGAAAGCTTTTTTTCTTCTTTTTCAGTCACAGTCTGTAAGGCATGTGTTACACAGGATGGTGGGGCAGGTACTTCTTACGGAGTCTCACACTTTTATCTAGTATGCACAGGTTTGGGATGGGTGGGCTAACAACAGTTGTAATATGTTAATTGTAAGTCGTCAGAGAACAGAATGTCTTAGATATGTATATTTTTGACATTCTAACAGAAAGTGTTCAGCTGTTCTACTTATCCGCTTTGATCTCTAGTGTAATGTACAATTGTAGGTGTCTGTAAATATCAACTATCTCAGAAAATAGATAATTATCTTTGTCACATTCTTGCCTGAGTCTTCTATTTACCACATCTTGTTGTCTAAAATTACATGTAGTTTCTTTCATAAAGTCTCAACAGTTATGGAGTTCGAAGGTATCAGTTTATCACAATAGAATTTTTAGAATAATATCTGATAGAATAGACATAGCCCTTTTTATCAAATGTTGTTAAAAGTATAAAAAAATAAGCTGCAGTATATTATTCATTGGTAATTGTTTTCGGCTTACTTTCGAGGACTGCATACTCTCGAATATGGCTTTTTCTTGTGCTCAGATATTAATTAACGATGGGGAATTGGTTTCTATAGATTTAAAATTACTCATATATATTATCATAATGTGAAATCATACTCAAATCCATATATTTACTGCATTAGTTTTTGAGACCATCAGAAAACTTTTTGTGTGAAGGGAAGTAGATAGAGATGGGTCGACGCTTGAATGGGTCCTTCCCTATGTTGTTCAGAAATTGTGAGTGAAACATACTCATTTGTCATTGGTGAACAATGTTAATTTGGGGCCTTTTTCACGTTTTATATGCACAAGAAGCGCTTTTTCCTTTCTGTTTAAGAAAACAAAGTAGCCTTTATTCATCAACAGACAACGCCAATTACTTACCTCCATAGCATTAAGTGAACCGATGTGCAGAGGACAATATCAAACCTGATTTTCAATACAACATTGTCTTATTGCTGAAGGGCCATCTCCAAACATCATAAGTGAATTGGATTAATCAGCTAATTATAGGAATAATTTGGAAGCTCATCGTTCAACCTTAATTTTCCTAGTTGAAACATGCAGTTACCCACCATCACACCTCGCTTAGTGTCAACATGTTGATTGTAACTGGGCCCAAGTTTCGAGTTTGAAATAGTATTTTTATATTTGGGACCGACCTGTGACTTTAAGTGATGTATGGCACTCGAGTGATAGATGTTGGAGAATTGAAAGCATTAAATATGAAAACAATGAAGAGTGTAAACTGGGACCATGCTTGCAGTAGGCATTCGATTAATTGAAGTCTGAGTTATCGAAGTTTTACTGTAATTTCTAATTTGTGCTTTTTTCTATGAAGACATAGGTTTCTCTCAGCACGTCAACTTTCATGTCTATAAGGTATACATTAAACATATTTGGTATGTTATTTTTGAGTCTGCTTACATTTGAGAGCAAAATGTCGTAGGAATCGGAGGGTTCATTTTCGTGATAGACTAATTTTCGCGGTCAGCTTAATCTGGCAGTAAATCAATTATATTTCGCACGAATTACAAAGTTTCAAACATACAAAGGTAATATTCTTTCTCAGGTTGTGATGTTGTGCCAGAGGGCTATTTTTAACGCAACACCCTGCGACACAAATGGGGAATTGAGGCCCATTATATCAATTACATGGAAAATGTATATGTTCCTAAACAGAAATGTTTGATTTTAGATGAAAATAGTATATACAAACAAGCATGAAGGAAAGTAACATGGAATATGTGATAGGTTGTGGTTTAAGTTTCTTCTCTTTACGTTTATCCTTTTTTCGGAATCCCACATATATCTCAGATAAAAGTTGTCGTGGATGACGTTGCTTTTGGCCCGAGATCCAAATGCGTGAGGACTGGAACCGTCAAAAGTTATCCCGAATGAAGATATTCCGGTGAAGATGTAACACACATGCTGTCATCAGGTAGGAAAAGGAAACCTATATACAGCTATCTGATAATTTGGACCTGTCACGTGCACAATGCAATCATAGTTATACAGTTTTTATTATTCGTTATTTCAGCTATTACAATGTGCACATTGGACAGTGTCACAGGATCTTCAGTGTTACTGAGCACAACAAATGCATCCTATCCATCTGTTAACATGTGTGTATGTACCATTAAGGCCAATCCAGGACAGTTCGTCATATTATATTTAGGTCGACCAGGTTCAGCTGATTGTGGCACGAAAATAGATATCACAAGAAATAATGGAAGCAACTCTACCACTTTCGAGTGTCAACAACAACAATTGGGTGAAACTACTGCAGTCTCCGTCAGTTCCGGAAAAATTACTTTGCACAAGCAAATCAACAGTACAGAGTACGATGTAGGTTACTGCCTAGCGTTTTCAGGTATATCTAATACGGCATTCTTATCTATTGTTACATACCCCATCAGTATAGATAGAGATTTCCAGACAGAACGTCCTTCTTACTGACAATCATTGTCACACATACCCACATTTCTTTTGGGGGGAAGGGAGGCGGAGGAGAGGGGGATCGATGGCTCTGTCCACCACCAACCCCACCCCTGGATCTGCCCCTGCGAAAGTCCCACCTTTGAGCTCATAGTTGTTCGTAGGCATATCTCGGCAAAGCATCGTTCCTGCCCAGGGATTATGACCCGTTCGGTGGGATTTCCCTATCCCACATCAATACAAATAGATCTAATTATAGATTATTGTATTTTTACTCTTGGTTATTATGAGCGAGACAAAAGTTCAATTGGGCTGGTTGCAAGCCCTATGTGCTTCGGGCGAGACCACAATATCCACAATTTATATAATATACTGTTTGTACTGTTGGATATTGTAGGCTAGATCGAAGTACAACGGGGAGAGCTTGCAAACTCCAAGTGCTTTGGGCAAGACCACAATATCCAACAGTAAAACACTATAACTGATTATTTTATACCCCATTTATTAAATAATATAGTTTTTAAATTGATTTTCACAAAATGAAAGTGACGGCAAATATGTTTAAAGAGAATTTTTGTTTTAATTATTTTTATGACTGAATTGCGCGTAAATACATAACGTGACGTGAATTTACGCACTGTAGCGTCATGATAGACCTGATATGACGTCATATTACGTAGCAACAATCTTGTTGGGTTCTGTATATGCTTAACAGCACCCACTACGGGCTTGACAATGTCCAGCAAATAGAAAATGTACTGGTTCATCCATGGAGTGCATTTGTATAAAAAGTCACTAGCTGTATATGTAATATAAATACCATTATATACACATCGTGAGTTCCCATGCAAATGCATTGATTGAGATGATCCAGTATATTGTCCTCTTCTTGGAAGTTGTCAAGCATTTATTAGGTGATGTTAAGTACACAGAGGACCCAGTAAGGTTGTTGCATATCAAAATGACGTCACTGCAGCCCTATCATGACGCAACAGTAGGTAAAATAGACATAGTTTTATGCTTACGCAGAAGAGTTAGAAACTCATAGCATATGAGGGCATACATTTTAGAGGTAACAGTAATATTATGGTACAGTTTTATTTTAATAAATTACCGTGTATAAAACACGTGACATTTAGAAACTTAACATTCTTGACGCTGCCTTTACCGTCGCAGTTTCTGCCGAAAAGTGCTCTCTCTCTCTCTCTTTCTCTCTCTCTCTCTCCACACAGGAGATAAAATAGAGAATAGTTCTAAAAATAATTTGAATAAGGTAAACTATTCATGCTTAGTACCCCATAGGTGCTAGTAATTAAATTTAGATTTACTATGTCGAGTTTGTCTGGCAGATTGTCTCCACCTGCGTAAGCATGGCATAGGTAAACCTTATCAATACATTTCCGGCCGTGACGACGTAGTCACAAAAAAAAAATGTTCAAGTTTTGGGGTAAAGTTTTTGCAAGTCAGATACAATGGTGTATGGGAAAACAACACACGAGCGCATGTGACACACCGGTTTCGGCTGAACGTTGTTTTTAGCATCAACTTTGAATGGAGAAAGTTGCGATTATATCTCCATGTGGTAAATTGCTGGTATTTTATATGCCAATGCTAAAAATAAACACCACTTACCAAAATTAATTTATTGTTAACATCATCTTTTAACTGGAAAAGTTGCGATCATAATCCCATATTGTTAATTGCTATAATTGTATATGCCAATGCACGCAATAAACACCACGTGCCAAAAAATACCAAGAATTCCTTCACGTTCTATAGGTCCTGAAATCACTATCACCTGTTATGGAACCAACTCACCACCTACTACCACTACCACCACGGAAACCACATCTACCACCACTGTAAGAAGCTCAATGACAACTTCAACCACTAAAGCTGCAACAACTACCGCCATCATAGGTACTCCACCGACTACTACAACACAACAGCCTCCACCCACAACCACGCCTAAATCTAGCGACGTGACATCCAAGCCCACCACTGTGATGACTTTGGGCACAACTAACCACCAAGGCGACAATAACAACTTGACTGTTGGTAGGAAAGACAGGGACTTTGACATAGGTTCGTATCATAGAGTTACTTGAGTATTTTTAGTTTGTAATTTATTCATTTTGAGTTTCAGTACTACTACTGCTACTATTAATCATCAGCATCATAATGGGCGTACTCAAGTATTTGTGTGAATGCACTGTGTTATACAGATTTTCATGCATGTTTCTGAATCCTGTCTTGACATCTTTTTAATGTGCCCTGCTACACATATAAAGTACCCTAGCTACGCCACTGATGATTGTGTTGATTAATGATATCATCATCGTCGTCGTCCTCATCATTATCATCGTTGTTGTTTTTCAATAACCTCATCGGCTTATGGTTTATTTCGTCTAGATTCCCCTGTCTTACCTTCTGTTTATCAGAAGGTATAATACTCATTGACACGTCACTGAACAAGATGAAATCTCTAGACCTCCATTTCGATTGATAGAAATCTACTTTAAACACGTACTCGAAATACATACAACAATGATTTAATGACGATATGTTTAAGAAAAGTTCTTCTTTCACGAAACCTTGGAGAATAATTTTAACATTCTATACATGTTGCAATAACATTTTTTCTTGATTTGTTTACCGTGAAATATCCATAGCTGATATTGAAATAACAGAAGGGGGAAGTTTCAGACGTTGCTGAAAAAAAATACTGAAGTTCTGAGCACTAGACACTGTGATGAAGGCTGTATATGAGAGATTTTTTTACCTAACCCTTTGTACAGTATGACTAAGCAATATTCTTCTCGCTGGGGTGTTATTTATTTATTTAGTTTTCGTTCAAGGCATATTCAGAAGAATAACTTTCCCCGATCGTTTTAGCTTAATATCAAATTATTCACATTAGGGTTACAGTTTTCCAGTTTTGTGTCAATTTCATTAATTTGTGACGTGATAAGACAATTCACAATATAGATTTTTAAAAAATGCACATGAAAATAACATTGTGCATTTACTTGGTATGATCCTCTTACGGCCGTACTGTTCCAGCATTACCCGATGAAGAATGATTCGGCCATTTGGTGACCGCTCCAGTCTCCATCATGTATCCTGGCACGCTAAAAAAGGGACAAGACCGATAATCTCTCGTGTTCAGGCTTTTTTTTCATCATAATTTATTAGGTAGATGGTACAAATATGTTCGGACACCATCTGTCGTGTTGTGCATAGCCTTAGGTGGATCATACAAATGAATTAAGCCGACCACCTCTTGTGCATAACCTTAGGTAGATCGTACAAATGGGCTAGACTGACCATCTATTGTGCATGACTATAGGCAGATCGTACAAATGGCTAGGCCGATCATCTATTGTACATAGCCTTAGGTAGATCGTACAAATGGGATAGGCCGACCATCTCTTGTGCATAGCTGTAGATAGATCGTACAAATGGGCTAGGCCAACCATCTCTTGTGCATAGCCTATCTTATAGTTACTAAAGACATGAAAAGAGCTATATCCGTCTTGCCTTATGCTTCCTGAGGCAAGCGAAACAAAGTCTACATGCAGACATTTTAGTGGATCAAAAACCAACATGATATGCACTTTTATCAAGATCGATATCAAAATGTTCATTCGCGCTTACATATTTGCGTGTTTTTGCTATTATAGAGGATATTTGCTTGTATCGTGTGAATAATGTATATATTTCATCGAGTGGGTGGACAATTTAGTATTTTCAGGAGATGAATTTTATCAGTTATTCAATCGGAACAAGTTTTTTTTTTTTTTTTTTTTTTTGTGCTCAAACGTATTGGCTAGCAATATGTGTAAAAGATTGAAATTGCATACTTTTTACGGAATCCTGTGAGATATTGTCATATGTTTACCAGTTATGTTCTGCTGTGTTTTGTGCATATTTGCACGGAAAATATCAGTAGTAACATAATTCTTTCCTAATTCATGGTAAAAAAGCACAAAAACAAAAAAAACAATTTGAAGAAGAAAAAATTAAGAACTTTGTGGAATTTGAACCTGGTACTTTTGCGTGACAGGTGGCCATGCTTACCACGAGAACAAGTAAATGACAAAATGGCGGTCTGATTTATTGGTTATAATGTTATCAATGTCTATTGAACGCAGTGAAAAAATATTTTTCATAATTCACCCCAGTTAATTATCGAAATTATTTGTCTTGGAAAATCCACTAATTCACGGACTAGCATAACATAAATATCACATACTCATATGCAATAAGATTTAAACACAGATACTTTAAATTTAAGCTTAATTTTGTTATATCGGATGCATAGTAAGTTCTAGCATCTTAGAATACCAGCTATTGATGGCTTGCTTGTTACGTGGTCTCTGAGGTGGAAGAAACTTGAAAATCCAGAGGAAACCAACGACCATGGATGGACGAGCACTTATCTTTACCCGTTTCGTGACAGAAGGTCAAACCCTGGAACCTGGGGAGTAATCGGAATATATTTCTGTGTTCGTACATGGGAGGCGACGATGTAAGAATTTCATAGGCATAGCGAGGGGCTTGGAGTTGTGAGATGAGGGTGATGCATGGAGTTCTGCATTAGTTTGAGAAAAAAAAACACACAAATGTTTTATTTGGTGACCAGGAACATGAATATTTTCTTTTTCAAAATGAAAATGAAAATTCTGATTCTAGCTAAAACGGTTGACTTTCCAAAATGCTGTCAATCATTAACGATAAAGAAATTATTAATTTACAGCTTAACTCTAACCATGCTGAACAGTTCGGAGCAAGGAATTCCATTTTAAGAGTACCATGCTGAACAGTTCGGAGCAAGGAATTCCATTTTAAGAGTACTTTCTGGATATATGTTATTGAGACTGCACAATTGTGTCATTCTTATCAGAAAATATACAATTATTATAAAGACCTTGTTTCAAGGGTCGGGTAAATATAGATGACTGGAACTTTGATTAGCCAAAATAATGGATGTTGAAGTTCTTTGTACGTCAGAGTAATCAAATTTTATTTCCTTTTCAATTTTTAGCTGTGATCATTGCGCCTACACTTGGTGTTTTGTGCGTCATTGCAGTGGTGATCATCATCTTCTTTGTTTGCCGAAGGTAAGAACTGTTTTTATACATTATCTTCTGTGCTGTGAACAAAACATACAAATTTTTACCTGTCCTTTCTTTGCAACAGTCTTGAAAGGAAAACAAAGTTAGACTGAATGTCATGGGACCTTTTACAAACATCATTAATAAAGTAATGCTACGAGAATTGTTTTAAAAAAGCTACACACATTACCATATTTAAACAAATAATATTTTTAATGAAACTGATAATTCGTATTTAACGGTTGTAGTTTCTTTTAGAATGATTCTGATTTCATTTTAGGCACATCAGGAATGCAAGCAAGATGCAATTGGGAAAAGATGAGAGAAATAATAACTTTGGTAACATATCTTTCCATACAGAGGAAGGTTCAAGCTTTGGTGGCTTGAATAACATTCGCATCATATCCGTACCCGTGGGGAATGAGGTAGATTACGATGGTGTCATGTTTCAGAACACCACACATTATGATAACGCACACTGCTCAGCGCCTGAAAGCGCCCGTTCGCAGCGGTCAAACGAGCAAGACATTGCAAGAAAGCAGGTCAAAATAAACCATCCAGAATCTGTTGATCATATCGCATCTGATAAAGGAGACATGTATGCAGTTGTCAAGAAAAAGCCTGACGCTGTTAATATTCAACATCTACGGAAAAGCATCATTCCTAACAGTCAAGAAAATCTCTACGAAGCCGTAGAAATGAAACCAAGTCAGCTTGAACCATCTACTTATTTGCAGATAAGCAAAAACATTAAGCATCAAAAACAGAATAGTGACAAGAATGGTTCCACCTTGAGTATCAGTTCCAGATCAGACACTTCTAATCCTTACTCCAAGTCTTCTGAGGTGAAGCCCATGACTCTGAAGATAAAAGAAAAGGAGATTCTGTACGCAGAGCAACCAGGTGAACAAGATGAATCATTGAATTCGGGAGATACGTATGATTTCAGCGATAATGAGTCTTTTGGAACGAATCGCAATTCGCACATAGTAACAGAGTTATAGAACAGTTAGAATGGAAAGACGTATATTTTTGCTCCAAATGAAAAACAGTGACCTAAGTGCAGAATATTATTTCAACACGGCTACATATATCATAGGAAGAAGTTTTTATACGTTGTTTTGTTCCGCCTAAGTTTTTCTTCTCGATTTTTGTTGAAGAAGTTTGCATATATAAGAAATTCTGTTAACATGCATTTTTTTTTGCCCCTACATAAACTCAGACGAGATACCATGTCAATTTTTGAATAAAAAAAATCCAGAGTCTAGAACTAAGAGAATTGGCGAGCATATAGAGAGAAAGTTACAGTTGTAATTTCGTAAATAGTCCTTTAGAAGTTGATAATATTCTGGTTTTGAATATCACTCACGCTAAATGTCTTACAATTTACCACTTTGTGATCTATCAAATAATCCTCATTATTTCACGTGTATAATCACATATATGCAAGAATCATATGACCATTTTAATTATCATCCAAATATCATATTCTATTGACACATCATTATACATATTTACAACATTGTGCTTTGCTGTTTTAGTCCTATAAAGATCTAAGTATTTTGTGATAAGTAGATGCCGTATTTACCTCTTTATAACGCGCACTAAAACCATAACCAGTGTAGACCCGGATCTGCAATCGCATTATGAGCCAGTAATTAAGAATTTATGATATTTGCTTTAAATCATAGATAGCATGAACACAATAGACTATAATCTACCATGGTATAATGTCGTAATCTACCATGATATTATGTCGTAATATATAATGGTATAATGTTGTAATCTACAATGGTATAATGTGCTGGCAGATCTGAGTCTACGTTCTTTGGAATTAGGCGCGTATTATACACATGCAAAATACGGCACCACATAAGTCCCCGTGTTCTCCAGACATTTGTTGAGCAAGAATTTCAAGCTCGAGTTCAGAATCCCAAGATTAGATACGATACTTAGAGTGCCCCTACGTCATGGAAATTTGGCAGTCTAGCAGAGGGACCCAATATTAGATATGGTACTTAGAGTGCCCCTATGTCATAGACATTTGGCAGTCTAGCAGAGGGACCCAAGATTAGATATGGTACTTAGAGTGCCCCTATGTCATAGACATTTGGCAGTCTAGCAGAGGGACCCAAGATTAGATATGGTACTTAGAGTGCCCCTATGTCATAGACATTTGACAGTCTAGCACAGGGACCCAAGATTAGATATGGTACTTAGAGTGCCCCTATGTCATAGACATTTGGCAGTCTAGTAGATGACCCAAGTTAAGCAAACTCAGAAAGTTATGTACTTCTGGCTTCATTTCTTATTAAAGTTATAGACTGTCAAAGTTTTAGGGCTTTGAGCTTGTGGTTGAGTTTCTTCCTGGAAAAGTTTTGAGAATATCAGAACTGGTTAATATGTTGATCTTGCTTAATGATAATTCATTCAATGCAATATTTATACTCTACTATTTTGTAACGGCATTTTTAACCTTGTGCAGAAGATAGTGTCATGCAGTTTGATTTTTAAAAATTGTAAGGATTCAGTGTGTTTGTGTCCTGCCTTCGAAATCATGACTTTATATAAAAAGGTACTAGTGACCACTATATCTATCTTAGTACACCAGTGACATGTTTCAGAAAATTCTTATGCTTGCTATGGAGGGGAAACTAATTGTATTATCCATGTCCGTCTGTACGTACTGATGTACGTAGATACGCCCTGTCGTGACATATTTAGTTTAAGCTCTGTAAAGTTTGAAGATCACAATGGATTTCAACCAATTACGGTATGGAGCCTGCTATAAAGAAAAATTCAATTTTCAACTGCTACTGTCTGTCAATATTTGACTGAATTATGGCCCTTTCTTTTTGATATATCATATTGGAATAGGTATCTGTGTCCAGGAGACACATTACAGGTTTCTATTTAGGTAATTAAAGGGATTTTGAAAACTCACTTCCCAAGCTACACTGTATATCTCTTTAGAGGCCTGTTGAAGTTGTCTGCCTTTCTCGACGTAGTACGTAGAAGTAACAACTCGTGGACATATGTTGCGAAGACATTTCTTAGATGCATGGAGAAAACGTGTTTGTTTGTTTGTCTATTTATTTTTGTCAACCCTACTTAATTTAATCTCTATCGCAAACATACATAATTGTTGTCATTATTATGGTTTACAATAGATATACTCATAATGAACACCAATTGCAGAAACGGTAAACAGTACACAAATATGGCAACAACGTATCTTAAATACGTTGACTATATATGAATACTTTTTACATGAAAAGACATCGATATTTAACAAATACTGTTTATTTAGTTTTTTAGAATATCTTCTTCAAATCATGTAAAGGATTATGTATTCTATTTTTACTGAAACTTTCAATGTAATATTAATATGTATACATAAAAGTTGTGATATTCGCATGTTAGCTACATATTGTACAGTGAGCAATGATCAAATTGTTTATTGAAATATTCCTTAACAAATATCTTTCTTTTCTATATTGAAATATTAACACGATGGATACTTAAGTATCTTTGTATTCTATTTATATTTCTATTTGTACAGAAAATATCTGATAAAGACTGCTGTGTTTTTGCTTTTAATTTTTTTTCCTGCGTGAATTGCTTAGTTATGAAGAAATTTCGAAGAAACTTTGTAAATAATTTGGAATATCAAACTCCGAACATACATTGAACTCTTTAAGCTTTTTCAGGTCATTATTTATCGAGAATATGTCTGTGGATTTGAGGACATAAGGGAAAAATTATTTAACTTCAAAGGTAACAAGGCTATTTTTCCGTATATGGACATTCGTTTCCAGCTCATATTGGTCAGTAAGCTTTTATTTCATTAGATTTCAAACGATACTAATCTTTTTTTTTTGAACTTGACATAATCATTCCAGGGAAAATAGCTTATTTATATCAGAAAATCTGACTTTTTACAAAAATCATTGCCAAGAGCTTTAAACAAACGACCACCAACTCCTGATATAATATAGTCAACTCTTCCTTAGAAGTTCTATAAATCTTTTCTAACATAACAGAGCGTATCATGTTCTGTGTGGCTAGTTGTTTTAATGACTAATATACTTCTCAGTAGTAATAGTATTCAATTTAAAGGAAGTGCAGTGTATATATACTTATCAATACACTGTGGGCTTTTCAGTAATCTTATAAACTATGCTTTCCTTGAGAATATTCTGACGCTAGAATCAATCCGAAGCTCGCGCTCGAAACTCTTATTTTAATATTGAAATAAGTCAGTCAGTCAGTATGTATGTATGTATGCATGCATGTATGTATGTATGTATTTATATATGTACGTAATAAGTCAGTTAGTCAGTATGTATGTATGTATGTATGTGTATATATGTAGGTTGGTTGGAAAGTTGGTAATATATATATATATATATATATATATATATATATATATATATATATATATATATATATGTGTGTGTGTGTGTGTGTGTGTGTGTGCGTGTGTGTTACGATTTTATTAAAACTATATTTCTTTTGGACACTGTTTGATCGTCAAAATGTCTGTTGCACTTTTGTGAAACCCGAAATTTGAGAATTTGGGGGTGAATTCTAGATCCGACGATTTAGTAGTACCTGCTTTTGTGAGAACATCAATATTATCAGTTAATGTAATTAGGGGATATTAAAATTAACATGACCATATACTCTTTCATTCACGAAGGCAGTTGACGTATCTATGTTAGACTCTGTAAAAGTATACTGATCAAGTGTTTGGGAAATATTAGTAAACAAAGAGGTTCGGTTGCTTTGCAAAATCATTATCGTCTGTTTAACTGTAATGTCACATGGATTTTTACAGGTACCGACTTCGTAAAAGTTAATTCTCGTCGATGATTCCAGATGGGTTGGTTATCAGAGTTAGAAGGCAATAGCTTCTTTCAAAATAGAGTGTTTTTTTAATAATAAGGGATTTGACTTTGTTATGCTGTACACGATGCAATATAACCATTACTGTATACAATACAAGTTTAAGACATTGCGGAGTTTGATTATTCTTTACTAAAAATTTCTCAGTGGCCTGCTGATTGATTGATAGGTCTGCTCCCTCAAGTGAAACCTTGCAAGTACTCGCGGGATTTATCGTTATTTTGAATGACCGTGAACATGCACACATACATTGTGAAAAAGGTATATATTCGTAAAGTCATTACATTTATCGGCCTTTTCATGAGTTTCCGGCAGCCGGCTCAAAAGCCTTCTACTTTTACAAATTTTAACATTATAGCCGTCTATTTGTACAACACAGTGATATTTTTGTTTATATTGTTGCATTGACTTAGCCTTGTACTTTTAATTTTGAGCCGGTTACTTCAAAAGATTACGAGAAGACTGATGTATGATAATAGTCTCTTTTACGTTGCGCCTCAGCGATTCCAATAGTATATCATTTGTAATTTTGATGGAAGCATACCTATTTAGGATAGTTAGAAAATACAGTAGTTCCAAATGTTGAAATCATAATCTGTGTCTGTTTCAGAATAGATTACCTTTCCATCTCCCAAACCTACATGTATATCTTATGTATGTATTAATCTAATGTGTGTATGTATATTTTATGATTACATGTGAGTATGTTAGATACTGTTACTGTAGTAAGTAAGTGTTTTATTTATACATATACGTTTCATTTATAGTTTTAATATTCTATTTATTGAGGACTACATGTTAGATTGGTTGATTGAATCAGAACCAAATGTATTATCCTCAGAAAATAAAGTTATTATTATTATTATTAATATTGTTATTATTATTAATTCAGAGAGAAATTTGCCTTCAATGCATTTTTGAAAGCATCTGTATTTCATTTAGGAGTGTGAATTGTTCTTATTTGCACTCTGATGCTTACGAATGACATAAATGAGATAGATATCGCTATTAGAGAGGCAAGGTACATTAATCTCGTGGAGGTTTTCAGGATGGGTAGCGTAGATGTGGTCATTCAGGGTATCATAATGGGCTGTAACTCTCGTCGAAACGTAGCTTACCTGTGTGTGGTTGTGCATTTGTATCATATAAAACCATTTGGTGTTAATATCAGAACTTGAGTCAATATTAATTTCCCCCATGATGATTGCATCATTGCTAGAAGATTAATCTGCAGCTAAGTTGTATTAAAATTGAGAAGTCCATAAAAGATGTAATATACTGAAGTTTAACTTACATAAATTTCCTCTTGTCATTGCAATTAGCCAAGGTATTCGCAGTTCATAAGGATAATGAAAGAATGACCCATCAGACTATCCATCCATTATTGAAAAACACGATAGGAAGCATCTCTCAGACATTTTAACAAGTACCTACTCCTCCGTAAATCACAATCAGGTTTCCGACGAAAACTGCCTTGACGAAACATACAGAAATGCAATATATAATATATCCGGGTTTAATGAATTCCAGGAAATGGTAGCGCAAATAATTTTGAAACTTCATATTTTTTACCCCCCCCCCCCCCTCTGATTCGGTTGTTCTCACGTGTACAATGGGTACCAATACAAACAACAACTTTAAAAAAAAAAAAAGGAATCATGACATTTAAGTTTCAAAACAACCTTCCTCCAGATTATGTTTTCGAATTAACTAAACTAAGATTATCAAATAATGAGCGTAGTCTTCGATCTACCTCTAATAATGAATTCCAGATTCTTAGGTTGAGAAATAACCATTTGAAAAACTCTTTTACTATATCAGCATATACTGTTTGGAATTCCCTACCCTTGTAGATATATAATTCAAATTCGCATATTTTATTTAAAACTTCATTTAAGAAAGTCTTTCTTGACTAGCTGGAATGACATATTAAAGTATCCCAGCACATAATTTTAACATTGTATCAAGATACCATGTGATAGTGTGAATATGTGGTGAACAGAATGCATGAATACTCCTAGACATTTTTTGTACGTGTGATTGTGCATTCAAATGTCATGTGTGTTTTCCATTTTATATATGTCTATATGACTGTTGACATGTTGAAATATGTACACCTGTTTCGTCGTTTGGGGCATGTTTTGTAGAACGTGGTATAAAATACCGATATACGGCTTAGAAAAGCGTACTGATAAATCATTTGAATGTGAAGCAAGAAAAAACATGCAAGTGTGCAATTAGATTCTCGTGTATGTGTGCTCGTTAGTTTGATTAGAGGAACAATGTTTGTGGTAATAGCACGTTTAAGAACCCTTTAACTGACAACGACTGTTGTCTTGAATGTCCTTGGAAATAGGGGAAACAACGACCTCAAGCCAGCCTCACGCAGGTGAATTGTTTGATTTGGCCAGGTCGTGAGGTGCTGTTAGACACCTGGCGTGTTACAATAGCATTGTTGATCAATACGAACAAGCTAGTAACAAAGCCATATTACTTGAGAGTAAACCTCGAACCAGAATCGTTGAAACAATTCAAACAAAGTGTGTGAAAATGAAAATCAGATTCAGATTCAAATGTTTGAAATAAATTAAATCCTCATCCATGCAAGTATTTGAACTGTAACACCAACAGACAGCATATCACATTACTTTAAATAATACGTAATACATACAGTTCAGTCAATACGATAATGTGTTTGTGTGTGTATGTCTGTGTGTGTGTGTGTGTGTGTGAGAGAGAGAGAGAGATTGCAATGATATTACTTTAACTATTAGGTAGCAAATCTATTTGATTCTTTGACCATTAACTCACCCTTGCATGATGCAGCTCATGATTTCTGATGATAATCTGTCAGATGGGGGGGGGGGGGGGATCTAGATTTAGCCATTCCGTTCTGCTACTGTAGTCTCTCTAACCGTAAACCGAATCAATATTACCTTTCATTTTCCCCTTTGTAGCATACACTGAAATTATATGCGTAAAGTTCCCTATATCTCCACTTTGTTATTTCCAAATAATTATATTTCTCATTCTCAGGACAATTAGTTTTCATTTAATTTCCTCAAAATATCCATAATTCTTACTACTCGTTTCTAACGGTGACATTCGTACTGAAATTCGTTGACAAAACAGAATAAGCTAGAAACCTTTTTATCTGACTTCTGAAAAGAGCCTTGTTTCTTCAAAGCCTCACAGTAAAATATGGAGATCTTTTAAACTCTTGTTGATATCATTACAAGACTCCTATCTTAATCAATTTTTATTTTCTTTTACAGGTTAAAATATTTCCTATTTTGCCATATATGGCTCAAAAATGGTCAAACATTGTAAAGCCTTTTATATGCAAAACATTTCGCAAACTCAAATTCAAGATTTTTTGTTTCGCTTTTAGAATGTAAGCTAATTCGTTAAGATTTGTTTTAAGAGTATATTTCATATATTTCGTCTATCAGCCAGTCTGCGGGAACAATATCGTTCTCGTTGCCGGATACATTCTTAAGTCTTCAGTATCATTTAACAGCACATATTCCACCTCTATGCACGTCCGCACGTATATCTCTGCACTGCCGTCCATCACCTTCCTTGTAAAAGCACAATTTAAAAAAAAAAAATTTGTTTTTACCGTACATGATACAGCGGTCGATCTTTGCAAGTGACTTCTAATAGGGTGAAGATTTTGCATGAAGGTTTCTGAACTTCTCTTCAACCCCCAGGGACCCCGGGACAGGGTTAGAAGTAAAAAAATATATATAGTGCTTTTTCTTCTATGCTGATTGGGCTTTTCATTTTCAGTTCGGTACAGTTCTTAAATCACTCAAGATATATGATACATGTAACGTGGTGTTCACTGTTGGCTGCAGGGGAGAGGGTCAGTTGTGTCAAAACATAGGACAACACCAAGACATGATATGACGTCATATCCAAGGCTTTGATAATACTTTTAGCATGGAATAAATGGCCATCTTTGAAAATTTATAAAGGGTGAAAGTCAGGGCATGTAAAAGATCTGAAGAATTTGCTACGATGATGCAGATGATGTGAAAAATGACATTATTTGATAATTGTTTTTTCACACTTTGCATTTCTAGTCATAACAGAAATGCGCATCATATCTGTATTGGATTTTGAGCCCTGACCCCTGTGTAACTGTCTAGGGATCAGGTAAGGAGAGGGGCTGGGGGTCAGTGGGGTGTGGGGGTCCAGGTGTGCGATGGCGAGCCATTGAAGACTACAACAATTTGCTTTCAATCAGAAACAGACACCAGCGCCAAAAAGAGGGCATTCTGAGGTGGAGTGCCATCGACTTTCCTCTTCTTAAATCATCTGTGAACGCTACGCAAGCACAAGACTGCTTCTAGCAATGATACTATAGAGTACTAAGTTTACATTAAAGTTTAACCGATTTGTTTCAGCTTGACCATATAATAACGGGTGGAGCTGTATTGATATTTTGGATCTGACTGAGGCGAATTTGGGTGATATTAAAGTTGGAAAATTTTCAAGAGACGGAGACAGCAATCGAAAAATAAATGCCGACATTGCAACTTTTTCTTGTGTTTAAATGACGGATTAGTTTATGGGAGACTTTGTTTCTTGGAGATATTACAGTTGTTAAGTATCATCTTATTTAATAGCATCTATTAGCTCATAGGGCTGTTTGTCTCGGACATTATTTTTTATTATTTATTTGTTTCTGGGAAATAAAGACATTCCTACAAACGTATAATGTGTACATTCGAGACTCCCAATTCAAATAGCGTAAGCCTTTAGAGAACCCTGATGAGAATAAATAGTGACGTCTATCTACTGAAGAAGGCATTGCTTACGGGATTAATCGTATGGATCCTTTAACCTCGTGCAAGAGTACTGACTTTACAATCCGGAAGTCCTAGGTTCAATCTCCAGCCAAGTACTTATTGAGGTCATAATTTTTACTCCCTGCGTGCGTATTACATTTACAACTACGAGATTAAGTAGATACTATGGATATAACTTTTAATCTTAGACCTACTACTACTACTACTATTACTACTACTACTATTACTACTACTACTACTACTATTACTACTACTATTACTACTACTACTACTACTATTACTACTACTACTACTATTACTACTACTACTACTACTGCTACTACTACTACTATTACTACTACTATTACTACTACTACTACTACTATTACTACTACTATTACTACTACTACTACTACTACTATTACTACTACTACTATTACTACTACTACTACTATTACTACTACTACTATTACTATTACTACTACTACTACTACTATTACTACTACTACTACTACTATTACTACTACTACTACTATTACTACTACTACTACTACTATTACTACTACTACTACTATTACTACTACTACTACTATTACTACTACTACTACTAATAATAATAATAAGGATAATAATAATAATAATGTCTTTATTTTAAAACTAGAAATCCTACTTAAAACACTGATAAAAATGATATGCAATATAATATTGGGATGATATCATTAATTTAAAACAATAAAAGAAGAGGAAAAGATGTGTGCACAATAAAATTGGAATATAAATCTGGATATCATTAGCGGTGAGCCAAAAGGTAGTCATCATCGAGAGATTTATTTAAATAGGAAGAGCGAGATCGTGGAATAAAAGATACTGTTTGGAAAGAGAACGAAGATCACGGTAATATATTAGTGGTTTGGTGAGATAAGAGAGATATCAATTACAAGGCCATTTACCTTTTAGTACAACATGCAATCTTTTTGCAATGCAACACGTTCACAAACTGGTAACCTTTTGGATTTTAGTGGAGTATGTCTATTAAGTGAGGATAAAACTTGTCAGACCAAACTTTGAAAGTATTGTTAGGATAAAATAAGATAAGATTTATTTATAGCCGGCATGATTTAAAACAACATAAACTTTAATGAGCTTTTTACCGACATGACATAAGAAACAATAAAGATATTAAATCAAACATAATTTGCAAGACATCCAAACTCAGCATAATGCATAGATACAATGGGACAAAACACATAGCGCATAACTTAAAATATAAACAAGCAAAGCATTTTAAAAAGGGAGTAATTAAAAGTGAATTTAGCATTTAGGTAACTAAAAAAAAAAGAGTCTAAGTAACTTAAAATATTGGTTAAAGTCGAAATTTAAATTTAAATTAAAAGCAAAAGCACCAATTTCGGACTAAAAAGCATCACGAGACGCAGATTAAGCCTTACTTAAAAAAGAAAGGAGCTAACAGGAGGGTACGTAATGTACATAAGACAAGAATTGACTGATACAAATAATGGGTTCTCGATGGTACACAAGACAAGAATCGACTGATACAAATAATGGGTTCTCGATGGTATATAAGACAAGAATCGACTGATACAAATAATGCGTTCTTGAACGCTGAGGATAGTTCATAAAGGAACAAATCGTCATGAAAATGATTGAAATATCTGTATATAATATTTGTATGAGAATACTTGTATGGTTTGATAAATTGATTTCACAAAACGCATACCGCATAGTGACCATTTAGAGATAAGCATTGTGTAATGGTTTCGGAAATGGACTGTGGGTGAGTAGTCTAAATGTGATAAATCAAGGTTGATGTTGACTTAGTTACTCTTGTTGGTTTATTAGCAGGTTGGGTAAGGTTATGAGATAAAGAATGAGATCCATGTTAAAATAGCTCATTATGATACAAATAGATATTAGGCTTGGAGAGAGTGGCACGTTCAATTTCAGTATCGAAAATGTCAATCAGAGTAGCAGGCGAGTTGGAGGACGGTAGACTAAACAAAAAGGGTTTTAATTTAGAGAGGGAAATCTTTATCCACATATATTTTACAGTATCACTTTCAAAATCTAATCTACATTTGTACTTTAAATGGTTGGGAATATAAACAACTATTCCACCGCAGATTCGGTGAGCTCTGTCTTTTCTCGCCAAACTGTAACCTTCAATGGTAATTGAGGAATCATCAATAGAACTGTCTAAAAATGTTTTCCATAGACCAAAGATATCGAGAACGCTAGACGTAGCAATTGTTGATTTGAGTTCATCAAATTTTGGAAGAAATATATCTTATATTCAGATTTACAATCCCTATCTTGAACTTTAAAACCAAAGGGAGAATCATTGGATGTAGCTATATCAGCAATACAATTTAATTTATTACATGGGAATAATTAAGAAGGCAGGATGTAGAGAAACGCTTTAGAGATGAGGAATATTGCTAGTTGAAATTGGGGAGGGAGGGGGGAAAGGGGGTGGGGGGTTGGAGGGAGTAACACAATCAGTACATTCGAAAAGGTTGCATTCCGGGCAATTATACTTTATGGTGGAAAAGGAGTTGCTGAGTATGAGTGGGTCATCCAGACTTAGACTTCTAACAAAAGCTATCTCTGTAATTCAGCGTACCGGATTTATCATGATTTACCGAGGGGTACCATCTGTCATTGAAAGTTGTCTATTATAATATCTGTAATTTGAGCAATGTCTGTTGTAAACTTTACGTAAACGTCTACGAGGAAAGTCTCTGTTACGGTCATCTGTATCTATATCAAATAGCTGATAGCGTGGCGCACTTTTCGATAATAGTTAAATTTATTGCGTCACATATGAAGAAACCAGGACTCAGCCAGGTACCCACATATCAAGTTTTATTTGAAGATAGAAAGATGAAGTAATCCAGGTCAGCTTAAACGCAACTATCTGCTGCAAAAGGTAAGACGAAATTGTCAGATACTTTGAAGAAACAGTCGAAACTTTACTCCATGTGGTGCCATTTTTTTTAAAAGCAAGGCGATATTTTATTGAAGGAAATAACAAATGTTTCCTGCGCTTAACTGTACTCCGGGCTTCAGTGCACTAAAACAAACTGCGTAATTTTTAACAGGTGATCGTTTAACGCAGGGGTTGCCTCCCATGAAGTGTGACTATATCCCTATGTAAGAATCGGGCTTTGTGTATTATGGACTAAATTTGTATAGATTCCTTCAATATGAAGACATAACAAAGCATAATTAGAAGCGCCTTTTAAATAATTATTACAAAATTTCCAATTGAGTAACACAACTATCCATACGCAGATAAAAGCTGGACTGAAATTCAGTTTATACTACTAATTAGATCTTAATCATCAATATTGCCCTACGTGTATTGATGTCATTAAAATGTATTTCTTCTCTCCGTATGGAAGAACACATTGTCAGAATGTATGTCCCAAGTAGTATATAAATAGCATTAACAACGGAGGCCGCTTTGTCAATCAATGTAGGGGTCATCGGCAGGATTGATAGATAATACTGCCTGTGACGATCTACTGTTTTAGCACGACATTGGTTCTTTATTATGGATTGAATGCTTTACAATGTACATACATATATCTATCATTTTTATTATTGTGCTAACTGGCCTTGGATGCGATAAATATATTAAGAAGTGTACATGCATTAATGTGATTTGTTCAAGATTGAACTGCAAGAAGATTCAGAGGCTGACAGAACGCCGCACCTTCGCAATTGAATACACACTTTCACTTCAGGTAAGTAGCACTTTAAATACACACTTTCATTACAGATATTGATTTACCCATGTCTTCGAATTTAATTGCTGTATTTAATATACGGTGGGCGCAACGGACAGTTGTCTTCAACATTCAGTTTATCGGAAGAAGAAAAAAAAAAATGAAAAAAAAAAAAAAAAAATCAGAATTGAGATATATTGAATCCTCAGTTTCCTTGTGATTCAAATGAAATGAATTGATTGTCAATAACAGTTTCCGTGTGATTCAAATAAAATGAATTGATTGTCAATAATAGTTTCCGTGTGATTCAAATGAAATGAATTGATTGTCAATAACAGCTTCCAATTATTCAAAGAAATTATCATTTCTATTCGGGGTGAAATAGTCTAGCTGTTTCTGGATAGGAGTTTGAAGATACATATATTGATCGGCCCTGAACTATATACTTTCTTAAGCCGCCACTTAACACTATAAACGTACTATCTGATATTATCATGACATTATAGATTAACATGTTATCATATAATAGTTTCTAGGTATTTCAAGACTCCATCTATAAATGACACCAGTTTTTTTTATGAAGGTTACTATTGTATAAGTAATATTCATACAACAGAAGATATCGATATGTCACTCACATTGAAATTCCGCCATGAGCAATCACATTTTGTGTTACCTTTGTCTGATGACGTTCTGTGATGGCAGATCCAAAAAAAAAAATAAATAAATAATTCTGGAACTTACTTAATGCTACAAGATCAGAAATACAGCTTGATAAATATACAACACACAAACGCGGCTGTACATATTGCCTGCCTGCATGTATCTATCTTTTTTGGTAAGTACGTTAGTAAGTAAGTATGTATGTATGTATGTATGTATGTATGTATGTATGTATGTATGTATGTATGTATGTATGTATGTATGTATGTATGTATGTATGTATGTATGTATGCATGTATGTATGTATGTATGCATGTATGCATGTATGTATGCATGCAGGCACGTATCTATGTATATATGTATGTATGCATGCATGCATGTATGTATGTATGTATGTATGTATGTATGTATGTATGTATGTATGTATGTATGTATGTATGTATGTATGTATGTATGTATGTATGTATGTATGTATGTATGTATGTATGTATGTATGAATGTATGTATTTATGCATGTATGTATGTATGCATGCAGGCACGTATCTATGTATGTATGTATGTATGTATGTATGTATGTATGTATGTATGTATGTATGTATGTATGTATGTATGTATGTATGTATGTATGTATGTATGTACGTATGTATGTATGTATGTATTTATGAATGTATGTATTCATGCAGGCACGTATCTATGTATATATGTATGTATGTATGCATGCATGTATGTATGTATGTATGTATGTATGTATGTATGTATGTATGTATGTATGTATGTATGTATGTATGTATGTATGCATGCATGTATATATGCATGCAGGCACGTATGTGTGTATATATGCATGCAGGGACGTATGTATGCATATATGTATGCATGTATGTATGTATGTATGTATGTATGTATGTATGTATGTATGTATGTATGTATGTATGTATGTATGTATGTATGCATTCATGTATATATGCATGCAGGCACGTATGTATGTGTGTATATATGTATGCATGTATCCATGTATATATGCATGAAGGCACGTATGTATGTATGTATGAATGTATGAATGGATGGATGGATGGATGGATGAATGGATGGATGGATTGACGGATGTATGAATGTATGTTTGTATGTGTGCATGTATATAATCATGCAGGTATTATGTATGCATGTATGTATGTATGTATGTATGTATGTATGTATGTATGTATGTATGTATGTATGTATGTATGTATGTATGTATGTATATATACATGCAGGTATATATGTATGCATGTACTTATGTATGTATATTTGTATATATGCATGCAGGTCTATATGTATATATATACATTTGTATATATGCATGCAGGTATGTATGTATGTATGCATGCATGTATGTATGTATGTATGTATGTATGTATGTATGTATGTATGTATGTATGTATGTATGTATGTATTCTAGCATACAGATAAATGTACTAGAAAGGCATGCAGCGTAGAGTAAGATTTTGCTATGACCATTGTGCTTCGCTATCAAATATTATCGCTCTCAAATAGATTTAAAGTCATTGATGAGTTTATATAAGAAGTCTTGCACTTTTATTAGATATGAAAATGCTTTTGTACATTTATTAAAAAAATATTGTAATAGAATCCCACTGTATCATAAAAACTCGAACTTCAGAAGAAACCTGCAGAAAACATTTAAATGTTTCGCCTTAGAAGGTGTTTTGACGCAAAATTCCGTTACCGAAATGCAAATAATCGCACAAAAATATCATGGTTTGTTAAACAATGCTTAATGCGCCGGCAGATTAGGGTCTATGCAGTTTGTAAGGACTAATCAGTAGAACAAACAACATAGACCCTGATCTACCGCGAGTATGTACGGTAAACTTTGCAGGGATCCCTACATGTTGTATTTTTCGATAATGCGTCTCTGTATTTTCCCTTATTATTCGATCTATTCTATATATTTGTAGTCAGACATTTGTAGATTGTATAAAATCTCACGTAACATCTTCTAAATTAAAAACGTTTTGACCACCGATGCATGATTTATTTTTATATTAAGTCATTCTCGTTTTCCTAAGACGTCTTGAGATTTTACGGCATCCAAAAACAAGCATTTCACAGAAAATTAACATGGTCTCTCAGTGTATGTATATGTTTTCCCACACGTATGTATATATGTATGTCTCTGCGTATGTATGCATGTATTTATGTATGCATGTATAATGTGTATTATTTTTGTATGTGTATTTTGGAAAATATGCCAAAATATACTTAAAGAAAAAGGAGTGATATACAGAACTTACTTTTCAATAACAGAGGACAAGATGGAATTACAACTTTATTCATTTACAGCACAAAAACAAAAGTGAACACAACTGCCTGTCCTTCTCTCTGTCAGTCCGATGTTTAAATTATTTTAAAAGATCACTTGTATTTATAAGGAGGAATTTTACGTTTAAATTCATTCTCAGACTAGAAATTGCAAAATATTAATCGAAAATATAGTTAGGATTATATTTTATGTTACCATGAGTAGTGTTAATAAACATGTTCTGAAGCCTCCCCTACCCCCCTACCAAAAAAAAAAATGATATTTGATTTTTACAATCTTACGGTGTCATGTTTGAGCTTGGAAAAGAATGTTTTGGCGGTACTTAAGGTAGCTGTTTTATTTTCGCACTAATTTGTTATAATATTTGTATATATTTAATTGTTCACTGGAAATCAATAAACGAATTAACCGAACTAATCTAACAATCTGGTATTTTCGACAGATTATTTGTGCAAAGGGCATCAAGGTGCTCGTTCAAATGTACAAAATTGTTGGAAGGGTATCAAACATACAGTAATTGATTCCTTCCTTTGCTATTATTTGATTCGATCCATTGATATCAATGTAATGTGGCAAATAAGCCAAATTTACTGAGCATTTTATAAGGAGCGGAAATATATCCGCTGGAGGCATGTTAGACGGCTCACCGTTTGCCAAAATCTATCTACCTATCTGTCCGTCTGTCCGTTCCATCGGCGGGCCAGATTTACAACCATATAGACTTTAGATAAAATGCACCAGTATAAGTACAATAATGGTTTTTAACAGATAAAACTGCAAATTTGATCTATAGGATCATAAAATGCCAATAATTTTTATGTATAAAAGTTGCATGAAAACATGAACATCTATCGTGTTGGTTGTGAATATCCAATATATAGATAGATAGATAGATAAATCAGTGACATTTAATATAATATGTTATGACACAATACAATTTTTTGCAATGTAATTAAAAAGTATATAATGAGATATGATATAATATATGATATGATAAGATATGATGTGATGATTAACACCAAAAATTTTTCAACATGCTATTTTTTTCCTACAGAAATGGTGATGTGCAAAATTGACAAGCTAATCCAGAGGATAGATTTGTATTTTCAAACAGACATATGTACATGAAATTCAGTTAAATATAATTAACCAATCAAACATATCATTTCGATAAACAGGTATTGACTACACGAGTCTGTGGTCCAAAAATCATAAAGTTTATTCCCCTTATCCTGACAAAAATTATATCAAAAATGAGAACAGCTGGTAGCCATGCAAAGATCTTCCACAAATAATGGATGCATTTGGCTCACAAAATAAGGAGAACTATGAAACCCTGGAAAAGAAAAAGAAGGTGGGAAATTACCTCCTTGGTCACGTGATCGGAGAGGGAGCGTTTTCGAAAGTGCGACAGGGACTGCACATTATTGCCAGAGAGAAGGTATGCATTCAATACCGTGATAAACTGAATCAATCATTCAACTATGCATGCAGTGTGCTGGATTTAAACTTTTAAATTTTAGCTGACCATCATATGGTTAAAGGAAATTACGTTGTGCATATGATCCCTTAGTATACATGTTGGCGGACCATAGAATCTATCGACATATAATTATGCACTTCAATAACACTTAATTTTCATACATATACGGGAACATCAGATGCAAAATAAAATTAGTATAGAAAAGTAAACTGTCTAACGGTTGAAAGTTCGAGCGTACATCATTGGTTGAAGTTATCATAGATTTAATTGATTGTTTTCGTTAATTAAATTTTCAAAAATGTATTTACACAAACCGCTATTTTATAACTGCGCATATTTTTCAAATATACTATATGATTCACTAAAGGTATATATGGAACATTGAAATGCGTCACGGATCATAATGTATACAAAACGTATTGAAATACACGTATAATATTAAGTTTAAATTAATTCAATTTACATTGTAGGTGGATGTGGCTTGCTCAGAACCCTGAGATTAGATATGATAAACTGTACCTGTATTGCAATTGTGATGTCAAAACTTTGCGTGAAAGAAGAAGAACCAAATTGAGCAAAACGCATTAAGTTCTATTATTTTAACTTAGTCGTAGGGAAAGTTACAGAATGTCAAAATTGTGGGATTTACTTTAATTTTCGAAACGTTTTGTGACACAAGATATGCTTTATATTCAGGTTGCTGTCAAAGTTGTCCCAAAGAAGGCGTTGCTTCTGCGGGACTACTTAAAAAAGAACATCCGTCGGGAGGTCATAATGCTTCAGAGACTTGACCATCCGAATATAATTCGCCTGTACGAGATAATGGAGACCAGCAACAGCTACTATCTCGTTATGGAGCTAGCCGGAGGCGGAGAGTTCATCAAATATCTCTCTGAAAAGTGGGTTTCATTTCCTTTATATGCCAATCATAGCTCATACTCTTTTAGGTTATTTCGCTGCCGTAAGGCTGCTATTTTCTTTGTAATCACTGATTGAAATCCAGTCAAGAACGAGAGTAAAAGAACCAGACTAAGTAGGGTGGCTCCGATGCACAATTTTTGCGACGTCATTGATTTATTGTGATGTCTGCTTACGTAAGATCTCTGACTCTGTTTTCCATCACTGCAAGTATAGAATTAAGGAATTTTTCTCCTACGTATTACCCAAAATCTTCACATTCTGCACTAAAGCCAGTTTAGAGAAAAGATCGCAGAAAGTGCAATCTGTATATAATGTGAAAATGTTATAAAAGAGTACGGTTTTCTACAGGTTACATTTTAGCACCAAATCTACAGTGTCGTGGCGGTGGCATTATAGTACAAAAGGTTTCCATCATAGCATTTCCTAACTCTTCCTGATTTCAAAATTTCTTCTCCGAAATAAGCAAAAATCACGACAAGTGGTGTTAGTAATTAAGTTAAGCAATGAAGTATATTTTTTTTACAATTAGAATATTGCACAGGTAGTTTTTCATCCTTATCTGGCAATGTATGCCTGTATCTTAGACGGAGATTCATCCACTAAAAATGAAATAAAATTTGTATGCAGGGATACGTGCATTTGATATGTCAATGGAATGTATATTTAGAGCTCGCTGTAAGCGCATCCTGGATATTCAGATATTAGTCTTGGACACCTAGTATTCTTAGGCTATACATGCTGTGGACTCGTATTAGCTAGCCCTAGACCCTAAATTTCTGAAACTGGATTTCCTGTAAATGTATTAGCCCCCTACCCCCTCCAATGACCCTCTAAAAAAAGAGATAAAAAAACCTAAGTTAAAAAGTAATTGCATTAGCAGAAATAGCGAATGGACTCTATCTTTCCTCGTCTGGACCCCAAGTTGTCCTATCAGGACCCTCAATTTATGGAAACTGAGGGTCCAAAACTCCCGCTGTCAAAGGTCTACAGCGACCTCAGAGTATTTAAGGAATTTATTCTTCTAAAGTTACTTTATTAATATAATTTATTTTTCTATGGTATTTTGTAGAGCAGGGGTCTCCAAACTACGGCCCGCGGCTTTGATTTGTCCGGCCCGCAAAGTGTTGTACTTTTTTAAAACGATTTTGCATATTTAAATTTTTCACAGTCGCTTCGGCCCGCAAACCCCCTTCAAAAATCTAACATGGCCCTAGTCTTATAAAGTTTGGAGACACCTGTTGTAGAGTAATAGAATCTTTTAACATGTATAGCAACTTATTTATAACTCGTTAAACGCTTTGAAATTTCGCTTAAATCTAACTTTTGAATAACTATTTGCTTGTCTCATATTTTGTAATGCTAAATTGCAATTTTGGATTTATGACCGATTATAATTTCATCTATCGAAACAAAGGAAAATCTTGGAAGAATGGGAATGCAGAAAGTTCATGCGACAAATTGTGTCAGCCATGGATCACATGCACATCTCCAATATTGTGCACAGGTAAATGCTTTCTCTGTTACTTTGACATGATAATTACCATCTTGTATTTAGTATCATGATTTGCTATCATATGGTCATTTTTAAATCGACATCAGCTATTATACGTACACGAATTTTTGCAAGCATGTAAACTCGAGCGACGCTCTGAATGTTCATGAATGATTAACCCCTGTCATTACAATTGAATGCCCTGTAGCTGTATTAGCTGGACCTATAAATATCAGTTAAAATAATGATCGAAAGCTAATACTTCATTTAAAAAATATTATTATTCTTTTTTTCTATCCTATTAACAGCACTTTTAACACATGATTGGCTATATCATGCCGATAAAACGGGAGTTAAGTGCCTTTCGACTGTAGTCTGCCGCAAACCCGGGCTGGCCTGGGCGGGTATCGAACCCGGGACCGTTCGATTACGAGTAATACAACATAGTGGTGGCAGGACTAATTAATTATATACTTATACAAAGCACACTCAAAGAGATTCCATAAGGGAACGAAATATAAAAAAACCGAAGAAATATTGAATGGCAATACATAATTTCTTTTATTGTTTCTGTGCATAATTTAGCCACTGATATGCTCAATGTGCCGTGAAAAACCAACCAACTTTCTTTTATTGACATATTATGCTTAAGTTTCTTTCTTTTTTCATTTTAATCAGTCAAAAGACGAAGTTATATACATTTTTGCTTCTGTCCCGTAACTGAAGTCAACTAATATTTCTATAATCATCTGATACAATCCGATTTTATTTGCATTTATTTAATTATAATGCATTTACTGATTAACTGATTAACTTTTTTCGTAATTAGAGATCTGAAACTGGAGAACCTTCTTCTTGATGACGATAAGAATATTAAATTAATAGGTAAGTATAAAACACATACTCATAATGGATTGAATGATTGTTGACTCATTTAATGAAATAATTAAAAGAGAGATTCAGCAAAAGAAAATCTTGGTCTTATGTTTGTTTTTGGTACAAAGCTCTCACTATAAGATAAGACAGCCTGTCCCTCCAAAAGGTATTTGTTTTATAGCATCACACGCATCGGATTTTGTTATGTTCGTGTTGTAATTTAACATTGTATCTTCCAGATTTTGGTCTGAGTAACGTATTTTATGGAGACTGTAGTCTGCAAACCCAATGTGGCTCCCCGGCTTATGCTGCCCCTGAAATCTTTTGTAACCGAAAGTACGGCCCGGCCGTTGACGTGTGGAGCTTGTAAGTATCATTTGGCAATATATATATATATATATATATATATATAGTTACGACTCTAGAGGTCTTAAAATAATGTAACAGAAAGAAAGTGAAACCAACAATGTTTGTAAAATCAACAAACAATTGATTTCTCTGTAATTAAAATGAAAATTCAAAAGACACTTACAATTTGTGAATTAAATTCCAAGTAATCCTAAATGTCCTAAACACAAGTCAGAAATTATAGAATGTTCCGAATGAATACATATTCCGAATGAATGAATATTCCGAATGAATGAATTGTCTTGAATGTCCTGAAATACCACAACGCTACAATCCAGAACATCTTTGAGAATGTCCACAAATATCCAAAAGTCATATATATAAATTATATATAAATACAAAGGTTAATGAACATGTTATGATAATTCCAATGAATGTTCAAATAAATAATTTTTTCGAATTATGTTTACAACACAATTATAAACTCTGACCATAAATAGATTCCCAAGGACTGATTTTAAAACAGGAATGAATAAATGCGTATCAAGTCCCTATTATATACACATATTCTAACGACTAACAATGCAACAGAACGTACGTACGTCGTTCTTGTGGAAAAAAATCCATACTAGTTGTGACTAATTGTCGACAAGACTGGCCTTGAACTAAAAGTTGCCAACAAGGTGTTTGCCTACTGACCAGAACTTTAAAGTGCGACCTTCCTTTCATGGATATCGGGGGGGGGGGGGGGGAGGGTATTGAAATATACTTCCCGTATCTTAATTTGATGCTTCTTCACGTTTTTCCGGTAAACAAATACATATAAATTGATTTGTCTCAGATATATTGGTCTTATTCCATCCAAATAGTTTGTCCAACATATGATATGGAATATAAGACATTGTAGCCTTATTGTATGAACAGCAGAATTAAAAATAACCTCTGAGCAAACTAGTTTTTTGGACATTGTTTTCTGCAACAACTTTCTCATTTTTAATCTGTTAGAAAAGTGTCAGTGACAAAGTTGTTCATAGCGACACCCGCCAACTTTTCATAAGGTCCCATCTTAATAGAACGTAAACTTACGTCGCTTATCAGATTACCCCCTTCTCCCACCCCTCAACCCGGCGCATTTTCTCCGTAAACCAAGCCCAACATCTTTGCGACACACCCAAAAACACGCACAGCACCTTTGCGACGTGGCATTCTTCCTTTTCTTTTAAATTGCATTACTCTTTATCTGATTCACGTGATTACATAATATAAAGCGTGAGGCGATGCTTTTCCTGTTTGCATATCTTATGCTGTTTTCTGTTCGTTGACGATTATAATGATTAAGGTCATGTGAGAAGAAGAAAGAGTTATTCCATAAATATTTAAATAAAAAATAAAAAAACTAAAAAAAAAAGAGAAAAGAAAAAAAGAAATCCCACAAACAACTTTTCTTATCATATCAATTTTTGCAAATTACGAATAGTGTAGTAAATTTCTATTACGAAAAAGAATTCAGTTGTGTGTCGCAGATTGAAAGGGATCATTATGCAAATAACAAATACAATTAAAATTAAATGGGTTCCCTAGATGGTTCCATGGGATGAATAACGACTAAATAATATAGCCATGCGGACTTGTATGAAGGCGAATTATGAGCAATTCGTATTAATTTATTCCAAACTGCGCAGGTTAGTTTTTCTGCAAAAATGTGGAATTGTACAAAATTGTGTCTTATGAGCAACATAAGTTTATGTTCTATTCAGAGGGCACCTTTTTGAGAAGTTGGCGGTAGTTATCGTAAACAAACTTTGTTGTAGGCACTTTTATATCAGATTACAAATTAAAATGCTATCGCCCGTAATCTTGTGCACAAAAAGTATTTGGACAGCGTTTGGTATTCTAAGTTCATGACTTAGAGTCCCTTCCAGTGAATTATGTTGTGCCCTTCCAGTGAATTATGTTGTGCCCACATGTAAGACTCTTAAACTCGCTTGCTCAACTCGACGTCAGGCCTGGAGATCATACAACTGTTGAGAATGAGTTTGAATTTAAGTGTGTGTGTGCGTGTGCGTGTGTGAACCAGTCACGAACAATCTTACACTGGAAAGGTAAGGTCACTTTTGACTGGCTCAGAGTTGAATCTCAGTCTCAAACTCAAGCGCAGAATTGTATGATCTAATGGCGAGCATCCACTCGGGGTTAACCTGCGCTGGACTAGCGTCCAGTCCAAATGGGGTTTTTCGATTGCTTCATCTCATACAGACCGGAAATAGATCCACGCTCCTGAGGACTGTAAGCTTCATGAGCTAGCAATCTGAGACGGAAATTAGCAAACATATCTCCACGTTACGGTCTATTTTTTACAGGGGTGTGTGTATGTTTGCCATGCTGACAGGTCATTTGCCCTTTGTGCCGACGTCATCCGACAATTTTACCCAACTTCATTCTATCATCTTGAAAGGCTGCACGATGCCAGAAGGAATATCTGATGGTAATATACTTTACTACACATAAACATTTTCTCAATAAGCCTCCAACAGTAAACCAAACTATAGTTTATTACACACACACATAGTGTAGTAATGTTCTGTATAAAACTACAATGTTCTGTATTAAACAGTATAATGCTGCATTATGTATTAAACTGTACAACGCTGCATTGTGCTCTATTGTATTTTACTGTACCTCACTCCATCACCCCACAATTCACTGCACTAAGCTATACTAATATTTTCAATTATCCTGCTAGGGAAACTCACATCTAAGAATAAAAATTTGGTATTGATGGCAAATTATTAGCATGGTTCCAGAGTTAACAGGTACTTGTTGGAAATATGTATTCAAATGAAGGTTCTGTACACAATTCTATTATATATATATATATATATATATATATATATATATATATATATATATATATATATATATATATATATATATATATATATATATATAGAGAGAGAGAGAGAGAGAGAGAGAGAGAGAGAGAGAGAGAGTTACAACAGCCGTATGTCGACCCAGTAATTACTTCACATATTTCAAGGCCAGTTAGTTACTCTCCGGGTTTGGAATTTAGCGGCGAGAAGTTAAAATTGGTTAAGTCCCATAAACACTATGGTGTAACTTTGATTGAAAACGGATCATGTACAAACCATATTGGAAGTGAAATACAAACTGCTTCTAAGCACTTCAAGGAAATGTATCCAGATCTATTCTTAATAAAATGTACCCTTTATATACATACTTCCTTATCTCGAATATGCACCTTAGGTATGGTTCTTGTATGCAGCATCCGATATAGATAAACTCGAAAAAATACAATTAGAGGCAGCAAGAATAGTTACCGGTTTGCCTATGTATGCTTGTTTAGAATCTTTATATTATGAAACTGAATTGAATTTTCTTTCTTCTAGACAACAATTACAAAAATTTACGAATATTTTATAAAATCACCCACAGTCAAACTCCTGATTATTTATTTGAGCTACTTCCACTCTAATAACTATTCCGTTGAAAATATCAGTAACTGTATCTTGAGAAATGTTTTAAATGTGGTTTAAGCATTAAGATTGTTCATCTATATTTCAAAATTCCATCTACACTTAAACATTGGAACAGCCTTACGCCAGTAATGAGAAATAATTCAACTTTAGAAGGATTCCAAAAAGATATATCTATTTTTTTAATTCAGCCCCTTTGTATTTTTCTTATGATGACAGAAAATAGTTTTACTTACACGTCTTCGACGCAAATGTAGTGCTTCAAATTAAAATTTATATTGTGCAAACATCATTGAAGATCTGTCTTGATCTCCCATTATGAAGATCTGTCTTGTTTTTGCGGATCTCCAATTCCATTCTGAAGAGCTGTGCTTTTTTTTGAGGATCTTCCATTATGAAGCTCTGTCTTGTTTTGCGGATCTCCCATTTAAAATGATTTCCATTTCTTCTATCAATGTTCATTTTACCACATTGAAAAACTTGAACATTTCCAAAGGCTTCCATGACTGGAAATAATAACGTTACAGATTGTGCTAATTGGATGCGAAACACGAATATTTAAACAAATTAAATCTGTTGAACTCGAAACACTAAGATATATTAAAAATACCAATCGCTTCACATCCTGATCTTGCACTTACATACAGCTTCCACATCCCCATTCCCGTTTTTCTGTCTATGTGTGTTTTTGTTATTATTTAATTGTGGACTATTGTGCAATTCACTTGTTACACTGTATTTATAATGATTACTATTATAATAGAGAAGACCTCATAAGTTATTGAAACTTTTTTTGAATCATATTGAAATTTGTATTATGATCTCGAAGGAAGAAAATATATTTAAACTAGCGTATTATAAGATATGCCAATATGATTCACCGTTTATTTGATTAGCTTTCCGTGAGAATATAGTCTGCCATCGTTTTTGTCAGCTTTTTCATAAAAGAATCATCCCATATGTTTGACTTTCTTACACATCATCGAATAGGATAGGCTAGTTGCAATATGAGATAGGCATGTAATTAAACTTCCTAAGGTTTATGAAAATTACTTGATACTTAATATATTTGAAGATTACATGATAACATAATTCTTAAACGTTTAAAATCGAAGATCAGCGTAAGAATCGGCTGATATATGTTTAAAGGAAATGAAGATAAAAATATATCGCAACATTCATTAAAACTTATTGATAGATAAAAGCTATGATCTTCAAGATAATATAGAAATCTGGTGACCAAGGAATTGCAGTTTTAAGGGACAATTTATATTAGGCTAACTATTGCATGGTCAAGGGCTGAGGAATGACTAGTTCATTTCATTTAAGATATTTCAAAGTAGGCAGAATTGTTTTAATACTCTGATTTGCAAAATCATGCCACCCAATAAGTAAGTAAGTAAATAAATAAATAAATAAAATCCAGTTGGAAAAGAATTTTAAAAGGTAAAGAAAAGTTCAATTGCTTACTTGTCACACAGTATCAAAATGGTAATGTGTATCATTTCAGAATGTGCCGAATTGCTTCGTAGAATGCTGCTGCCAGACGACAAGCAGCGAATCAAGGTTGACGATATTCTAGTTCATCCCTGGATGCGACAGGGTTATGAGGAGCCAATCATCACACGTCAGCCTCCGACTGGGAAGCTTTTCCCGCCAATTCCAAAAGGCTGCATCCTGAATTACATGACAAAGGTGTTCCATTTCATGGAGAATGACGTCTTTTATTCTGTGATAGAACGGAAGGTAAACGCAGTGGCTGCTGCGTATCATTTGCTACAAAAGAGATTCGATAAAGGACTACATATGATAGGGTTCTCTCTCGATATGTATGGGACTTCCCTCGCTCCAAACCACAAGGGAGACGAGGACGCAAGGGCGTCAGCCGGATCAAAAAGGACTGAAGTATCCCTTTCTAATTCTAGTGGACAAATTACCATGAATGATTTAAATATGGGACAAATAGCAGGATTGAAGTACAGGAATTATTTAGATATGCTCAAAGATTCAAAAGAAAGGAAGCAGTCGAGTGCGAAAAGGAAGAGTCATAGGGATGTTATCATTGCACGACAACGAACAAGGACAACCCTTAGTAAGCAACAAAAGCCTGGCCCAAATCAGACGACAGCAGACAAGCCCGAGTTTATTCTCACCTATGACGAGAACGATGGTTTCAATCATAATACAAGTAAATACGAATGGGAACCATCAGTCCTTGTTTCAATGGATGAAAGACCCAAGGAAGAAGACAGAAGTTATATTTATAAGAAGGATGATAAGTCGAAAATGGGAGATAATACGTCTGTATATGGCAATAATGAACTTTCTATGGCTGACACAGATGAAAGTCATGGGTCTTCAGGGAGCATTTCAAAGGCGCCTCAAAACTATACCTTGGGTGTCAAAACCAAACACAACCCAGATATCTCACCAACAATCAACAAACACAGTATAAACCATCAAGTCTCGCAATACCCGCCTCAGTTTCAGCCCCAAGCACAACCTAACATTTCCAAGTTTTCACCTTCACATCATCAGCCATTTCCTTCTGTACCTATCAAATCGCAGCATTCTCCAAGATCGCAATTAAAGACCAAAGCCAGTCAGTTGTTTCGGTCTGAGAATGACCCTTTTGACCCTTTAACGAAGCAAAGGATTTTGACCGTTGACGATCAATACAAGGTAGATGCTTGGCACACCTTCCATAAGCAGAAAGCTCGCCTTGCCAGAGGTACGACCTTCTCGTTGGCTAGAAGTAAAACCCTGACCTATTCCAATCCAATTTCTTGTCCGAAAGAACTGACGCCAAGAGAGGCCAAAGCGTTTTATGAAGAAATACAACAGGCGCAGGTTGTAGGCACAGGTAACTTGTCTTACACATGTGTGTGTGTGTGTAAAAACCAATCGCGATATTGAACCATATTGTCTGTAAGAAGATGGAGACTTCATACCCCATATGATATTAGTAGTGTTTAGACAAAGAAGGCTTGATGGCGGCCGATGCCAACTAATAAATTATAAAGTCTTACCGTGCTATACCTTTTAAGTTCAATCTGTCATTGCAACACAGAAGTTCTTAGAACATGTTGATTCTTTTATGTGGCTCCTAATATAAGCTTAATAATCGGACGTATCATAAATACTTACATACATACATACACACATACATACATACATACATACATACATACATACATACATACATACATACATACCGTCTTTGAGTATTAGGTAAATTTAAGAGGAATGTGGCTTGAGCAATAATGAAGGTAAATAGTTGATGTTGAAAGCCTTAGGCTTTTATTGGTATGCTTTTCCACCTTGCCTCAGTCTCATCAGCCATATTTTTCAAATAAAGTTCGTAAATGTCACCTTTCTGGAGAACATTGTGCTTTTCTTTCAGGACGTCGTCTGATAGAGAGAGTCAAGATGTCACCTCGTGATGACGCATACACTGCATGGCACAGGAAGCTTCGAACAGCTAGTGGAAGCCGGCAGTTTCCAGAGTTGGTATCCGCCGGAACCTCGCGGCCACAAACTCAGCACGGTTCTGTCCGGGAGGTGGATGTCCGGACAATTTTCCAACTACCTGGCGTTAATCGTTCGCAGGATAGGTTAACGCCATCTCCGCCACCGCCCCCGCCTCCATCCCCACCACCAAGACAAACGATGGTTGATGGTGTTATGCCGATAATTAAAGTGGAAATAACAGCCTCAGCAAGAATCTGAGTATTGCTATGTTTAACAAACTTCTTGCAAGGATGAATATACTTGATTTTGAACAAGCCATTCAAATTTTGTTTTGTAGGAAGAGTTTGGGGTTTAAGGCATAGTTTTGTCTGAAATATACACATATTATTTACTTAATGATTCTTCCGAGTTAATCAATATTTATTTCAAAGAAAATTTCTCATGATTTTATTTTTATTAATGCCAACTATCTCAACATATGTCCTGTAAAAGATACACCGTAACAATACGTATTAGAAATCCATACAACAACGTACGCTATACAGAATTGGATAATTTGTACTCGAATTGTTATCAATGGAACTAAGACTTTCTAGCGTTGACCTTCAGCTTTACATTTTCCCTACTCTTAGTATTTGCCGCAAACGAGGGAAGCGCATATTTTCGTGATGCATTTAATTCTTGATTTTCTGCGTAACATCAAGTCATGATGTCACACAAAACGTGACTTTTGAGAATGCGAAGCTAAATCATGTGATGCTACTGAACCATCTCCGTTGTTTCTTGAACGAAACATCTGGGTGTCCTGTCGTGTGATAATGATAAAGTTTGCAAACAATGGAAATTATTCAACTCATTTCGTATATTTCTTATAAAATGATCAAATGATCGTCTATGAATTTTACCTCCTTATGCCCAACAGATGAGGTGCACATTTACAACAACGAAAATGGCGATTGATAAACTCTATGGAGTAATTCAAAGGACCTGACTAGAGCTCGGATTGAGTTTAGGACGATTCTTCGACGAGATGCTTCGTAGAATACTGAAAACACTTCCCCAATCTAGAAGATTAAAACGTGATAAAAGAAATCATGCAACTGTCGATGAGGTACGCAATGAATGAGTACTCTGACAATTAGTGCAATTGTGTTTTGGTGAAAACCTTTAGACAATGACTGCTGAGAAAGAGTCTTGCACAGAAGAGGTCAAAGGACGCCATGACTGAGTGAGTGTCAGTGGTCAGTCGGCTGGAAAGATTCATAATTTCGACCATCTTCACATTGTTAAAACGGACTTGGAATGAATTTGGACATATAACTGAGATTTATCTTTCATTTAGTTGACAGTTATGGAATATAAAATGGATATCATTGAGTTTTGAGGACCGTATCTTGAATCATTATTGATGCGTGCAGCATGAGCAGCATGCACGTGAGTACAAAGGTAAATAACATTCATGATAATTATGCATCTTTTGCCAATGTTATTAAGACTTTACCAAAGTAAATGGTTGATTTAAGAAGAACTTATTTGCTGACCAGACAAATCGATAGATTAAGATGAAACCAACGGTGGCACAAATATCATGTACATATACATGTCTGTGGTACAAATTATATGCATTGAACGTGCTGATACAATCGGTAACGTTTCTAGAATTAAAAAAAGAAGACATAATGCCGCCAAGATAGGCAATTCAGCTTCAATTGTTAGCAAGGAGAGGCAAGACGGTACCACCTCCCCAAGGGCAATGATAGATAAACCTTCATCGGTTTCTACATCAACTCCATCATCTTCCACCCTATCACAAATAAGCCATTTTTTCGCAAAAGAACAAGAAAGCCTAACCAAAATGGAATGGATATATAAAAAAATTGGATGAACTTGACGAAATAATAGAAAAAATAGCAACAAAAAGATAACATAGATACGAAAATGAAAGAAACTGTAACACAGGCTGGACTGAATGAAGCTAAAAATATGAAGAAAGTAGCAGTGGAGATCTGAGCCCTGTGTGAGGAGTTAAAAATGCTGAGAGGCAAAATTTGTGAGACTAAAGTGGAAAACGAAATTTTAAATAGAGAAAACAGAGATAATGGAATAAATGAGGAAATGAAAGAAGAAAACAGGATTTTGCAGACATCAACTACAGCAGTGAAACGTCAATTTGGTGAAGTAGTTCAAAATATTCGCATTGATAATATAAAGATATAGGGCATTGATGATTCAGAAATGGACCAATACTCCCAAGGGTGCATGGAGAAAGTGATACAGTTTTGCAAACGTAAGCTCCAAATCAACACATAAGATCAGGACATAAGCATTGCCCACAGCTTGGGAAGATATGAAGAAAACAAACTGGACCCCTCAATTCGTCGATTCACTTGGTGGATGGCAATAATTGAAGTTTTACAAAAAATAAAACTGTTGAAAGATCCGGTATATTGGTGAGGGACGATGTTACACACGCTAAGTTAGAACTGATGGAAAAAGCAAACAAACTAACTTGTCTAGAGAGTACTTTGGTACATAACTGCAGTCATAATGTGAGAAAAAAATAAAGTTTCAAACACTTTAGATTTATCTGATCTGAGAAATGAAATTAATTTAGTTTGAACCCAATGATGCATGAATTATGATAAATGTAACCCTTGAATAGTACTTTTTTTAACCTATAATGTGCGAATGAAAAGACAAACAAACAAACAAAAACAAAAAGAAACAGAAACTTAAGTCCGGAGTTGGACCTAATATGTTTATTAGAATAGAAAGGGAGACAACTCATTTTAGTTAATGTCGCATGAGAGCTAAGTATACAATACACAAAGTATAACTGTTTTGGGATTATTTTCTTTTATGATATATATATATATATATATATATATATATATATATATATATATATATATATATATATATATATATATATATAAAACACAATTTGTAATAATGGTAAATACTTAAATAGACTTGTATGTCAGAGTTAGGAGTGTGTTCAGAACGAAATGACACTGTAAAGATACTATTTGTATTTGAATAAAGTGTCTGTAACTTTAACAGACTTATGAAGTAATAATTTGTTAACAGAAACGATAAACCGTTTCATTATGTGAAATTTACACTAAATTCTGAACGAAACTCACGCAAAACTGGTTTTCATAGAACAATTAGCTGGCATTGAACTGTGAAACATTTTTACATACTAAAATGATGTTAAAATTCGTAATCTGATATAAATAGCAATATTTACAAAGTCATTTCAAATTCGAATTCGACAATGATATTATCCAAAACTGTTTTTCCTAGTACTATTAGCTGTCGTCGAACAGTGATACATTTTTACATAATACAACGATGATGTATATGATGCTAAGATACATAATGTGTTATATTTGACAATATTTACACTACATCATATTAAAAAAAATACGATTTGCTTAATGAAGCTGTCAAACTATGATGATGAGTTTATGAACCACAGTGCTTTAGGATCTTTAGCGCCTAGCACGAAGTTCTCTCTCCGTCTCCCTATTACTTTTCCTATTACCGTACATGACATCAGTTTGATTTAGGCAAGGACAAGGCAGTATATTTAAAGTGAAGTTTGTATATAAAATGTTTTTGAATTGATAGATAAAGACAAGAAACTTAGATACAAGGTATATCTGTTTCGTACTTCACTTATTGTGGTGAGGTGACCTTTGACAAATTTTTGCATTTTATTACTTTTGTTTGTTTTTAATTTCCTTATACATATTGGAAGCAAACTGGTTTTAATTTCTAAAGGGTCTATGTATTTCTGTGTTTATTTTGTTTTATTTATTAAAATTCCAAGTTACCAAAAATACAGCAATTTTTACATGCTATTGCGTCCAATTGTGAACTTAATAAAAAAGGTAGAGACATTGAAAAGCAAATATTTGATGATAGATAATTCTATACAAATTCTCTCGCCAAATTGTCAAGGTTTTGGAAAAACAAAAAAGAGGTGAGACGTATATTCCACTTTATTAAAAAGAAACAATATAATATTATTTGTTTACAAAATATACATATAAATGTTGATTTACAATCTTATGTAAGGACAGAATGGGGAAAAGAAGTTATTTTCAGTTCCTATTATTACAAAATATCATACATACCGAGCTAAGTTAAAACAATTTCATTGACTTTGAATGTTTTCTTAACGTTTTCAAAAGGCATTTTTTAAAGAGATACAACAAGTTGCTGTATTATTAATATGTGTAGTGTCAGGGTCAAAAGTTTATTATATATATATATATATATATATATATATATATATATATATATATATATATATATATATATATATATATATATAATGAATACAATCATTGTAACCTTGACAATTAGGTAGATGTCTATCGTGTTTTGAAACCTTTCTATTAGTTACACACCAATTCTGTTGTTCATATATTTTGAAATAAAATATGATCTTGTACCTTTGGAAAAATAGAGAGTCTTTTTCGGGATTTCAAGCAACATTAAAGGATTCTGTTTATAGCATGGACTTCGCTAAAATAAGTCACGGTTTTATTTTTACGTTGTTCTTTTTGCAGATTTTGTTGAATCTGACAGAACATATCATCAGAAATATATTTGTTTTTCTACTTTACGCTGACGTTGAAATCGTAACAATTGCATTGTACAAACCTGAAGGTGATTTTCAACTGGACCAAACAAAATATACTTAGCACAGGCATAAACTTTATTTGGAAGAATTGAAACCTGAAGTTGAAGAGCTTTGAATTTGACCGATAAAATACATTTGAGTTTGCACGAATCTGACTATTTTTTTAATTTCAAAATTGAAAATTTGTTAAAGCATTTCTAAATATATTGTAAAACAGAAACATATTAATTTTAATGCCTGCGGATTTTGTTATTTTATGATATACATATTAGGGTGGTTTTTGTTATTTGTTAAATGAAATAAGAATAACAAGAACAAAAAAAAAAAAAAAAAAAAGAAAAGAAAAGAAAAAAAGGCTGGACTGCGATTTCTCTATATGGCAACAAGACATGGTTCTCATGCCTAGGGTAACTGAAATCACAAAAGACAATTTTGTATATTTTTTTCATACTTTTGAACACGCCTAGCAAAGATTCAATATAAATGAACCAATGCGAATACTAGTACCCTTATTTGCAGATAGCAACTCTTCAGAGTTGGAAAACAGTTTTAATCTATTCAGGTACCCAAAGGTGAAAATAGTATTGCCCGTTATTAATTAGATTGCTGATCAGTTTGTTTCCTCATAACTGTTGTTTCTTGCCTCTGTACACAATTACGTTTTAATCAGCGTATCTTATTATATTTTGGTTACACATCCCAGAGAGGGGTCTTGATTTGAATAAAGTATCAAAATATTCATTGGGAGGTAAAAATAGACCAACTGTATCGCACGAGTCTAATGAACACATAATTTAATTATAATAGCAGAGGAGTGACTAATTTGTTAGGGTTTGAACACATTAGCATTGTATTTAAAATAAAAGACATTTTTCCCCACGGAAGACCTAAAAAATAAAAAAGCCATGAACATAAATTAAAATATAAAACATTTTTCACTTCTGTTATCATAGACACTGACAACGCTATGAAATTTTATTAAATACGGAAACGGCGAAACTTACAGCATGCATTATTGAGTTTAATTTCCTGCAAAAACACATTTCACAGTTACAGTCAACAGCAGTAATACAGTCACATTGCTTGATAAGTAATTACCACTTGCCTTATCTTTCAAGCACTCTGGCTAAGGGAGACATCTTTTCATGGCTTTTTATGGTATCTGCAAATAGTAGTTAATAGTAAATATATCCCCGAAACCACTCTTTAACTGCCTTCAAACGATGACAGCTTATCCATAACAGTAACAAAGTGACCAGTCTCTCAATCTCTGATCACTGCCGCGCAAGCACCCACAACCTACTGACCAACACCTACCCGTACTGACCAGCAACCTCACCTACTCACCAACACGCCGTCTTACTGAGCAGCACTCACCTCTACTGACCATCACCCACAACTACGGACCATCACACCGTTTTACTGACCAGTACCCTTACCTTCTGACCAGCACCCAAGCTTACTAGCCAATGCATAGTGTTACTGACCATCGCCCGCACCTACTGACCAACCCACAGTCTTACTGACCAATACCCACACGTAATTAACAACACACCGTCTTACTGCCCAGCACCCACATTTACTCATCAACACCCACAACTACAACACAGTCCTACTGATCAGCACCCACACCGACTGACCAGCGCTCACACATACAAACAAAACTGTAAGCATAGGATGTAAGGGGTAAAGTAATGAGGATAAACACCTAATTTTAGATTAGACAGACACTCACCCTTTAACAAATCAAACAGAGGAAAGAAATCCCTTGGACAGAATGCTGACAGGCGGCTATAGGCATATATGAGAGCTTTATATATAAAGCTTTACCTATGCTTCAGATTATGTTGGTGGTGTCTGTAAATTTGCATATAGCGTATTGATGTTATAAATAGGTGTAATCAAGGGAGCCATCTCATAATAACACCAAAATGACCGTGACTAAAAGTAACGCTAAAATTATGAAATTGTCACAGAATTTAGCGAAGGCTACACAAACCTCGGACATTAGATAAAATGGCAGAGACTAAAAGAAATGCTAAAATTCCGAAACAAAGACGGAATTTAGCGGAATCTGGAAAAGGTGTAAAAACTATGGCTTTGAGTAAAAGTATTACTTAAATTTCGAAACTAACACGGAATTTAGCAAAAAAGAAAATGTCCTAAAATTTTTTACAAATATGTCTGAGACTAAAGTCATTCTAAAAGTCTATTACCAAGACGGAATTGAGCAGAGGAGAAACAAAAATCCGAAGATTGTACAAATATGTTCGAGATTCGTGATACTGGAAGTCCGAAACTAAGACGGAATTTATCAGAGACTGAAAAAAATTAATAAAAACCGCAAGAATTATGTCTCGGACTTTAGCGGAGACTAAAAAGTCCAGAATATTATATTAAAAATATGGCTGAGACTAAAAGTAATACTAACAGTCTGAAGCTAAGAATGAATTACAGGAGTCTGAAAAACATCCGGAAAAATGTAAATATTATCGTTTAGACTAAAAGTAGTAATTAAATTCCGAAATTAAGGTGGAAAGAAAAGCCGCAAAAATGAAAAAGATATGTCTGAAACAGTCATGCTAAAAGTCCGAAAATAAGACGAAATTTAGCGGAGACTAAAAAATCCAAAAAGAAGACGTAAAAAGTATGGATTCGACTCAAAGATGTGCTAAAGTTCCAAAACTGATACGGAATTTAGCGAGACTAAAAGCATTCGGAAAAAAATAGAAAATGTAACCCAGGCTGAAAGTAATATTGAAATTCGGAAACTAATACGGCATTTAGTGGAGACAACTTGTAAAAATAACATGAATTTTTTTAAAATGTACAAATTAAAGTTATTTTTACAAAAATGTACCGAATTTAGAGAAAACTGAAAAAAGTCCGGAAAATTTTAAAATTGTTAAAAGATATTTACAAGTTTGGCCAATTCGAACACTTACAAACAAAACAGATAGTCAAGGGGCGATGTTAGCACTGAATGATAATCATACACTCATGCAATCAAACACATGCTTACAAAAGAAACAAAATTATAAAACAGCGAAGGTTACTTCAGATAGGCGAGGGTCACCCATAACTACTAATGAACAAACAAACACACCCCCTTATTATCGTACACCCACACACATGCATACAAACTATACAAACTCATTGGAAAGGGAACAAAGGGTATATAATAACTGTCACACATAATTACTATCAAAGACATTCTTACATACATCAAATCCTATAGACATAAGAGCGTTATGCAAAACATCTTTGGCAACGTCCGGGAGAAATAAACCATAATTGCCGCAAAACAACAAACGACCATCATCATCTTCACCATCAGCTGCTGTAGCAATGACAACAAGGACGACAACGACATCAGCTGTGTTTGGCTCAGACGAGGAAAAGGTTTAAGAGAGGTGCTGCTGATAATGGAAGAGCCATGACTTTATGTGGACTTTTTTTTAAAGCAAAGTCCCTTTTCAGGATCACTCAGAAAAGAGATACTACTCATTCTCTCTCTCTCTCTCTCTCTCTCTCTCTCTCTCTCTCTCTCTCTCTCTCTCTGTTTGTTTAGGACCCAGTTTGTCGATGGGCACATTTTGGATGAATTCTTTTCCTTTGATCACGACAGCATTTTTTTAAGTATGTAGTCCTTTGTAGACCATAGGTTTCAAAACGGATGCCACAGTACGAAAGACCGACGTGAACATACTTCAAAAAATCATATCCTCGTTGTCGAACTACTCCTCGGTATTTGGGAGACATGAGTTACAACTCGAGAATCGTTTTCGAAATTGTAGGTTCACAGTGACTTTTCCTTTGGAGAATATAATATTTTGTCTGAGATCTCCTTTTATACTAATATTCACACTGTCAAAATACGATTTACTGATAGGAAAATAATGAGGATGTACAGATTTTCGGTGAATGTGATAGGTGTTTCCTCCTTCATCAGCACGACGGCGTGTTGGTGAGTAGGTGATGGTAATGTTCAATAGATGAAAATGCTGGTCAGAAGGTATAGGTGCTAGTATGTGTTGGGCGTTGGTCAGTAGGTTGTGGGTGTTTGTACTCAGAGTGATCAACAATGTTAAATTCTCATGACCGCCATATTGCCATCTAATGTTAAATTCCCATAGCCGCCAAAGTGCCAACTACTGTTAATTCTATGGACGTTTATAACATTAATTTCCCATAAACACCATAAACACCATAGTGCCACATTTTAAAATGGAGGTGTAAAGTTCAATTCCCATAACCACCAGAGTGCCAATTGAACCACCAGTGACACATAATACTACTGACGGTAAACTCTCAGGAAAATGACTCACAAATCTGTGTCATTCTCTGAAAGTTATTGCTAATAAGACTTTCGCCTTGTTGTTATGGTATTGTTTCATCTCTAACATCACTTGGAGAAAAAATGAAAGATTAAAATGAAGAGTCTTCTCACTGTCATATAAATTGAAACTTTAAAAGTCAGGTAAATTTGGATAAGTAAGAGGTAATGTTACAAACTATCAAGTGGAAGTGATAGCTGAAATTGAGTACACGTGCAAACTATATCCATTTTTGGTTGGCTCAACAACAAGTTCTAAAAACGTTTCATACTCACAACAGCCCAGAAAACTTCATCTGTGCACGAAAAACTCATTGTGTTACAAGTGCTATGATTAGTGATGAATACAAATCTACCTCTGTGTGAAGAAGTCATTCGTATTTTGTCTGCTTTTTTACACTTACCAAGAAGTGTGTATAGCAAGTAAGATACACCAACAGATTTAAGACTTGTACGTGACTGGAAAAGTTTTATATTCGAGACATGGAAACAAGAGGTGATCATACCAAAGACGTCGTGTGTGTGTAACCGATGAAAGAAAATATGAACTTTGGTTTTTTAAGTGTAGATTTGCTACACCATGAAGGAAAAAGAAACGTGAACTTTGTTTGCTTGAAATGTGAATCTTTCGTTCTATGAAAAAAAAAACACTAACTGGTTTTTAAAAAAAAATGTAAATATGTTTTTTATTTCACGCTGTAAGGAAAAAAACCCAACATGATCTTTGTATTTTGCAATGTGAATATTTGTTTGTTGCACCATGAAATGAAAAACATGAACTGTGTTTTTTGAAATTTAAATATGTTTTTGTCGCATCACAAAAAATTAAACGTGCATAAAATGTCTTGTGTTCTTGGTGATCGTTTCAGAATATTTGAAAGTTCTCGTGAGTTATGACTGCATCCTCCGCTCTCAAAGTGACTGACGAAAGGTCAGATCGTCAAAGTTGGAAGGTACTATATCTTCGCCGTTCCTTTAATATGCTGATTCCTGGACCGAGTGGTTGAGGTAAGAGACAATTGGTCAAATGTGTGATCGAAAACAAATCACGTTTGTTTGATCGTCCTCTGCAACGTATCGTATGGTGTTACAGAGATTTTCTTTTCATAGAACTAGAGTCACTCTGCATTTTTACAGATAGACAGAAACAATACTTTCTTAACAAGTACAAACACTCTATGACAATGCATAATTTCAATGTACTTAAGTTTTGCCGTTTTCAAACTCGAACAGAAAAGTTTACTTTCTCTCTCTGTCATTCTTTGTTTTGGAATGAAAATAAAGTATATCCAAATTTAATGTAAATGTAACAAAGTCAAAACAATTGCTATACAAAACCGTACGTATAATTTCTTTCCACAGAACTAGAGTCACTCTATATTTTTACAGGCCGATATAAAAAGGCTTTTCTTAACAAGCACATACACTCTTTATACGATACACAACTTCAATGACTTGAGTTTTGCCGTTTTAAATTTGATAAAAATGTCACAATTTTACAGTAAATCTTAGCTTCGTGCCTAAATCTGAATTAGTTTAACAACGTGGCAAATTTATCTTTAGTTTCAACAGCTCATAGTTAACATTTTCCTCAGCGTACGATTAAAAACAATAACAACAACAACAACAATTACAAAATCATTTGTAATGAAATCAACTCATAATTTGGAAGCAAAGGCCAGTCAGAGCACTATATCTAGGGTGGCAAAACGTAAATATGTAACAAACTGAAGAATCAAATCCGCATCATTAAGCATCACCATTGCACCACACGTTCTGCCAATGTTTATCAAGCCGTTTAGTGGGAGAATTAAATCTAAGGTTGCAAAATCGAAAAAACAGTATTATAAACCCCACTTGGCTCCATACAGAATTAATGTCAATGTGGGATATGTTTTAACACACTTCTTGGATTGCAAAAGTCAGAGAATGACTGTCTTTAAGTGTGTGTTTGTTTTTCTCTCCATCCTGTTTAATGTGTATAGAAGGCTACGTTTGTGTATGTGTGTAAAGATTGCTTCTCTTTTCTCTTCTTCACTTCATGTATAATACGTAGTATGTAAGAATATTTGTATATGTGTGAGCAATCCTACCATTTGTTCTCTCTTTGCACTTCAATGATAGGGTTATAGTGATTATAAGGGAGGTAGAGGTGTTAGTTTTGTTTAAAAGAGGTTGGTAGGGAAGATAAGGGGAAGTACAAACACTCCATGTGTAAGCAAAGGTCAGTGTATTAAATCTAGGGTGGCGAAACATAAACTTGTAGCAAACTGAAGAACCGAATTTGTTTCATTTGACACAGGACATCTTTGCAACAAAACTTACTGCCAGTGTTTATGAAGCGGCAATGGGTAACCGTTTAGCGAGGGAATTAAATGTAGTACGGCGAAAACGAATACAGTGTTACAAATTCTAAACCACACTTGACTCCATACAGCGATAATATCAATGTCGGATGTGTTTAAACACACTTTTTGGATTGTAAAAGTAAGCTAATGATTGTTCTTAATGTGTGTGTTTGTTCTTCTCTCTATCATGTTTAATATCTATAGAAGACTATTTGTGTACGTGTGTAAGGACTGCTACACTTTCCTCTTCTTTCACTTCATGTATGATATTGCACAAGTATGCTTGTTTATGTGAGAGCACTCCTAATCTTTTCTCTCCTTTCATTCCATGCATGATAATATATAAGTATGTTTGGATGTGTGTGTGTGTGTGTGTGTGTGTGTGTGTGTGTGCTTGTGTATTTCTACCCTTTTCCTCTCCTTGCACTCACTGATAGTGTTATAGGGATTATAAGGGTGTTAGGGCTGTTAGTTTTGTTTAAAAGGGGATAGTAAGGTAGTTTTAGGGGGATAGGGGTTTCACTTTGCTTATGAGGAGATAATAGGGACGTTATAGAATGATAGGGAAGTCACTTTTGTTTATAAGGGATTTAAATTATATTTTATACCCCTTCTTTTACATCATACCCTGTGTGGTCAGTAGATGAGTGAGTTCTGGTAGCTCCAAACGGCGTGTTGAATCGTAAATGTGTGGGGTATTGGATACTGGATCACTAGGTGTTGGATAGTAGATGTCTGGGTGATGGATAGTAGATAACTTGGTGTTGGATAGTAGACAACTAGGTGTTGGATAGTATATAAGTAGGTTTTGGATAGTAGATAACTAAGTGTCGGATAGTAAGTGTAGTTTTAAGATTACATTTTCCAATTTACCCTATATTGGCCCATTTTAAACCTATGGGCACTTTAAAAAAAATAGGATTTCACGTCTTGTCCCCAGACTGCCCAACCATGTTAAACCTTTGGACATTTTTCAACATAGAATTTCCCATCTTGACACAAGAGAGCCCCCCCCCCCCACATATTAAATCATTGGAAATTTTTAACATTACGTTTTCCATTGTCCACATAAATATTTCAGCATGAGATGTAATGTTAAATTTCCCTTGTCCCTATAACGACCCATAATGTTAATCTTATAGGCTAATGTTAAACGTTTGGGTTAATGTTAAATTGCCCGTTTCCCCATATCGACCCATCTGTCCCTAGAATTATGGGGACAATGAAATATATCATGTTAAGCACTAATGTTAAATTACCATTGCCCCTATAATCACCCATAATTTTAAATCTAAGGACATCTTCAACACTATATTTCCCCTTGTCTCTATAAATCCTAAAGATGGAAGCCTAATTTTAACTTTCCACTGTCCCCATATCAGCCCTCTATACTTCTGGGAAGTCACTTTTGTTTTACAATGAAGACGAAAAACACACACACACACACACACACACACACACATGCGCGCGCGCATGCAATGATGGAAATTAGAAATACTTGTACAGAAAGAAGGACACAAAAGCATAAATTTGGAACTGGTGGCGAGTATCACCTATTTCCTTACAGGACGAATATTTTCGATTTCCCACAATTTTTATGTCCCGCTATATTATTTTGTAAAGGAGTCATGCCTTTACTTCCATTTATGCTTCCCACAAAACGTTCCATACGTAACAAATTTCGTTTCTGCTCAAAATGTTTTGTTTATGGGCTATATGGATTGTAATGGGCTATATGGATTGCAAAACAATGGGTTTGTGCTTCATGCAATAAAGACCTGGGTTAATTTCCATTATAATATTTTATGTATATTTTGTGTATTAGCCTTTTTTGACGTACATTAAAAAAGATTAAACATATATCATGCAGCATTTTGGAACACTCGGTCTTTCAAACTTACAGCCCGTCCTGCAGGTCACCAAAGTCAAAGCTCTAGGGGCCTATTCACTACCACACTACCATTCAGGGGAAGACCACTACGCCACAACTGAGTGGCCAACATGAAAACCTAACATTTTTCTGTACACTATTGAACACCAATCATAATAAAAGCAAAATGCTATATGTGACTGACCACTGTTGCTCAGAAGAAAAGACTTTATTTTAGAAGTTTATTTAAAGGGGACTGAGACAGGATGCAACAACAGGTGATAGGCTCAATTAGAGTAGTAATAACTTGAACCAATATGAATTGTGTTTATTATTGTTAGTAAGACTTGATTTACATATTCAGAGTGTTTGTTTAGAAAAAAACAACACACGCACACACAAGAGAAAACAAAGGGATCCTATGCCAGTACTCCTACAACAGTGCCCATGTAGTAGTTTAGTGAGTTGTCTCACTTGCAGTAGGCAATATGACATGACACGTTTGGCCAATTTGGAGAAACCCAAAAACTTTGGTATCAGCTGGCACCACACGTTGTAATCAGACTATGCTTAGCAAACGTGTAAATTGTTAAGGTTCTCCCCGAATTTAAATGTAATGTTTTAAAATGAATATTTAGCTATATTTTAGATTTGGAAGGATTTAAACATTTAAGCTTTTTTTATTTAGGGATCAAGGAAGAAAGTCCACGGACTTCTTTTGTTTTGTGATGAAGATAAAACATTCACTCAGCACCCAGGTAATACTCTGACCCAGGGAAAGTATCACCTCAGTGAGTCTGGCGATACTTGTGTTATTATCTACAGGTGGGCTTCCGGGGCCACCCACCTGCATACAGGATCACTTGTGCTTCATGCTTCGGTATTTTACCGGTAGTGGTTTTGACATGTATTTACATGTAGTCTGAACGTCCTTTCAAATTATGAACAGTAATGTAGTTTGAAAGCTATAGTAATTAGTATAAATGTATTGAAATATAGTATCTGCCAATTATTATTTATCGTCTCTGGCTCTAGTGATAATCAATTGAGTCAACGTATCTACCTGTTTGTCAAAGGTGCGAGATATAAAGGCGTCTTAATCAATCTAATTCTCTTGTTTGCAACGTATAAGTTAAACGGCGGACACAAAGTATCTGAGATTATTGCCAAATTTAAACTTTTACGCTTACCACACCATAGTTCTGGTCCTGCTAGCACTAATTATGCCTTGCTGCAGTTTGATCAAATTCTGCATTATCCAAAGATCTTTACCTCAGTGTGTCATAATACATGTTCATATCCATTATAAAATGTTAGAAAAGCTGACAAATTCAGGATCACTGGAAGCTGTTACTATGCAACTGTCAATATGGCAGTTCAAGGTGTCACTACAGTAATTATATTTACTCTGTGTTGTCTATATTTACCAGCACCAATAAACCCTAGAAACCAAACTAAGTTCTTTTCTTTACCCCCCCTCCCTCATCGATAACTCTTATAAATGAATATTGAATAATACATATAACAAACCCCCATAGCTTGCATATGCTAAATTTCTGCTACTCTATTGACTCAATAATAACCAAATAATAACCAAATTAACATTGCATATAAGAAATAATATATTTTAATCTTTATTAATACTGTTACCTTTGTTGTGACTCGTCCACTTGTTAATTGCACTCTTATAATAATATAGTATTTTTTCAAGTGAACAAAAAGCTGGTGACAAGACGGAATATTACTGTATCTGTTGCATTTGCATGTGGGGCGACGAGCCAGTAGGTAATAAAATGGGGGGTGGGGGAGTGAGCGGTAGCTCCTCAGTTGGGCAGGAAATAAATGTTATATTACCCACGTGAGAGCTTCCAAAGTAGGTCACCTGCGCACAACATCAAGTGTGCTTTCTTATTGGCCAATCCTTAGCAGTGGCTTGGGTCTCAAAAAATGCTTTGGGATCGAATGAATTTTCTGGTATTGCACGTTTGGGTTAGCCAAATCAGTGATATGTTTCGCCATAGCTTAATGTTCCGTCTACTGATCAAATTACGTTAATATTTCAATGAAAACGCAAGAAAGAATTTATGATTAATACGGTACGATGACACGCTGATTATGTGAATAGTATCGATTGAGTATATTTGTCATATAATGTAACTGAAAGTATAGCCAGGGGAAGAGGTGTTTTTATTATGTCACTGAAAGTGACAAAGAAGTTGGACAGAAGCCGAATAGCAGAACACTTCTTTTCCCCTCCCCATACTTTTAATGATATTATACCAACTGCAATGGCCCACAACCACAACTGGAGTTTTGAAACCAGGAAAGAAAAGGAATCTTACTGGTTATGCCGCCTAAGAACATTGAACCCAATCAGCCTAAATCAAGAAGATCCAAACGGGCACCCACACACAAATAAAATAAAATAAAATTATTATCTGTTTAGACGCTATAGTATTCAGTTAAATAATTGGTTCATTTAGTTCATTATTCATTCACTTACGTATAATTAATACTTTTTTGTAGTTCTTGTTGATATTATTATTATTGTTGTAGTTATTGTTAATAAAGAGGGAATACATTATCCGAGATATAATCTACGACTGCATCACTTTATGTGAAGAAATAGATAGCGCTCTTGCTCTTCCTTTTGTTGGTCAATTCCAACAAAGTTGCTATTTTATCGGTCGAGTTCAAACCATTAACGCGCGATATCCACAATTTTGAAATAATGCTTCTACTGGATCTATAATCATGTAAAGTTGGTCAATTCAACGTGTTTTTGTTGTTGTTGTTGTCTTTATTGATTGTCTCTGTTTTGTAATTTTACCTTTGACAAACACTCAGTGAGACTCGAAAGCGCTTAGGCTAGTTAAAAGAAAACATTAAAAGAACCCAACCAGTTTCGCAATATTCATTATTCGCCATATAATTTGTATTGTGTGTGTGTGTGTGTGTGTGTGTATGTGTATGTGTGTGTGTGTATCACCTACATTAGGAGGAAAATCCCATGTTCACACAACAACATTAGGAGGACATCTGACATTGGGGGGACGTCCTCCTAATGCTTACCCCCAGTGCGTGTTCATTAACATGTGCAAAAATTTAAATATAAGAACATCGGAGATTCTGGAGGGTAGATCGTACTAAATTTTAGTCATCTATCAGGTCTAAAAGCATGGAGCGATATGATAACATGTAAAAATGTGTGTGAACAAAGACAGCCTTTGTTGTAAAACATGATTTGAAAGGACCTTAAAAAAGGGTTTAAAATTGGAGCTAGAAAGACTTGATAAAGATATACCTCGTAGTAAAAATATGCATTTTCCCCTCAGATTTACACTAATTATTGTATACATGAGAATAGATGCCTATTTTCTACATCCCTCATAAAGTTGGTGTGTAAGCACAATAAGACCTCACAATGTTCATGTATAAACACGTTATTCATTAAGACCTGTCTAAGCTGATGTATAAACAAGCTACAAGATAGAACCTCTCAACATTGAGGGAAATTTAGGTCATCCACGACATTCTGACACTGTTGCGTAAAGAAGTTATATTTTGCACAATTGGGATGTGGGGTTAATTTCAATTTAAAGCACATGGATAGCATTTGATGATTTCTGGTTTTGAACTTTTTTGTTTTGGGTTAATAATCAAATAAAATTTACGGTCTACAAAAGTGATATTTTCATACACTTTCCCAGATATTACAATAATGGTATGTACCATTTGTGGGTATCAAATGCATCATAAAAAGCGTGAAGCTTCCTTTTTGATATCGAATATTCAAATTTTAATATTGCAGATGGTGTTTAACATGTGTTCAAAATCTTAATAAATATTTAAGGACCCTATTGACCTATACAAGGTCGACCGAAATAATTAATGTGTAAAGTAGGGCGTGATGTAACTTGAGGAGACAAATTTACCACGTATGGCGTTTATTTTGACGAACCCTCAGATGTTATGTTTATTTAAACATAAGAGCTAGGAAGCATTTAACATTTCACTACAAGCTCATATGCCAATGTTACGTTTTACTGTGCATTATCAATCTATGGTCAATATATGCACTTGCTAATTTGAACATGGTCTAAAATATCGGTACACTGAAAGAAATGCGGTGATATTTAGCTGTTCATGATAAAAGAATTTACATAAATAGTATGTATGTATCTATATGGTTTAGCGGCACATCAGCACTGTGCTGACTATATGGTGCTGAGTAAGTTTATGTATCTTATAAAAGACACATACAACCAAAGAAAAGACAGAAAAGGATAAAATTATCATAACACAGTCCAATTTTTATATAAACCGCAATGATTTAAATGGTCCACGACCTTTTCAATAACTTAGATGTGATTCATGCTGGCTCAGTCACAAAACACCTTATTTTAAGTTTTCAAAAACCATACCCTATCCACACACCCCACGAAACAAAAAAAAAAAATAACCATGCACCCAAATCAGTAGAATACTAGATGAGTGCCTACCACCCATTATTCTGTATTTTCAAAGTTTTAAAACTTACAAAATGAAACAATAGTGAAAACTTGAGAAAAATCTAACAAGCAATATATATATTCATTGGTTAATTAGAGTTATTCAAGTTAACACAGCAAATGAATTCAAAGTGAAGAAAATATATTACAGAGAAAATAACTACTTTAGAAACAACAGTACATTAAATATTTATGATAAATGCGTTTAAAATTTGATAATGATGTTACAGTGAACATATATAGAACACAGTGTGATATGAAATTCTGGCAAAATCAATTAAACTGGCAGTATGGATGTCAACATGAAGATGTGGAATACCTTATTGGCATTTATCAGATAAAAGTATACCAGAGTTCGTAAAATGCACATATAGGTTTCACATCTACTTTCAGATACAAAAACTATTGGCAGAATGTAAAATACCCGAAGAACAAGCGTGTAATACAAGCAACAGTAGCATAGTTCTAAAACAGTTAAAATAATCTGTAATAATTCTCATATTTCTCAAAAAAGTTATCGGAGATATATAAATGGGAAAAATAAATACTTGTTCAATAATGGTCATGAAGAACATACTACTGTACATCCGGGCTTTTTGGAGAACCTACACCAGCTGATGTGTTAAATGTTTAGCAACGTAAATATAACTACGGAGTTGGCACAGATGAATACTGGAGAACAATTTCAGCTGAAGAAATTAATAAAATGTTAAGTGATGAATAAACATGATGGATTCACTTTTCTCTACAAGATAGAAAAGGACTAATATAAGAATGAATATTTAGGTTAAATCAAAGTTTAAAGTCGTATGCGATATGTATTTTAAGTGGCCAAGTACAAAATAGAACATCTATTACATGATTTGTTTCCACTGTACAATACACTGTAACACAGTTAATTGAAAATTTAATTTGGGTGAACAAGAATATGACTCGGATGAAAATATTACCATAAGATTTCAGCAATTTATTTCAAATTCAACAGCTAGACTAAGTTATACACTTAGTGGTGATGGTATATTTTTGATATGGTGATGAAAATAAGTAGTATAGTATGCCACAATAACAATTGACAAAAGTCATCAGATACATTTAGTACAAGAATAAGTATTGCTATAAATACCGACGTTGTAAAAAACGGAATTCAAGCAGCTGATAAACATTCTGCTAAAATTCGTCAAAAGACAGGCAATGAAAAATAAAAGAAGAGGGACGTGTGTAAGAATTATGTAGACAAAAAGGATAAAAATGCTGAACGTCTTGTAATCCATACAACTGAAACTGCGCATGATTTAAAAGACTTATATCACAAACTAAACCCAAAAGAGTTTATAATTATGTATATGGTTGAAGTCGCTGGTGTAATTTACTTTTTAAAATAGATCATTTCTTTGTTTTACCTTTCTATGAGCCCTTTTTCTTTTTATTCTTTTTGTTACCAAAAACAAATCTTTGAGAACAAATAGAAAGGAAAACAAGCTAATTAATGCACATTGTAGTTTTCATCAAGTATGAAAATGTATCCACACTAGTAATTAAGAATGTACTCACTAGTCCTTAGTAAATATGCGGAAACCTGTCTAGAGTAGATGACAAGCAATACAATTGTAACATCAATGCTTAAAATGATTTTAGGTATACAAAGTTTGCATATATATGGGGACCCTTTTTAAATAAATAACGACTTACGCCATTCTGTATCAATTATGCACTCAAAAGTCTTCATTAAGTATACACCAAATGAAGCTTGTAACCACTACTCTTCAGTCAAACCCGCTTATGGCTTTGGGATGTACAAGAGGCTCGATGTATCCTCTTGCATAAGTGGTAACTGAGTGGAGGGAAGCCGTATGCCGTAGGTTGCGTCAAGTGTCGTTGGAGGAGAGGATCGTGGTAGTTGAGTAGAGGAGAGGCCGATGGTTGCAACAAACTACTTCGGCCTCAACTTCACTTCAACTAGACGGGTGGTCAGAAGTGCCTGGTCTGATCAACTGACTAGTCATTCGATGCTTTCACTGATTTCCAAACTGTTTAACGGTCACCTTTGAGATAAAGAAACATACTGCTGTTCCTTGCACCTTACAAAGGACAAAGCATTTGATGTTAGTGGCAAGAGTCAATTGAGTTAAGTCTCTTCTTTGCTCGAGAATATCACCCTGTGTAACCCTAACATGAGGAACGCAATAACGAGCGTAAACTATCCTCTTGTTAGGCTCTGAGGCGGGTGGGGAGTACAGGTGTCTAAATAATATTATTCCATTATAGGCAAACACACCAGAACCATATTCAATAGTTTATAAACAAGTCTCAAAAGGACCAGGGGTACTTTGACCAGTGACGCAGAAGATTTAACTATTCCGAGTCAGGGAAATCGGTTACTGAATCCAGTGATGAGAATCACTAGCTAACCAAACTATCACATTTCATGATAGCTTAAGTACTGCAGTGTTTGTCTGGAGAACCAAAGAGTATACAAAACGTAGCTCTGGCCAGTTACTTTTAGAGTGAAGCTGCAAAGCTCTATCTGACAATTTACTTCGCTCAAAGCGACTTGTGGATGGTAATATAATGGTATATTAAGGTATGTCTACACGAGTCTCTCAACTCGTCAAGAGGTGTTGTGCGATCTAGAGATTTCGATGGCTGCAGTGAGACTGAGATGCTCGGTAATATCAGATTTCATAACGTTTCACAAATGAAACAAAACAACATTCGCCGCAACAGTAAGTTGATTCCCACCAACACTTACATTCTGAAGTTCGACTGCATCACTTTGTATAAATCGATCAAAACCGGGTTCTTTAATATTTCAATGAACTCTTTCATTTCTAGTTTTATGAGGCGTTAAAACTGCCAAAACTATGGCCCAGATGTGGGCAAAAGTGTCACGATGGATCGTCATGCACAGAGAAAATCTTTTGTGTGAATCGCCAGGGAGAACATTTCGCATACTGTAGATACTGCCCTAAGTGGAAAATCGAGAAGGAGATCCAACGCGTGAAGCAGGAGAAGGCATGAGCTTTCCTGAGGCCAGGAAATTTGTGGAAGCCACAGATCCAATTAACACATAAACTGGCAAATCCTACCCCAGCGTATTTAAAGTGGAGAAGAAACCTTTCACAAAATACCAGTTAGATATGACATGGCCAAAATGTGTAACCAAGTTCAAAGTGATGACGCCTCCAAACCCATTTAAGCAGCCACCGAAACAGATACAAACGGAACAAAAAACTACTTAAATCCACCAGGGAGTCGGGGTGCGGGTCCAGAAAGGGTGAAATTGATCGGTCTTGTGCATTCGAGGTTTTATTTCTGGCATGGCAGAAAAAGCCGAGACCGCTTTAATTGTCAGATAAGTATTGAAACGTATTATATTACGTGGCATTGTGGCTACTAAACTATGCCCAATTAGCTTTTTGGAAATTTCACAAACAACTTTAACTTAAAATTGTAGTTTTATAGAAAATTGCCAATGACAAATTTTTTTCATGACGATTGCTACCAACTTCATGAAATTGGTCCCATTTTTAGTAGATGTAAACTTCCTCGCTGTTCAGGTAACAATTTTGCACATTTTGTCATTTTCTCAGACGTCCGTAACAACCTCCAATACGTTTACGCCACATGCGTTCGTCATTAAACGACGGAAAACATATTTTTCTTAAGTTTTAAAATTTAATTGTCAATCGTCTGATTTATGTGTTTCCGTACTGTACTAAAGTAAAATCAGGATCTTGCCGAGGAAACTCGTAAAATGGAAATGTACCTCTCTATTTGGACCGGGTTTTGATGTGTCCTAATTGTTCTTACTCAATAGTATTTACACTAAACATTTGTTACATAATCATTATGCTAAAATCTATAAATTTTCTTGTGAAATTTATTGTCTTGAAAGTAAACACTAAAAAAATCCAGTAATACTGACAACAGTCTGACTTAGTAGGAGAGAAACTCAGGGTCTGTGAAAGCAGTCTCGGGTTCGAAATCATGGGAGTTTTATTGGTATAGTTATTTCATGTGTACTGATTCGCAAAATAATGACAAATTTTATTTATGTATTTATTTATTAGGAAAAGGATGAATAAACACCTCACATCCATGAACGCAGACTAACAACTGTTATGAACGACCGTTTGTGTCAACTACGCATTTATATTTAAATCATGCACTCATTTGATCCTATAACGTGATACTAATTCTCAAAATGCGTGGAATATGAACAGTGTATTGATAAAACATGATCTAAATGGTCACAGGATAGATGTATGGAAAGACATTAATTTTCAGTCTACATTTTATATAAGAAACCGTGAATAAAACTTAATTGGTGATCTTATAGTTCCTGATTTACAATTAATTTCTTATCTATCAATCGATTCATATTTTGTTTTTACTTTTATATATGGCTCCAATAAAGTATGTCTGGCACCCGTGCTGAGAAGTTTAAACAGGATGTCTCAGATGTTACCCATCATCAAGTTTACTTTGCTCTTCATGTTAATAGTTTAAGGGTGATAAATTACAACCACGTTGCTGAATATTTTTAAGAATAATTGAAGAGAGTAAATAAAAGCAACAAAATGTTCCTTCTTCTTTATAGTCTTTCTTTTTGTTGTGACATAAAATGTAACTGCTATATATAAAATATAACTGCTATATATGTGAATTTATACATTTCTTATTCATGAATGAATACCTATTTGTCGAATATTTCGTAATTGTTCAAAAGAGAAGCAAATATATATGCTGCTTGATAATTGCATTAAATATTCCTATCAATATGTAAGCACATTAACATATATTCAAGTGCATTGAAAGTTAGATAGAGTATTATGACGTACAGGAGAATATCTTGACATAAACAACAACAACAACACAAAATTGGATCAAATTAGTGAAATGTTTGAAGTTATGAGGATTAAAACTTTTTCAGGAATGTACATGATCTCAAATTTAATGCATTTATATATATGGTACGTCATATATAACGATGAGATTTTGAGAAATTCAATTTTTTGGGCAGAGCATTGAAAGTGCAATTTTCAATGCTGTTGAAACTATCCAAATAACTATGCAAATGTGTTTCGATATTTTTCACGGCTTCTATCAAAATTAATATGAAATTACCCATCATTTGTGTTTAAAGAGACGTTTAAACTTTACAAATATTTGTAATCTCTTCAGGAGTAATAAAACTACCTCGACGGATGTTGTCTCCACTTAAATATTTACAGAGTTAAATCTCTCAAAAAGTTCTTAATGGATTTTGAAACTTTTACGACTGTTTATGTCAAGCTGTCTTATTTTAAAAATCTTTTTGTTAGACTTTCATTCCACTTTAATAATTATATCTTTTTTATGTGTATTTATGATCTCAATCAAACTCAGGCCGCATCTGTGTTGGGAATGCTTTGATTTGACATTTAAACACAATGATTCGGTTGATACCATTACTCAAGTTTATTTTGTTTGTCACATGTCAATAATTATAGTGTGATAATTTACTCTTACGTCTCCAGATATTTTAAGTGATATTTGAGGACAGTAAATGGTCCATTCTGTTAGCAAGATTAATCACATATGTCTCAAGGTAATGGTTTAGTCGATACGTTTGACGTTATACAGGGATGCACTTTGACTGTCTGATCAAATGAACTTAATCGAACAAACTTTAACATTGAGTTTAATCTTAGAAGATTGGCTTTTCGAGATGATGCTGTTTTTTCTAAATGCTGTAAATATGAGAAATCCATTTGATATTTGAAAAAAGTAGTACTCCAAGATGACTATGATTAATAATCGTTGCTCGTGAATAAGTATCGTGCAAAAGCACCATTTATTCTTTATTACTTACATGGTAATTAAATCATTCCAGCGGATTAACTGAAAACACCATATTTGCTCAGTTTAAATATTAGGCCTCTGTGCCAGACCCGATCAAAAGCTTTTGATCGATAACAAAATACAATGCAAGAAAGTTGAGATTTGTTCAGTGACTTACATATACTATGATACAGTTCGATAAATTGAAGAACAATAGAGTGGTCTGGAAGGAATCATGACTGATTCTTGCAAAAAATAAAGTTTGTATGAACCTAATTATGCACATATCTAAAATGCACCTTTCAAACATGTTTGCGACATAGCTGAGTAGAGATATAGGTCAATAACAGGAAACTTCGTGTAAAGCACCTTTTTTAAGGAATGGGAATGATATGAACCAATTTCCACTTATCTGAAAATTTGATTTCCTTCCTTCAATGCTCCTATCGTGTCGCTGATGTATTAAGACATTCTGTGACTTACGCCATCAGACCGCGTGGCATCATTGACATACATTTAATAATATCTGTAATTTCTTTTTCAGAGATTGTAATATCATTATGGGCATCAAGGCATCTTTTTTGAAAATTAGCGACGGAAACATTACCATCATCAATAGTTAAAATTGATGTAAAATACTAATTTAATAAGTTAGCATTTCCTTTCCTGTTTCATTATAAATGCAAAAAGAAACAAATGTTGCTTGTAATTTTGAGTGGTACAAATGTTGCTTGTAATTTTGAGTGGTGTGGTGATAGAATTTGAAAGATTTTTGTCCTTAAAAAGTAATTTTGCAATTTTCCAACATGTTTTAGGATCTTTACTCTCAGAATCTGAAAGATGTGCATCTATATTATTAATATATTGCTCTTTAGCATACTTTTTCGTGTTATTTACTTTATTCCTATTTGTTTGTATTTATTCCAATTGTTTGCTCTACCATGATTGAAGATAAATGTGCGGGTTCTGTGCCTTTTCTTTGTCATTATTCTTAATTGGGAATCAAACCACGGTTTATCAGTTAGGCAAATTGTTACAGTTTTAGAAGGAATACACTAAGTTGAGAGTTAAAATAATTTTGTGGTGAATATGGAGCATCAATATCTCTTGGGGTTAGCAATATATCTGTCCAGTTAGTTCCTGCTGTCAGAGCGTTGAATTTGTTGAAATCAGCTTTGCTGTAAATCAAACAAGGCGCTTATAGGCCGCATTGAGATTCACGTTAACACTGATTGCTATATTAGGAGCATCATGGTCACAAATTTCGTAGACTTTTTGCAGAAATACAAGGTGTTAGTAAATCAGTATTATAGTCCCCCATAATAATAATGTTTATACGCGTCGCTTTATGATATTAATCGAAGTTTCAAAACTTTCCCAGAAATTAGTAGGAGAGTAGTTAGATCTACACCCTACCCCAACGGCTACTTTGCACGAGGGTAACGTAATCTCAATCCACAAGTTGAATGTCATGATAGTTAAAGTTTGAATGGTTAACAAGCTTGTTATTTAGTTTATCGCAAACGTATACCATGATGCCGCCTCCATGGCAATTTCTGTCTTTTCTAAAAGGTTTTTTGAACTATGGAGTTTTAAACTATCCATATGTATGATAGAATTGAAAAGTGTTTAAATAAAGCACGAAACTTAAAAATCTTCAGCTATACTTTCCAAATTGCCAAATTGTACTTGGATGCTCCTAATATTTAAATAAAGTAAAAAAAACAAAACAAAACCAAAAAAAACAAAAACATTCTCAGTAGTAATATGAGGGAATTAAGGGCACAACGGAAATTAACATTACGCCGTAGGTTGACATGCGGGAGGCTTGTTAACCATTCAATACACAGCGTTCGTAGTATCTACCATGATAACACATTTGCGTATAGAGTTCATTTTGCTATTTTAATTAATAATATTGGGACAAACTTTAGAAAATCCTCAATAAGAAAAACATGAATTTTGACTCTAAATAAGGCTGCAAAATATGTAGCTGCAGGTAGGTCCATTAGTGCAAACGATCATGTTTGCAGAACGACGTCAAAAACGTCATATTTTACAGTATTACGTGTCGTTATTAATCTTTCTCCCGAGGTCTCAGTGAAAGAAGTATCCACTAACGATTGGAAACAATGTGTTTATCAGTTTACGTTGACTGTGAGCCACTCATAGGGTCAGCTGATACAGTTCAAATCAGCGCCGAAGTACAGAAGGATCAGTATGTGAAAGAGGAGATAGAAAAACGGTCCCCCTACCGCCCCCACCCCTCCATGTGACAGCAACACAGAGTCCGTCTTGCACCAGATGGAAGTTTTGCGCAAACTATGCCTTAAAATTATGATATCATTAAGATCTGCTTCTATGCTTCCCCATCTACAACTTTCAATTCTTAACGTATGAGATGATAATCTTAAAGCTGACATTGCTATTTTGTTTTTCATCTTGCACCACATCAAGATAGCACTCATTGCAAAAATCATATTAAATTGAATTATAACAAGTAATTTTTAACAAGATTTTGACATCATGCCCCGACTTTTTTTAAGAATCATCATTTATTCTTTACTTAAATATTAGAATAATTTTGAAAAATAAATAATCAGCTGAATCGGGATATTATCACTGTAACAAGATAACCGGGTTGGATTTCGGATTTATAACAGAACACTGTTGATGGCGATAAAAATGCAATATTTATTGATGAATGACTTGAATGGGAAGAAAGGTTATGATTAATACGTGCGTGTATTGGGTCCAAATATTGGACTAATTAACATAATCAGCACGAACCTAATACGGTAACCCAAATATGAATACAAATAAATAAATACACAATGCAATGAAAAAGGCTAATGATTCATCTCATACGACAAAAGAATATGTTTTACTCAGATAGTAAAATGATGTATTTTTACTCATATAGCAAAAATGTACAACCTCAAACAATGAAACATGAGGCACTTTATTCAAATAATAAAATGTAGCGCGAACAAATGGGATAGATATCCTGCCAAATATCTTGCACTCCCAAACCACTGGGTATCACAAAAAACCCAAAATTAGCCCACGGCTAAGAGATTACATATATGGAGCGACTCACAAACACTCCATCACTAGCATACTTGGCTGCTAGTCGCACTGGTCAATCAAGCGATCCACGCCCACCAATGGGTCAACAACGCCCGATCACCTGGTATCCAAGTACCCCACTGTTCATTCAGCTCCACGGCTGCTGTGGTTAGCTTTTACCGCTGCTATAGTCGACTTCTACTGTCCCCTCTATAGCTGGGACCTCGTCGACTCCGATTACTACAGCTCTACAACTCTACAGCTGAAAATAAATCTAACACCGTGTAGTATGATTGACACGGGCATATACGATAACACGTAATGACGTCATATACGGTAAGTTATACAAATTACATTATCGGCACGACATTACAAAGCAATGAACAAGTTCAAAAGTGAACCTACACGTGTCTGATAAGAATCTTATGGTACTAAACGTTTCCTAAAAATGCCACTTTACATTGCTGATATAAAGGTCTTATTAAGAATAGAAAATATACAAACAAGAATATAGAATATACAAACAAGAATAGAGAATATTTGCATTGTACTACGCAAGCCGAAGCTACATACACCATAAATTAATAAATAATGTACATACCTCTACAGCTGAAGGCGTGCAAGTCCTTAAGTAGACTGCTCACTGACAAGACGTTCCGTAATGTAAAGATTTAATCTTACGGTGAGGCATTTATACACAGACGATGCATTCGGTTTTTCCCATCGAAAACACTTCGCACGTGCGGGATGGGGTGAACCGAACTCACTGTTTCGAAATATGGTACAATATACATAGCTCACTCTCGGGTATCGTTGTTATACTGAAAACGAAACCCGAGTACATGTATTTAATAAAAGGGATTTATACAATTCCGTGACAATCACGCTACTGCAAAACAATAGATTTGTCGCACAGTTCTCAATAGTGAAACCCATCTCATACAGCTGGGTTCATTTACTTAGTGCACCATCTCAGCATTGCATGCTTTGAATAATATATCCCTACAATTCCTTTCTTTTATCCAATATTTCTACCTAATTATCAATAAATCGCTAGATTAGAAGCTCTTTGTTTCTCATAGTTCTTGATACATTTTTCAATGTGTTCTTTCTAAAGTCTCCAAACCGTTATGAAAAACCTCATAAGTAATATTTAGGGATCACTGGGTCAGTTATCGTCGGCAGCATGGCTTAAACTAAAGTAAAACAAATACAGGAATAATCTTCTTATGACAGGATTATGTTTGTTAAACACGTCTGGTGCCAACTGTGTTTGTGGCTTTTGCTATATGTTTTTAAGTTTTATTATTTTATATTATTTGACATTGCATAAACATTGAATAAACATTGAATAAACAATATACTCAAGTACAGACTTCATCCATTCGTAACTTGAGTTCACTCATTTATCCAGTGGGCCAGTAGCATGTTCGATGAATTGTAAGCGCCAAAACAGCTGCTCAGTGAAATCAATGCATTGTTACCCACAACTGTTAGTTGTATCGAGTAACGCCTGATGATCTAATTCACAGGTAATGGTTTCTATCCTGAGTATCCTACGCGGTCACCAACCTATCGTATTTGCTGTGATAAGTACCCTATAAATTAGAGGTCAGTGATTTCAATAAGACAGTCGTGAAAAGAATGGACACCCAAGATTCAGCAGGATTCAGATGGCGATGAACCGTGCGCTTCTCAATTAGAACGTACCATTCTTTAATTTCAGAGGTAAGAGGAAAACATGGCAAATTAGATAGACAAATATTGAAACGAGAACTATCTAGTAGTCTTGACATCGCGTCCCTTCTCCATATTCGCAGTTCATTGCATTATATTGGTAGGCTCAACTACCCAAGCTATCCCTCTGGTTGGCTGGTGGAGAGGAAATCGCGTTCCAATAGTGCTCCAGTAAAGGAACAATTGGCAGACGATATATATGCAATATTGCATTTTCTAGAAGGTGATAGTAATACTAGTGAAGTGTGGGCATGTATGTCTAGGTATAGTAAAAACAAACAGTAGAACCGACAGTCTGAGTTGTATAAAGAATCTGCAAGAAATTATACAATCGAGTAGTATGGATCAATCTAAGGGCAATGTATCGACAGATGATTCTGGGAATAATAGCCAAGACGAACCAACTCAAACCAACATTCCCATACTGAAATACGAAAACATTTATTGATCTAAAACAACTAGTAAAGGATGAACTAAACGTCCATTGTGCAACTATTTTGGAAGAAATGAAGAGAATGAAAAGAGATATCGATCATTTGAATGAGATGATCCAAAATAAGTACGAGAAAATAAAACTACTCGAATCTGGCATGGACAAGGCAAGGGAGTAGGAACTGTGTTTGTAAGCAGACCTATATGCAACGGCAGAAGTAATTAAGAGTCAGGCAATGGTAATTGAAAAGCTGCAAGCAGTAAATGAGAAGCAAATTGAAACCATAAGTGCACAGATTTGTGGAATTCAATTTCAACTTACAAACTTTATACAGTTGTCTTGCTCGTATGCAAAGATGACCAGTTTTTCTTGCATACCTACGAATAAACCAAGTGCAGCAAATACAACACCGAATAAAATCGTAATCGATAACCACTTTGAGATTTGTGCCCACTGGGGATTTTGTTACACACACGTTATAATCCGCGTGGGCCCCTTAATGAAGTTCCCACAGGGTGACCAAGTATTTTTTTTTTTTTTTTGCCACAGATCAATATTGTGGCTGTGAGCTTGTACGCTTAACTGGTATTATTGACCTGCTGCCCTCTCTGCCTTCAGTGTACTGTCTCTTTGAACAGGAATAGAAATTTCTTGACTTAAGCTGTCTTATACAAGAGACAGTCAAATTTACCACCGCCGATGTGAAAACGATTCAAATTATTGCAGGTGGACGTGCTAATTTAATAACTTGAGACATCGACTTGCCATACCAGATGCCAGCTACGATAATAATTGATAAACGTGTGGGAATACGTATGCGATGTTTGACATTCATAAAACGATATATGTACACTCGAAAATAACAGGCAAGATAGGGCATTTCTAAAATGGATTTGTTTTTACATCGTCAAATAGGGAGAAGTGTATTACTTTGTTTTTCGTCAGCGCTGGTATGTTTATATATGAGTTCTCTCTTTTAAGTATTAAAAATTCGCAATGGCCTAATAGATTAGCGCGTCACACTCTTGATACAGACATTTCAGGTTCGAATCACACTTGCGGAAAATTATATTTTTCCTTATTAATTGAGGAAACGTCGAGTTTAGGTTCAATTATACAAAAATTATGAAAGCCAAATCTGACGATGTACTATTAATGTTGATTACAACAACGAGGGACGTATAATTCTTTGAGACATAGTCTCGTTTGAAATAACCTCTGAACCTTCTATGATGTCGTTTGTCACCCTAGGAGCTCGGTCGGGGTTGTAAAGTCAAACCGCCGATATCAACATTGACATAAGACGTCTGTTGACTGTAAGAAATTATGTGCAACAGCTTAAGATAGTAGCGTACCCTTAATTATCAAAGAATTATTATCGACAAGCACAATCTGAGCGGAGACTGTTACAGCGGGTATACACACACACACACACACACACACACACACACACACACATATATATATATATATATATATATATATATATATATATATATATATATATATATATATATATCATGTATAAAGCTTCACCGATTGACACGTATAGCATTTTGAAAGGATTCATGAGCGTAGTTAATGCGGAAATTAAATTACCCAAGCAATGGTGTGTTTGTAACGTCACAGAAAATTTTAAATCACTATTTAGACTAAATGAGTCTTATCGATTTATCAAAGAGGCTCAAAAATTGCTGTACGATTTTTCAAATACGTATCCGGAGCATCTTGATAAATTAATCGAGTTAGGAATCGTTTTGGAGCAGGTACGATGGAAACTCCTCGAAGAATACAAGAAGAAGCGTGCAAAGTCGTTGACGTTAACTGAGTCGCCAGTGAGCGTAGACAGTGACTACATTGAAATGACAAGTGAAGACAGCAATGGGCAAATTAATTAGAAAAATGCTTTTGACAATAATATAACGATGGCATCCACAGCCGACTTTCATGATATATACGAATTTATCTACAACGCCGCAGAAACAAAGCAACGCAGTGAATGGAAGAAATTCTCCGTAGTTGTTTCCAAGTCCAATGAAGCAAACACAATAGGTGAGATATACAAGCACTCCAAGACATTTGGTATTGTTGGACACACACGTACAAAGTCTGGGTGTATTCGAGTTGGCGCAATACTTGGTGATGGATAATTTGAGCTCATTTGGGCTGAGACCGACTTTAGGGAAATTTTATCCAGGCTTGCAAGTGAATTGTATGATCCTGAAAAGGGCAAGCTTGTTTATTTGCAACACAAACATAGTGTATGTCGCTTGATAGATTCCGTGAAATTCTAATCTATCATCAAGAATTTGACCTCCGGACTCAGATACTACTGTATGCATATGGGAAGATAAAACGAAGGCGACAGGAAAAAGCAGCCAAGGATAGAAGAACAGTATTTCATATTAAAGAATACAATCCGCATGTATATAAGAAGCTCGATGGTATTGGCAACTAATAGATGCAAAGGCGCATGCCTTGGAAAATGTGAACTTCGCAACAGAATATGCCATTATGAATACTGTAAATCTTACCTGCTTGCTTTACATGTTGGAACCAGTGCTCGACCATGACTTAAATCTGGCATTGGAGTTAAATCGCGTAATCAGCTTTGCAGACCATGCGGATCCGTAGCTGAGCATTATCGCGAGCGGCGGCGAAGATTTGCCAACACGAATGTAGGAAGAAAAAAAAACTGAAATTAAATAAATTAGAAATAATATCTAGGATTGAAGTGATTGTGGCTTCTGATGCTGATAAAGTAAAAATTATACCACAAAGATTTATGCCAAATAAACAATCAGACAATGTTTTTTCAGTATATATATATATATATATATATATATATATATATATATATATATATATATATATATATATATATATATATATATGCATACCGTGAATCAACTTAAGCAATCCGTGAGAGAACGTGGAATAAGGATACCGAGATGTGCAGCAAAAGCAGATACACTTGCACTATTGGGAATTCCTCCAGATGAAGACCGTAAAGCAGCTTCGTGAAACAGTTCCGCAGTTACATATCAAGATTCCGTCACGGGCCAGCTGGGCCGAAATCGCTCGTGTGGTCGCTGATGAGGAAAACCGTCGCCGTATCACAGCTACTATTGCCGCTGAGGTTGCCGGGTATGCTCGTCAATGCGTCCAAATTCCAGAGTTCATGTTGCACAAGCGCGTTGACTATTTTGAAGATTATCGGGCATATATCCCAAAAGTATACAAGCGAAGCAGCCACGCTGTGGCGCTTCAAATATACGTCCGTGAATCATATCAACATTGCAGTACGCGGGCACCTCGCTTCCTGGGTTTAAAGTGTACATTGTTCTCGTTGCAGAAGTTATCATGCCGCTTATCGACTCGTAAGGTGTCAAAGAAGGAGCTAAACTCTCACGCGCGCACTTTCACAGTTATAGATTTGTAATCTTAAACCATGGACAAAATCGACAAAGGTTTTGCATCGATACTCAAAACAGTTGATGAATACACCCAGGAAGGTTGGGGTGGACTCTTACTGCGTGCGTGGAAGTTCATGTTCATGTTTCCCGCACCAACCTTACCGCAAGTCGAGTTACATTCCAACTCCAGCGTGTATTCCACGGCGAACACTGATAAACGTGAAAAACCACCACAACCGATGTTTTGAATGGGCGATCTTATTCGGGCTGCATCCGGCGAGCGCCAATACAGATCAGCTTCGAAAATATAAACAACACATGGGTGAACTCAAGTGTGGCATCATATAATTTCCTGGTTATGTTTCTAAGATTATACTAAACAAATTTTAAAAACTTAACCCTGATATCAACGCTAATGTGTTCGCTTGGAACAAAGGTCTTCAATCGATTGAACTATCCCCACATGCTTCGCGAGGGCGGACTGAGGTTGATTTATTGTTGTTGCACGGTCCTGCGGCGCGGCACCATTACGTGTGGATAAAAGATTTTTCTCGAATGGTTTGCCCTCACAGCAAGTACAAGACGAGAACGTTTCCGTGTCGACGCTGCATGCATGTATGTAGCACCCAACAGCTGCTAGCGGAACATGAAGCTTACTGTGGCGGCGTCAGTAGAAGCTGGAACCTAGCAAGAACATTTTGAAATTTACCGCAGTGCAACGAAAGATGAAAGTCCCTTATGTTATTTACGCGGACTTCTAATGCCTGAACGTTACCGTGGAAGTTTCGCTTCCTGAACCCCGCGGTTCAATCAGATACGACGCAAGTTGCTAAACAAATTCCATGCTGGTTTTGCTACACTGCTGTTCGATGCGATGCAGCAACTGAGCCGCCAAGGTTGTACTGCGGCAAAAATTCGGCTGAGGTGTTTTTTAAAATCGCTCGAGGTTACAATAAAATGAATCTAACAACAACGTTCCTCGCTCACAGACATGATTATGATCAACGATGACATGCGCGAGGTTTCTTCAGCGAAGCATTGTTGGATCTGTATGGAGCTTTCAGCTCCACCGATCAGACTCGAGCTCGCGTTCACTAAGACATCACTGGTGCGTACAGAGGAGCCTCACACAGTGCATGCAATCTACAGCTGCGAATTTACACAAACAAAACACAAATTCCTGTTGTCACTATACCAGTGTGCGCTCGTGGACGATTTTGGGAGTAAGTTTGTTGAATGCACCAATCTGGTTCCGAATCTGCACCCGAAGATCAACTATGTGGTTCATTTAAAAAACCTGCGGTTGTATCTGCGGTTGGTACTGTGTGTGTCGCGAATCAATCGGGTGTTACGGTTTCGCCAGCGCGCGTGGAAGGACCCTTACATTCAGATTAATAGTTATTCGAACGGCCGCCATGAACCAATTTGAAAAGGATTCCTTCAAGCTTATGAACAATGCCGTGTTTGGGAAAACCATGGAGAATCTTCGAAAACGAATTCGAGTCAACCTTTTCCTAGACAGTGATCAACGAAAACTTACATGGATACAGACTTGTTGCTGCTGTACATCACCACCAACGATGCCTACGCGGACATTGGCGCTGCATCACTCGCGTGTAAATTCGACACCAGCGAGTACCAGAAGGACCAGCCACTGTTCAGCAACACAAACAAGAGTGTTGTAGAAAAATTCAAAGACGAGTGCCCAGGCAAGCCCATCGAGGAATTCATGGAACTGCGATCTAAAATGTACTCGATTGTGGTTGGTGTTGTCTCTAGTAAGAATATCAAAAAGGCAAAATAAGTTCCCCGTATTGTGGTCGTGAAAGATCTTAAGCATAACATATATGTACAGTGTCTTCGACAATGACGTAAATTCGCACACGCGGCAAATCTTATCCGGTCGCGGAAACTTCACATGAGACTGTATCGTTCCACCAAGATAAGTTTGTCCCGGCTGGACACCAAGCGGTGAATTTTCCCAGATGGAATCACTATTTACGCGTACGGGCACGCGCGGATTTTAAAATAGACCATGGTGGTAATTATTCGCGGGAATGACTTGTAATTCCTCTCGCACAAATGCTCTATTAGGAGGCTCTTCCTCGAGTCGACGAGGTCCACTCGTGGTCGTTGGCGCCAAATGGTAGCCGGTTTGCTGCCCTGGAATATCAATTCGGTCTGAGAACGCATACCGGGTCAGTAGCAAGACGTTGTCTGCCTTCTAACTCCCTCGGGGCATACATATACCAAACCAGATTGTCATCGACTAAGTCTAACGCGGGTGGTTGCGGAGGTAAAGCTGCTTTGTGGGCGTTAACAGTTTTCTTACGAATTGCATATGCGTGTCTCAACCCGATAGTGCATGTAATTTCGTTGTTCAACGCTGCTGTGACTGAACCAAACCGCCTCACCCACTCGCGAGATCGCTAGCGATTCATCAACAGTTCCTGCGCGTACTGATGCCAGAATAATAGTTCCGCAAGTGTGCAGTTAAATCCTTCCATAATGGCTTGATCATCACGATGCACGCTAAAACATCCATGGCGAACCCGCACTTGGTGTTTCGCCAACAACGCAGCAACACCGAACAATTCTTTACCTGGATCAACCCGCAGAAGCCACGGCCATGTTAATGGCCCATGTGCATAGATGCGTTTGAATCCGTCTAAGACACTTGTTGAACCTTTGGACGTCAACGGCTCGGCTTCCTTGTATCTGCTGGCAACATCTATGACGGTTAGTGCATATTTGTATGTACGCGCACTATCACGGCCACGTACCTGCTCGTGTGGGAGAAACAAGATATCAGCCTGGTGAACTTCTCTGGGTGTCAAAACATCAAACCATCCACGGGAAATTTACTTGGCGCGGGTAAATAAATTTGCCAGAACGCCTGTTTGGCCAGCCACGCTCCAGCGACTCCAAGGGTAACTTTGCCGCGTTCGCTTACTTTTCAACGGCTGCTTCATCCTTTCAATAACCACGGGGACTGTAGTATATGGCGGCCAGTTTCTTATCCATGGTTGTTGTATCAATGTGCTTTATTTCCAATGAGTGGACTTTGTCCATTAGAGGCTTTGCCTCCAAGTGCAATCTTAGCCTTCATGCCTCCTTTGACAATCCATCTGGCAATTCGTTCTCCGACAAGATTGTCACAAGATTGTAACCGAATGGGTTTGGATTAAGTGAAAACACCGAACACAATGCATGTGAATGAAATGTTTATGATAATGAAGTATGAGATCCTACACCAAAAATTACTGATGTTTACTGATTTATATATAGCCCAAACGGACTGTGAGGATACATTTTTTTCAATGAATTGAATTGAATGGCAGATAGTACAATAAACAACAAGGTATCATCATCTATAGTCTGCAATATACAAAGAAATCATAGTAAGAAACGAAATTACATATGCATGCAGATGCAAATCCATGCAATGAAATAAGCAGAATAATTCACAAAACTTCTCCGTAGGGAGAAAGAGATATTTACATTATTAAAGGTAATAATATGAAGATAAAATCAGAGGTTATGTAATTCAAATTAATATTAAAATGGTGGTCAGTATAAATATTTACAAGATATATGGATATACGACGGTATTTCTGTGATTAAAAGCTTTATAAATGAAAGTGGCCAAATTATTCAAATTTCTAGTATTCTGGATATTTATAAGTTCTATAAATTTAAACATAATTGGTCTTTTTCTGAAATATTTCTCTATATATTTGGCTCTTAGAACAAAGTCTATCATGAATTGATTTAAATGGTCTCGTCCATCTACCAGCTTCAACTTCGAGTCTGTGAGAGGATACTCTAAACTTAGCAATTTTATTTCTATATTTCAAGGAATGGATGCTATCAAGGTAAAGTTTTGATCCGAAATTTGCAATATTTAAATAAAATAATGCTCGACTACTGCTCTTAAGACGAGCCATCCAATTTTGGATAAAATTGTCCGATATCCTTAATTTAAATGACTGTATAAATATGTCAGTGTTACCGACCCTTTAATTAACCCAAACTTCATAGAATCCTAATCTTGATAATAAATCTTTAACTAAATATGCCCAATTTAATTTATTGGGTAGAGCTTCTAAATCGTTCAACATCAATTGGTATATATATATATATATATATATATATATATATATATATATATATATATATATATATATATGTCCTCCTTTGCCTCTAATATTTTAAACCAATACTTCACAATGTAATAAAAATCTATTGACTATCATTGTCATACTCACTAACTCCCAATAAATAAACTCATTTTGTGTCGTCTTCTTCACTCCTAATATCTTTTACAAAAATGTAAATGCATTTAGCAGGAATAAATCCCCAAACTTGGCAACAATAACACTGGTCTACAATTTTTTAGAAGTCGTCTGCTTCAGAGATAAAATGTGCTATTTATTAGGAATTTTGATGTGCTGAATTCAAATATGACAATTAAAACAACTGACTGGACACTGTTTCCAAGATATTTAAGTTTTTACATTTTACGTCTATGTATATTGTGTACATAGTAGACTTTTAATCATAAATTGTAAACCTAGGTCTTTTCATGTTTTTATGGTTGCTTTACATGATAATATTTCACCTGTCCTGTTTATGTGACACTTTAAAAAACAGCAAAAGGGTTATATAAATACAAAATATATTGAAACAAAAGTAAAAAAAACCTATTATGTATATATAAGAACATAGTTTAGTCCTTATTCAGTGTCTACTCGGCGCTTCTTGGCTTGTCTCTTGTATTCATTAAAGGGAGTATCTCTTGTCACTGTCCAGCAATAGTCTGCAAGCATTGATGGGCTCCATTTGCCCTGATAGCGTTTTTCCATTGTTGCAATGTCCTGGTAAAATCTCTCGCCGTGCTCGTCGCTCACTGCTCCGCAGTTCGATGGAAAACAATCTAGATGAGAGTGCAGAAAATATATCTTTAGTGACATGTTGCAACCAAGGCTTTTGTATGCCTTGAGGAGGTTTTCCACCAACTACCTGTAGTTGTCTGTCCTGTTGTGTCTGAGAAGATTTGTTGTCACTAACTGGAAGGCTTTCCATGCCGCGTTTTCCTTGCCACGCAGTGCACGGTAAAATGCATCATCTCGAAGAATTTCACGAATCTGAGGACCAACAAAGACACCTTCCTTTATCTTAGTTTCACTTAACCTTACACATTTTCCACGGAGGTACTTGAAAGCTGCTTGTGTTTTTTGTCCATGGCCTTGACAAAGTTCTTCATCAGACCCAGCTTGATGTGCAAGGGTGGTAACAAAATCTTCCTTGATTCAACAATTGGTGGATGATGAACACTTTTCATCCCAGGCTCCAATGACTGTCGGAGTGGCCAATCTCTCTTGATGTAGTGGGAATCTCTCGCACGACTATCCCATTCGCAGGGAAAACAGCAGTACTTTGTGAATCCAGTCTGCAGACCAAGCAAGAGAGCGAGAACCTTGAAATCGCCACAAAGCTGCCACTGATGTCGGTCATAGTTTATGCACCTCAAAGTTGTTTCATGTTTTCATAGGTTTCCTTCATATGGACTGCATGACCAACTGGAATTGATGGCAAAACACTGCCAGTATGCAGCAAAACAGCTTTAAGACTCGTTTTTGATGAATCAATAAACAGTCTCCACTCATCTGGATCATGAACGATGTTGAGGACTGCCATCACACCATCGATGTTGTTGCAGGCTACAAGATCACCTTCCATGAAGAAAAATGGGACAAGATCCTTTTCACGCTCACAGAACATAGAAACTCTAACATCACCTGCCAGAAGATTCCACTGCTGTAGTCTGGAGCTCAACAGCTCTGCCTTACTCTTGGGTAGTTCCAAATCCCTGACAAGGTCATTCAGTTCACCTTGTGTTATGAGGTGTGGTTCAGAAGAGGAGGATGGGAGAAAATATGGGTCATGTGACATTGATGGTTCAGGAGTAGAAGTTTCATGCTCTTCCTCTTCCTCGTCTGACTCAAGTGAGAATGATTCTGGTGCATCAATAACCGCCAGTCCTTCTCCGTGTGGTACTGGGCGTATAGCTGATGGAATGTGTGGATAATGCACAGTCCACTTTTTCTTCTTTGACACACCTTTCCCAACTGGAGGCACCATGCAGAAGTAACAATTGCTGATATGATCTGTTGGCTCTCTCCTAATCATTGGCGCTGCATAAGGCATAGATTTTGTTTTCCTGTTTAACCACTGGTGAAGATTTGTTACACAAGTGTTGCAGCATATGTGTGGGGCCCACCTCTTGTCCTGATCTCCAATTTTGTAGCCAAAATAAAGGTGATAGGCATTCTTAACCATAGTGGTTATACTGCGCTTTTGTGATGCAAAAGTCACTTCACCACAAACATAGCAGAAGTTATCTGCATTGTTCACACAAGTACGAGGCATCTCTGCTCACTTTGGCTAAACAGAAATGTGTCCCTTTGCAAAATCAAACACTGACAAATAAGAGAGCACGACACTGTATGATTTGTAGAGCTGATATAAGGCAATTTCTTCAGCAGAGTGACGTAAGCTTAGTTATGATTGCATCATTCATGACTTATAGGAATAACATGATGTAATTCATATCATGTATGACGCAATACCAGTTTCAGATTGCATCATTCATTGTTTTGCCTAAAAAGCAAATACTGTCCAAACCCAGTCATAGATTTATTCATAAATCCAGTCAAAGATATATTTCAGTCATTTCTGGTTTAAATTGAGATCCCTTCCCTTTATAACCCACTTACCGTCCGCCATTCCCAAGTCAAGGGTCGTATATACTGACCCAGTATCATATCTTTAAAACTAGAGCCAATCAACAATTTTAAGCATCATTTTCGTTCAGTAACCCAGAATTAGTAAAGTTTGACAACATTTATTGCGAAAGCATTTTGGCTGTAGACCAGTGTAATAGATACAACAGGATCATTCTATAATAGGTAAGCTTCAAATCGATAATTTTCCTTATCAAAATGTCGCATATAGTGTTTAAAATGGCTTTTAAACAATCTTTGCGTAAAAAACAAAATCTTTATTTTTATTCCATTTCCCTAAAGTCTCATATGCTGCATCTTGTATGAATTTCCAATCATTTATTTCCCTTTTATATGTCAGCGAGTACTGACTGCTGCAGTAAACAATTAGAGACTGATGTTACGGCATTATGTATTATCTTTAAATAATAATAGTTTTCATTTGGGTTTATAACCATTGTATTACAATTCCTAATTCAGTAGCATACGCTATTTGTAAAGTACAAATCAACATGTTTACATGAGTCATGCTAAGTTCAAGGAAAATCAATAATTATATAGGTCAGCTTAACCCGCAATGGTGAATCACGTGCGTGCTGCGAAGGCACTCTTAACATTATCATGCGTGACCTGATTGGTTACAATAACTTGTTTACTCGATAATGCTAGAACGAAGTAGCAGGGGTTTAATTCTCTATTACGCCGTAAGAGACTGTATAATGCCAATAAAACCAGTGATTGGGCATTCTTTGCAGTTCTCCAGAATAATAAGGTTATTGAGGAAGATTATTGTTGTTTGAAAATCAGCTGGTGAAATTCTATTATATACATAGTACATTTTGGATTCAAATACTATTCTTCAAGGAACTAAACAAAATTTTACATTCACAGGAGTTTACCTGGGATTAATAACATTTGGATTTAAAACTGTGTTTCTTGTAACATATCAACACATTAATGACTTCATTCGGAACATTCATTAACTTGGAACATTCATTCATTCGGAATACTTTGGATTAACTTCCGGATTATCAAAATTCAGTAGGACATTTAGGAGTATTTAGGAATTTCTAAACTGTAAGTTATTTTTAATTCTTTCACTTTGTTTGTTTGAAATATTTTATATTTTAGTAAATTAAATTGATATTTTAGAAATTGTGAAAGCTTGTTTGAATCGTTCTTTCTTTTGTTACATTTTCTAACCCCTAGACGTAACACTGACTAAAGTTAATGAAAACCTATTGGTATTTTAAGGTGTATACAACTTATGTGAAATCTGTGTTTTGCAACTGGCAAATTGTTTAGGAAGAAGCAAACGGTGTTTAACCAGCTATAAATATCAGGTTCCACCTCTTACATTGTAAGACTAATACATGTACCGGATAAGTAGCCACGACCAAAATCATAAATGTAAAACATAACTGGGCAAAAAAGGCATAAAGGGTAATATGTGCATGTATTTGGTACTTTTCTACTGGTAACATACTTTCTAAAGATGAAGATATAGCCTCCTTAACTTTGAAAGCAACATTTTAGAACATTTGAGGCTTAATTATTGGAATTTGAGTTGATTATTGTTTTTCAGGCCAGTGGGATTCTTTCTAAGCAAAATAATTCCGACTGAAAAAGGAGAAAAGAAAAGAAATCGACTGTGAAACATTAGGTCGCAATGCGTTTTTCGACCCAATACACGCTTCAACACAATATCATTTTCTTATACACAAACTTCTCAAACTTTGACGAACTGTTGGCGGGTCGGTATATATATATATATATATATATATATATATATATATATATATATATATATATATATATATATATATATATATATATATATATATGTGTATGTATGTATGTATGTATGTATGTATGTATGTATGTATGTATGTATGTATGTATGTATGTATGTATGTATGTATGTATGTATGTATGTATGTATGTATGTATGTATGTATATATAATGGTTTTAACGAAGTAATCTTTAGAGTCCTGACAGGTTATTATTATAAACGTGTCGTAGGTCGAGAAGTAGAACATTTAATAGTCGCAAAAAGTCTCTATGTTTCTAAACATTGGAGCGTGTTATTACGTGAGAGACATGTATTCGTTACCTACTGTCTAAGCTGTTATGCGGACGGGAGTTGTATCTTGAAATGCACCAACCGTCACTGTCACCCATCGAGACCTTTTCCAATAATTTGTAAATATGCAAAATTCTGTAACGTTTCGTGTTCAATCAAGCTTATATCCAGCACTTGAAAAAAGAATTAGCATATGAGTGATACTGAAATTCCAAAATTTTGAAATCACTCAAGAAAATAGCTTTTCAATACTTTCATATCGCTTGCTGCAAGTTTGACATAGAATGTGTTACATTAAACATCACTCATATTAAGGTTAATCGTCCTTGGTATAAACCAGTTCCAAGGACAATAAAGAAGTACTTCACGGTGTGGACCAATTTTCTTTGAAGACAAAATCCGATATGAGATCAGCATCATCTGTCTGAATAAACAATAACACGTGTATTTTTATTTTTCGTGAACTCTAAGAAAGAAATCAAATCAAATTATTTTTCTATTATAGCTACAAACTTAATAATGATCTAGACATTGTTTTTATATTCAATTGAGGCAGAGCATTAACTTATTTGCTAACCAGTATATTTTTGCCACTTTACTATTTAGGAGATTAAAAAAAAAAAAGGAAAACAAGGTTAATTACTGGCTATATTATTAGACTTAGTATTTAGGAACGGCGGCAAAAACTTCATTGGAAGGACAAATTGAAAGAGATTTCAGGATATTTTCAGCTGTGGCATTTCGTGTTAAAATAAAATTGTCCCCGTCCTTATCTGTTGAAAGGTAAATAAGAAAATATATACTATGATGCATTAGTCTGAATGCCGTTATTAAAAGCATTGTAAATCTTCTGTCCCACCAATATACGTCAAGACAGGATAATCTACTGTTCTCCGTTGTATTTATTGAAACAACAATTTGAATATGATTGTAAAGTTTAATTCGTATCAGTAGAACCAGTAGAAGCAGAATCAGCTGAAGTTATTCGGAATTAGAATAAGTAGGAATGAGTGTGAAACGAAAAAAAAACCCAAAGAGAAATACATGTTCATTACACCCTTGAATACTGAGAACATGCGGATTTACATATCCACTAGCCATTACTCGTTTATAATACTTAAAAAAAGTTTTACATCATCATAACATGTTTTACAACAGACTGTGATTAACCAACAAATTAAACTACTGATGTTACAGCAAATGATGGCAAGGCTTCTGTTATTGCTCTCTGTGAAACAATATTTGCACATGTTCATAATGCATGTTTACAATGTTGCCATTAAATACTAACTTCACATTGTTGCCTGAATGTGTAAATCTACATGTCCTCAGTATTCAAGGGTGTAAGGAATACTGTAGTTCTCTTTGTTTGCTTTTCTTGGCCTGGGAGAGTTCATCAGTGGTGAGTAATTTTGCACAATGGTGCCACCTATAGCAGTTGCAGGATCCATTATCAGATGTCCGATGGTAAGAGCGCGCAATGTGGACAAGACGCGCTACAGCTTGTATGTGCGATGTCCAATTTGAAAAGCGGTTGAAACTGGGTGAAGCACTGGTAGCAAGAATTTTCACCTAAGGAGGGATCTCTGTGTCTGATCCAGGATCAACAAGTTTATAAGGGACTGTTGCAGCTGGTGGCGTGTTGTCGTGCCGCTGCAAGAATGCAGGTCCTTATAGTCATGTCGTGCACATCAGATACTCTGCGGGAACTGATCTATTAGCGTGGTCTGCTAAGTTTTGGTCGGAAGGAACGTTATGCCAGGCGCCGCGCTGACCTCCTGATACCTTCCACCCTCTTGATGACGTACACATAGAATCGTCTGGTTTGGATGTGCATGTACCCCAGCACTACCTTGCTGTCAGTGTAAAAGTTGATGGCATCGGGTTTTATGTCCATTTAATCTAAAATCAGCTCTGTTATATATGCTGCCACATAGCTCGAATCTATGTATATTGTATTTGGGCTAGGGTACCAGCTTAGCTTTCCAGTGGATTAACCTATTTTTTGCATTTTCTTGACATCTGTGGCTTTTAAGTAAGCCGCGGCTGCTATTGCTTTCGTTGAGGCATCTGAGAAGACACGGATCTCTCTGTTCTGGGCTGTAGAAAGATAGTTAGTGGCCCAAGGGTGTGAAACCGGAGCTGCTTGAGAGCCTGGAGAGAATCCTTCCACTTTTCTCATTCCTGTAGCATTTTTTTTTTGGGTAGTGGGGTGTACCCAGTCTCTTGTCTCTGGGAAAAGCTCTTCAAGTAATGACCTCTTTTGTATTGTGACTGGAGCTAAGAACTTGAGCGGATTGTAAAGGCTGTTTACTGTTGAAAGGATACCGTGTCGGATGTACGTTTTTTTTCTCAATAATACTGACACCTGGAATGTAAATGTGTCGGTCTTGAGGTCCTAGCTTCAAGGCTACGTTGAATCACTGTTGTGTCAACACTGAGATCTAAGTCATTTAGATCCTTTCCGGGGTCATCTGAAGAAAATGCCTTCATAACCTTGACTCTATAGGAGACTATTTTATGGAGCCTCAAGTTAGCGATGACTAACATTTCCTGGGTTCTTCTGATCAGATTATTGGCCTCTGCATATGTAGGCATCGATATAAGTCCATCATCTAAAAGTCTTTTTCTACGAACCGTTGGTATCAGTACCATACCCCCGTTCTCCTTCCTGTGTTGTCCTTCTGCGTCAGTAGGTGTCCACCGCAGGTGATGGACTATTACCGAAGACATGTACTTTCATCATGTTTTCGACGACCTCATTGTTGATGTCGTTGTCAAGGTAAAACAGGAATCTTAAGTAATTTTTGTCGTCTGCTCGAACTACTAAACAGTGCTGGATGTCGGATTTTAAAGCGACAGACACCTTCCTCAAACGGATTAGCACTCCTAGGAGGCTGTTGGTTAGGTTTGGTCCCATCAGGAGGACATCATTTAGTGAGATACCCTGATATTGAGCCTTTTAGTAAAACACAACTCAGATTGGACTTGGTTTCTGTGGGTGGTAAATACAAAAGGTCAGCAGATACTAGCGTTCTTCCCCTTCCTTCAGTGATGGAGATGGCTCCGAGGGGTCATCGTCGAATATCTTTCTAATGAAGGCCACGAACTTACACTGTTTCAGGTTTCTTCTCCAAGGTACGACGTAGCGACATGAGTTGGGTGAGCGCCTGCTGTTTGTTGTTAGGAAGTCGGCATCTTTCCGTACGAAACGGGAGTCGATCTACCCATCTATTTGAATCATCCTTTGTCCATTATTTTCAGGAACTGTTTGTTCTCAATCGAAGGGACTGGTTTATCGTCGTCCTTTCTCGAACACTGTAGGAATGACTAGTATAACTTTGTTGATCGTTGTTGCCGAGTCTCTCCTTCAGGAAGAAGTGGTTAGGACATGGTCTATAAAGGGAAGTGCGACCATTATCTAGCACACCTGTAGCGAAGGAGCTGATAATGAAAGGTTTAAGTGCTTTTCCGATACAGACGTCGCCTACGATCACCTATCTGAGGTAGAGTCTTTGTTCATAGGGGCGTCTTGGGGACCGTTGTGCTGCTCGCGAACCTTGTGCGCCCTCGACATATCCATACCAAGCAGACTTAGAATCTGCGCCTCTTGATCTAACGGTGGGATATGGTTGGCTACAGGCCGCAGGTGATGGTGATGACGCGCCGCATCAGGTGTAGGAATCTCGCTCCTATTGTCCAACATCTGGTTACATTCTAACAGTATGGGAGGCCATAGCTTTGCACTGCCGTCTAAAGTCTATATCACGAAACCGCTTGCTCTTCTCTCCATAGTCTCCGTCAGTCCCGCACACGTTCTGAGTGTGTATGGTGAAACGCTCACATCAGCACCGAATAAATCAAAGAACTCTGACCTGGCCAATAATCTGTTACTTTTATTGTCACGGATGGTGTTAACCCTCGTTGCTGTCTCCGGTTGTCCCTTGGGGTGCACTCTGACAAGGCTTCTATAGAGCAGGATCTATCATCGAGAGCTTCTCCACAAACCAGTGCATTTTGAAGTGATCGATTGTAGTGGCGTTCTTTCTTTCTCTTCCCCGTTGTGCTTTGGGGCAAGGATGTAACATTAGGAAGGTTGGGTTTATGGGTATCTGATTGTATTATCGCTGTCACGCTCTATACATTTAACAGCAGATTTACAGTTTCTAGCAAGACGATTTCTATAAGCGCAGCATCGGAAACAAACTCCGTATTCCTTCAGCATGTTTTACGTTCTTCCAGAGGTGTCTCTCTAAAGCCACGATATTTCTTAAGGGGGTGAGGTTTATTGTGCAATGGACATTCTTTGTTGGGCTCCTCTATATTGCGCTTGTATGGGTAGAAGGTGTGGACGTAGTAGAAGACACTTCTGTCTTATGTACGGATTTGTTTTTGTGCTACCATATCGCACAGCTGATGTCTCAGACTTTAAGAATTTTGAACTTGATGCGCCTTATACACTGAATGCGAAACTTGGATCATTTCCTGTTTTAGCTAGATCCCGAATACATTTTGCAAAGAATGAGAAAGGAGGGAATGCGACTTTATTATCCTCTTTATATCTTGAGCCTTGTGAGATCCATTTCTCATGTAAGCCTTGTGGCAGTTTCTCAGTAATGGGGGTTACTCGACGAACGGTGTACAAATAATTGAGGCCCGGTAGGTGTGGATCCGCCATGGCCAACTCGAGTTCCATTAACAGATCCCCAAACTCTTGTAGCTTTTGATTGTCTTGTTAAGTATTTTAGGAAAACTCTCTAGTGCCCTGAAGAGTGAGTTCTCGATGACCTCTGCTCGGTTATAACAATCATCTAGTCTATCCCATTTTGTTTTCAGTCATGCTGCAGAGTTACTCACACGTACTGACATGACCCTCTTCACATGCTTTGAGGACTCGTTTCCCATTCATTTTGCCAATAAGTCGAGTTCCTTACTTGCAGTAACGACCAAATCGCTTATGGCGTTTGCAAATATAGACTTTCGTGCTCTGTAGTTTTCGGGACGGTCGTCGAACTTGAAGAGTACCGTGTTGACGAGTTCACGGCTAACCAGGTATTTGATCAAGTCTGTTATACCTGGTGCCTCAGCGTGCGAGCAGGAAAGCACGCGCGGAGCGCCATCGTTGGGAGAAGAAGCATTAAATGGTGAGTTCGAGTGTGGTTGGTCAGATGCATCTGGTCTGTGCAAAGGGTGTGTGTTGTGCACGACGACACTTGCCGAAGGTGACATCATGGTTGAACCCTGAATCAGTTTGATGTAAGGTGATCGCATGTGATCATAAAGTAGTGTGTCTCCCCGTGTATGCGTGTTGGGATTGCGAGTTTGGTCTAGTGCATCCGTAGGCGTGTAAACGCGTGGATTAATGTGGTTGAGACTGGCATCCATGGTATAGTGTGTGTAGTACAGGTTCTCATCAGGAGGACTTAACCATACTTCATTTCGGAGCGGCGATGTTTCAGCGTCTGTTCTCTCCTGTCGTCAGGAGGAGAGTTATCTGGTGTTCATGGAGTAATGGTTCCGTACATGGTCCCTGATACGCTTGTCAGGATTATCTGAAATCACCTGACTATCAATCCTACTCCGATTCTCCCCGATGTCTTGTTCTATAGCTGCTTCAAAGGCCTTGGCTGCAGCTGCTTCTTTTTCCTGATGTACGGCGTTTAAATTGACTTCCACCTCAACCTTACTCCGTGCCGTGATAGCGGCTGCCACCTGGTCTTCTTTTTTGGTATTGCGCTCTCTAGCTACATGGCTGCCTCTCTTTCACCGTAGGTGGCATGCGTACATCCAGCCTCTGCTTTGACACGCGCCCTGGTAGCAACTGTAATAGTTGTCGATATGTTTGATTGCATTGTATTGATAGATATTGCAGCATGCCTAGATGAACCGGATGAGTGGGATCCGATTTCCAGCGTAATCCTGTGTCTGCTGAGGCTGAGCTGAAGCCTCAGCACCAGCTGTTAAAGTAAACTGAGTAATTTCCTTGTCAGTTCCAGTTTCTGCCTTAATTCAATGCTTGTATACTTACTGTAGGGGAAATTCGATTCGCAGACTAAACAACAGAAAATATTACATCGGCTCAAAAAGTATCTTTGTGTTCTTTGTTGACATGCAATAATTCAGTAAGAAAAATGCACATGCCGTCTAATTTAGCAACTATGCTGGTTATTGTTGTACAACAAGTTCTGTACCTTATATTTATTTTCATGTTTGTATTGTCGAACATTGAAACCTCTACTTCAAAATATCATGACAAGGGAAAGTTCTGTATCTTCTACTGAAAAAAAAGCATTTGTAACCCAACATTTAAACGTTTGAAAAAGTTTAATCAACTGAGTGAATATGAACAAGTTAGGTCGATACTGAATACTTTTTGTACCCCTTACTGGGAAAATTTGACACGGATTTCAGGTTATATTGTACGAAGACTTAGCAGATGACAAAGACGATATTGTTTGACTTGTGTATAAGGTAAATATTGACCATGTAGTTTAATAATAGCTGTTTACCCAGAAACAGGGTTGTCGGTTCGACACATAGGCTAACCATGCACTAAGCAACAATTCAAAGTTTTACATGTATACCCAACTCAACTTAGTCAAGCTTCTAACTAGAGTGCACAAACACCTTGTAGTGCACATGTATTATTCATGACTGAGTGAGATTTTCTGTTTATATTTTGTTGGCAAAGAGAATCCCCTTAGGATAAATGCATAGACTCCTCAATACTATTAAACAGTGTGCCATCGGATTTGTGTAGGTCTGTAGCAGTAGTAGTAGTAGAAGTAGTACCTACGGCAGTACTTATTGTTACTGTTTACTTATAATTGTAGAAGTAATAACATTTGTAGCAGCAGCCGTAGTAGTAGAAGTTGTCGTAGTAGTGGTGGTGGTTTTTGTATAAGTAGTATTTATTGTAGTGGTACTTTTCGTAGTAGAGACAGTAATAGCAGCAGGGGTCGTTTCTGTTTCCTAGGAATCGGTTCCTTAAATGCAACCTTTTTTGCACATATAATATACCCATTTCACAATCTCCAATTGTAACATCCTCGCCATTGTCTCTCGCTAGGAACATATTGAAAACGAGGCCAAAAGTGTAAAACCACTAACTGACAGCAGTGTGACGAAAAGAACACACTGAAACGTTGAAACTTAAGATTGTCAAAGCGTAGCGATCCCTGATGTATACTGTATTCGCTAAGTCGGTGGGCGTTGCAGTCGGTGGGGTATAGGGCAGATACGACAGCCCATTCAAAGCGTCTATTGTCCAGTTTTCTACATTGATGACTGCTCTTTTGGGAATCCACTTTGGCATGGGAATATACCGTTTGCCTCGAAACGGGCGGTACTGGGAAGTGTGGAGCTCTAGCAACTCACACCTCACAAGCCGCCAGTCTCAGCCTTTTCCTGCAAACTTTTCCAGGTGCTTTTCAGTGTTAGCTATAGCCACGGCAACTAATACCTCACTCCCTTGTATGGGGTCTTCAGAAGAAAATCGAAAGTTACACTTATAAAAATTAACTGCAATAGATGAAAATAATGATACAATTTCTTTTGAAATGTTTGTTCTTTTAATTTATGAGCTGTGTCTTAATAATAGCAAACATTTTTATTGCCAAGAATCTTAAAGCTGTCAGTTTTCTATTTGTTTCGAGGACCTAAAATTTTACAGTTGGCATAAAATTGGCATTATTATCATTTCTTTTTGAGATTATCACCCCTCTCTTTGCAAATATGGGCATTTGACCTGAGTAAATCGTATGCTGAAAGCGGTGTGTTGATGTTTCTAGTGATTGAACTTGAAAATGCTTGAAACTTGTACAGTATGTTCCTTGTCTAAAGTAGCTTTACAAAAATGCAGAAATCCCGTCATTCCAGTGTAGATACTATTTAACCTGAAGCAAAGAGAGCAATATGACATTTCATAAGTTATTTATGTCTGTCCGTCTGTCTTTCCGTGAAGTTGATGGTGCGCAGTAGCTTGTTTTTGCAGCAGTTATTATTTAGTTCACAAATCAATATTCTACGTTTGATATCTTCACTAATTGTGAATAACACATTTGTGTCACGTATCAACGAAAATCTGAGTGCTTGCGAGGCTTTGAATAGCAATAATAACAAAATTTCATGGTAAAAATTAGTTTCTAAGAAGTTTTGAACAGCCAGCGTGCGACATAACTGTCATATATAGTGATGTAACCATGCAGTTATGAAACACAGCAACATGTTTAATGCATTTAAGTATATGCATTTGTGCTATTTTGTATACAAGAATGTTTAACTACTCAAATTGTAAAACTGCTACTTTCAACATAATTGTACGACGAGTTTAAGTCGCTGTAAAGTTTTATTAAAATTACCAATCGTCTGTGTTATTCTTTTGTATAATGCATTTAGTACCATAATTGTGTGCCTGTTTCCCTGGAATATGGTCTAAATAAAAACATACAAGTTGCAGTTGAAAGTACACAACAATACATTCATCAACTCAAATTATTGAAATATTAATTCTGTTGAACTTTAAAAAAACTGGAAGAAGTTCAAAATGGTTGACACTAGTATAAACCAATATTAAAATTGTTTACACTAATATAATAAAATATTCAAATTGTTCACATTCACATAATCAAATATTCAAATTGTTCACACTCATATAATCAACAATTCAAATTGTTCACACTCACATAATCAAAATATTCAAATTGTTCACACTCACATAATCAAATATTCAAATTGTTCACACTCATATAATCAACAATTCAAATTGTTCACAGTCCCATTATCAAATATTCAAATTGTTCACAGTCACATAATCAAATATTCAAATTGTTCACACTCACATAATCAAATATTCAAACTTATCTAGATAGTATTTCTGATATCCTGACTTTTGCAAACCATCCTAGCGCCATCTTCCGCTACGTAGGAACATTCTTTTCGGTAAGCTGTCCCAAAAAAACCTATCTGACCTTAAGCTATGTAAACCATGTCTATAAATATCTTCCAAGAAAATTAAATGCCTATCATCTGATCGTACAATATATCTTGAGTCTATCCTGAGTCTTGAAATATATTCATGTATATATTTGGGGTTATTTCTCATTTTTAATACAGTTCTGTGTTTTCTAAAAGTGTACATCTTTGACTCAGTTCCAGGCAAAATCATCCAAACGTCACTTCTGTGTTTATTTGTTTCATTTATTCAATGCAAACTTATAAATTAGTAACGAGTGATTCGATTCTTTGAAGGCAAAACAATGGAGAGGTTCTCAGAAAAACCTAAAAACCGCGATGACTGAAGAAACGGTTCTTCTTTATGACTATTGTTTTCGAATGTAATGTTGGCTGAGGTAGCTGATGGACAAACATTTCAATAAATTCCATCATACAGTAAAATAGCTGACACTAGAATTGTTCTTTATACAACTTCAGGATCACGTGAGATGACACGGCAGTTCAATTGGTAAATGTGCACTTTACATTGATCATTGCATGGCGTTTTCTGTTACAGTGTAGTTTTCTTTCATTAATTCTATATCTTTTACTATAGTCACAGGGATGGATCCTTTATATTGCCGTATGCCGTTGGTTCTACTTACAACACGAAACATATCGCTTAAAAATGGTGTTTTGTTCTCTCAGAGCCGTTTTTTTCCCCATTGTCTAACGGGAACTCAAACAATTGTATCGTTCTAGATCAATGTTATGATAACGTTTTCAAGTATCCGTTTAATTATTGTACCAAATGTACCATGTCTAGTGTCGATACGTCAATACATTTCTAAAAAGGCAAAATCGTGCAGGTTTTACTATCGATCAAATGCATATTCCCCAAAACGTTTCAAAATCTTTCACAAATTGAGTAAAATTACCGTCTATCATAAAACAAATAAGGATCGGTAGACACTGTCGATAGTTAATTAATACTTTTTACTTTTACTTTTGCTGGGAAGTTTAGCACAGGTTTTCTATCATACTAAATTTTGTTATACTTGCTAGGTAAGGTTGGTTTTACCCAGCTTAAACGCGACCTGTTTACAGCGCTTTACTATTTAGTTCCGGTACAAAACAGATCCAATATTACATAAGCCTCAGCCGTCGTCGATACTTAAACGAGTTTATTCTTCGTCGGTTAGATAGTTTGAAGGCCGAACGTTTCTTCATTTGCAAGTAGGTAAGTAGTATATGTATAAACTGACACTGGTCCCCATGTTAGCTCTTAACCCAAGGGGCTCAAATATAGCGGTGGGACAAGCTAGTGGAGCGCGGTAACATACATTTTACCAACCCTTTATAGTTTATTATTATATTGCAACAATATTGTTTTAAATGAAACATTCTTTTCGTGTTCTTTTTCTTTTCTACGCCGTTACAAGGCAGTGCCTTTAATACCTATTTATAACGACCCTTCTTTCTTTATCGTAATTTCAATTTTATATTTTGTGTGTGAGAGTGCTCTGTTTTTTGTGTGTGAGTGCTCTGTTTTTTGTGTGAGAATGCTCTGTTTTTTGTGTGAGAGTGCTCTGTTTTTTTTGTGTGAGAATGCTCTGTTTTTTGTGTGAGAGTGCTCTGTTTTTTGTGTGAGAGTGCTCTGTTTTTTGTGTGAGAATGCTCTGTTTTTTGTGTGAGAGCGCTGTTTTTTGTGTGAGGGTGCTCTGTTTTTTGTGTGAGAGTGCTATGTTTTTTGTGTGAGGGTGCTATGTTTTTTGTGTGAGGGTGCTCTGTTTTTTGTGTGAGGTGCTATGTTTTTTGTGTGAGAGTGCTCTGTTTTGTGTGTGAGAATGCTCTGTTTTTTGTGTGAGGGTGCTATGTTTTTTTGTGTGAGGGTGTTATGCTTTTGTGTGAGGGTGCTTTGTTTTTTGTGTGAGGGTGCTCTGTTTTTTGTGTGAGGTGCTATGTTTTTTGTGTGAGAGTGCTCTGTTTTGTGTGTGAGAATGCTCTGTTTTTTGTGTGAGGGTGCTATGTTTTTTTGTGTGAGGGTGTTATGTTTTTGTGTGAGGGTGTTATGTTTTTGTGTGAGGGTGCTTTGTTTTTTGTGTGAGGGTGCTTTGTTTTTTGTGTGAGGGTGCTTTGTTTTTTTTTGTGTGAGGGTGCTTTGTTTTTTGTGTGAAGGTGCTTTGTTTTTTGTGTGAGGGTGCTTTGTTTTTTGTGTGAAGGTGCTTTGTTTTTTGTGTGAGGGTGCTTTGTTTTTTGTGTGAGGGTGCTATGTTTTTTGTGTGAGGGTGCTCTGTTTTTTGTGTGAGGGTGCTTTGTTTTTTGTGTGAGGGTGCTTTGTTTTTTGTGTGAGGGTGCTTTGTTTTTTGTGTGAGGGTGCTCTGTTTTTTGTGTGAGGGTGCTTTGTTTTTTGTGTGAGGGTGCTTTGTTTTTTGTGTGAGGGTGTTATGTTTTTGTGTGAGGGTGCTTTGTTTTTTGTGTGAGGGTGCTATGTTTTTTGTGTGAGGGTGCTCTGTTTTTTGTGTGAGGGTGCTATGTTTATGTGTGAGGGTGCTTTGTTTTTTGTGTGAGGGTGCTATGTTTTTTGTGTGAGGGTGCTATGTTTTTGTGTGAGGGTGCTATGTTTTTGTGTGAGGGTGCTTTGTTTTTTGTGTGAGGGTGCTCTGTTTTTTGTGTGAGGGTGCTCTGTTTTTTGTGTGAGGGTGCTTTGTTTTTTTGGAAGGATTTAAACATTTTAACTTCTTTATTTAGGGATCAAACAAGAAAGTCCACGGACTTCTTTTTTTGTGATGAAGATAAAACATTTACTCAGCACCCAGGTAATACTATCACCCAGGGGGAAATATCACCTCAATTAGTCTGGAGATACTTGTTTTATTATCACCAGGTGGGCTTCTGGGGCCACCCAAGTGCACACATAATCACTTGTGCTTCCTGCTTTGCCTCAGTGTGTCATAATAAATTTCCATATCGATTGTAAAATGTTAGAAAAGCTGACAAATTTCGATAGCATCACTGGAAGCTATTACTATGCAACTGTCAATATGGCAGTTCAAGGTTGCACTACACTAATTATGTTTACTCTGTGTTATCTATATTTACCAGTCTTTACTTCACCTCCGTCCTCGATAATTCTTATAGATGAATATATAATAATACATGTAACGAACACCCACAGCTTGCATATGTAACTAATTTCTTCTACTCTATTGACTCAATACTAACCAAATTAACCCTGCATATAAGAAATAATATATCTTAATCTTTAATAATACTGTTACTTTTGTTTTGACACGTCCACTTGTTTATTGCATTTTTAGAATATGATAGTATTATCTCAAGTGAACCAAAAGGTAGTGACAAGACGGAATAATACTAAATCTGTTGCCCGTACATGTGGGTTGACGAGACAGTAGGTAATAAAATGAGGGGGGATGGGTGGTATCTCCTCAGTTGGGCAGGAGATAAATGCTGCATTACCCACCGGTGAGCTTCCAAAGTAGGTCACCTGCGCACAACAACAAGTGTGCTTTCTTATTGGCCAATCCTTAGTAGTGGGTTGGGTCTCAAATATTGCTTTAGGATCGAATGAATTTTCTGCTATTGTACGTTTGGGTTAGCCCAATCAGTGATATGTTTCGCCATGGGTTAATGTTCCGTCTACTGATCAAATTACGTTAATATTTCTATCAAACCGCAATAAAGAATAACTGTTTATTATGAGACGTACTTTATGGAATCTATTCCCGATAAAGTTTGTCTATAGAAGTAATATAGATTACGAGACTGGTAATACATACTATCTATAGATAATTACTATCCCAATTATACATGTCAAAGCTCGGCTCCATAAATAATAAAATGGTATGATAATAACCCCGTGTGATCAAACGATTATATTTTATGCATTAGATATTACACAATTCATTGAAAAATATTTCAACCGGTACTAAGGGGCATATCCAGGGGGCGGGGTCAGAATTGGCGCCCTCCCCCTCCCCTCCTACAAATGAGAGCGGAACAACCGGAACGTTCCCTAGAGTAAGTTTTTTATACAGGTAGATGGTTAAATTATGCCCTGGAAATTCTTAAAATGCACGATTCATCACACAGACCCCTTACCTACTTTCTCCGCTCCCTCCCCCTTGAGACTATATTCCTGTATCCGCCCCTGTTATTTGAGAGATGTTTGTAGGGAAATCTGTGCCGAATTAGGAGCAGAAATATTTGCTTTCAGACAATACATATGTATAATTGTCGATCGAGGCAAGTATGACAGTAATTAGTTGTTTACATAGATTAAGCTGTGATTTATGACGGCACCTTTTTCATGTTAGCTGTGATGGCACATTTTGACATGTTTAGATAAAGCAAGGTGGCGTTTGGCTGATCAGACCTCTCAACTTTGGAGGGCGTCTTAGTTGGATTAAACTTGTTATTGGCCTCACTGCAATTAAATTTTTCAGACAAAATGTAACAAAATTTCCCATAAAATTTCACACCTAACACATACAAGGTTATTCTAGGATTATATGAATGACCGTGTAGTTACAATTGTATACGAGACTGACGGACTGAATAGTGCGCGGATCGAGCAGGACTGCATGTAAATAGAAAGAGCTCTAGATGTCCACTCATGGACATTCATTTACAGATCTTTCAAGTAAACCTTTTAGAAACTTCAAATTTAAAGGGCGGAGCATATTCCATTAAGATAAATTATTTTCTTGATGTTTAGGATTTGTTTGTTTATTTGCTACAGTTTTGAATATATGTGTGAGTCTGTAATGGAAGTAAAGAGGATTTTAAAAATTATTATTTGAATTTAGTGTGAAAAAGAGGGCATACTGTGCTACGGACTAGGCAGGTACAAACCATTACGGTTAATACGGTACGATGACACGCTGATTCTATGAAAAGTATCGAGTAGGTATATTTGTCATATACTGTCAATGAAAGTATAACCAAGGGAAGAGATCTGTTTATATTGTCACTGAAAGTATAGCCAGGGGAAGAGATGTTTTTATAATGTCACTGAAAGTGACAAAGAAGTTGGACAGAAGAAAATATGAAAGCGATAGAAGCTTCGGACCAATGCTGGTAGCACCTCTGTAGGCAACAGGTGGTCTCGAACGCTTACGTTGCAACAAGTGGTTACGCACCAAACGGCAAAGTTTACTTGATTTAGCAAAACATCTCATTTCATAGTCAGTATCTCTTAATCCCCAGTTGTTATAAACCTCTTTGGTTTTGACGTTGGGGTACGCGTACTTTCAAACATGTCTAGAAATTTGTCGGTTCTGAATGATTATCCCAATCGTACACGTCAATGTTGAACAATAATTCGCGAATCTGCGCTCTCTCTGCATCAAAAGTAATACAGACTTCCTTTCCTGGATTAACTGCGGACTAAAACGCGGCGTCTGGGTCGGTCAGCATCACGCTCACTTACCCAAACTATTAGCTCTATCTCGCCGAGGTCGTCCCCATCTTTTGATTGAAGGCTTACGCGAGTCTTCCAGAGCTGGCATGCACACAGCGCACAGTTCTCGATCCCCCAACGTTTATCAACATCCCGCGGCTTTATGTCCACCTTGATGAGATAAACACAACTCAGAATATTCTTGATCGAAAAAATTTACCCTTTTACAAGTTATTCCTGTGGGTGGTGAGTCCTACGGGGATCTGCGTACTGTCTCCTATGGAAAACAACATTGGCACAGATTATGTGAAGGCAGCATCCATGAAGTCTCGATACACATTTCAGATGAAACACGATAGCTAGTTAATATTCGTGGGGTGCACTATCACCCTTGAAATTAAACACTAGTGCTCATACACTACGAGTCTACGAGGTCCTGGCTTTTTTGGTGGTGGTGTCGCAAGCGTCTCAAGGCCATCGCTTCCATTTAGTGGCGACACCTGCCCCGCGTAGCGGACGGTGATCGCTCCCAGTACAGACATGCTAGTGCGGGAATTTTAATCACTGGCGTCTGATGATCCTGCTGTTAAAGATGTAGTGGGAAGGCTCACAGAAATAGTATATGACACTGACAAAGAATACGAACCACTGTTGGAAAAGTATCTGCGCAAATTTGGGGTTGCCATGTACAGGTTTATATTGGGGTGGAACGAGGATGTAAAACAGATAGACATTGTGTACTGGGGGCACCCAGAGCACCCTAAACCGACCAGCGGCCATCAAACGTACTACCAACCCCATCGCTGGGACTCCTGGGCGCGATTGTTACTACAATACCGAAGTGCTTTTGTCTCTCCTGTTAATGCATGATTGCATTAAACCAACATCAGTTGGAAGAATATACATTGAAAGTGTGAATAGATCTCATTACAGTGACATACTGAACATAAATGCATACGTATGTCAAAGGCAAAATATAGCCGTTAGAATGGGACATAAACCTTTGAACTTCCTACCTATACACGGGAGCTCTACCACATGAGCGATACAAGCCTATGTACCCGATCAGCTCCTGCAACATATACATACACACATACATACACCGATCTTAATCTATGTAAAACATTATCGGTTAAGTTTATTAGGTACAGCTTCAGTCCTAAGTATCGAGGTATCAAAGTATCTAGGATCGATGTTTGCTACTCAAGAACACATTTACACTTAAGGTCGAGGTTGGCACATTGAGAACACAGGTAAACCTACGGAACCGTCCATAAAATCTTTTAATATAAACATACAAACTTGATTAAAGGATGGCAAAGATAGTAAGAAAATTATGAGGGTTGGCTGGTGATTTTTAATGGAACTTTCAACACATTATTGATTGTATCATGTCGAGAAAATGGGAGCTAAGTGCCTTTACCAAGAACACGCCGAGGCAGTCGACCATTGGATTACTAGTCCAACCCTCAATGAACTGAGCCAATTATGAGGAGAATAATTTAATTTTTTTTTTAAAAGAGTGTGACATTGGGTAGTTCAAAAAGTAAATAACATAATCAATTTCGTCAGACGTTTACACGGTGTTCTTTATAGAAAACTTTAGCATGACAATGAAGTTCTGGTGATAATCAGTCAGGTGATATAATGTCTGTAAATTGTTCATGTAGTAATTTATTTTACGAGTTTTTAAATGAAAAAAGAGTTAATAACATAACACCATATTTTAACACAAAGAAGAACATTCTTGTTCATCATATAAATCAGCCTAGAAATACAAAATCAAACGTATTATATTGTACCCTATTACCAAAGAAAATACAAATAAAAAAAAAATGAAAAAGAACGACTGCAAACAATAGGTAACACATGCGTTTTTATAATGGACAGTCTCCTTAAATGGTAAAGTGTTCTCAGAACACAAAATATTATTCTGCTTTTCTATTATTAACATCAGTTTAAAAAATGGAGAAAAAAGTGCGAATTCGATTTTAGGAGTACTGTTGTTGCAGGCATGGTATTATTTGTGCGGGGTGGCAGCTGTATCTAAGGGTAGGTGGATCAATGTATTCTATCACCAGTCTATTCATACGCACGCGACTCGCTCGTCGTATAGACACTGAGTCGTCTGCTTTTCCCGGTAATCCAGGCATATTTTCTGTTTGTTAGATAGACCTACTACGATGGATGGTTGATAAAATGTGTGGGTTTAAATGCTGGATTGGAATTCGAAGATACTATTAACTGTTAATATTACCACTACTCTAAATAGCTGAGCATTTCGTTTTCTTGTTCGAGGATGGAGGGCGCGCCCGGGATTTTCTTTCGATCCAGGAATTTTGTTTTCTCTACCTCATGATAAGTATATATTTTTTAAAGTTATTATAATTGATAATAATTAGTTATTTTTTTTTTACTACAAATCATAGCTAGAAAATTTTTAAAGATATTTTGTGGCCGTGGTTTAAAAAAAAAACAACTACCCCACCCCACCCCCCACCCCACCCCATTTTCGACAGCAAAAATTTAACGGTCAGTCCCTGACGGTGCTACAGGAATGTATTATTTTTATCAAATTCAATTTCATGGTCTACTCTTTCTCCAAAATATTTTTAATCCATATTAAATGTAGAATGGTCTTTGCTGAAAAAGCGGCGACCGACTTTCGTTTCATTTTCGTGAAATTTGAGGTTTCAAATGACTGTTTGTACATTGGAATTTCATAAAATATCCGCCACGGGAAGAAATATCTATGTAGACAGAGGAAAAAACATGTTTTTCTTCTGTTTAAACGAGACTATCTGACCATGGCATGAACCGTATAAACATATTTGATCCAGAAATTATAGATGTTGATGCTCATTAAAATACTCATAAGTATAATTTCTTTAAAGCGAAACATTGGGTGCTTGTTTAATATCATGCTGCAAACTGCTCCATAGAACTGTACCGGAGAAAGCAAAATATTTATTAAAATTCTCTGTCTGAACTTTTATCATATATAAATCATTGTTTTCATTCAGCCGTGTATTCCTTGTGCTAATGTTCCTTACAAACTTAAAAATATTTTGATACTCTGGTGCTAAATTAGTTAAGACCTTGAAAGAATGAACAGCTTTTCTAAAAATAATGTAATCCTTATTTGGCATCCATCCAAGAATGATGAAATGAGATGAGGTAGATGTTAAAATATCTTTAACATTTAAAATCACCGTAGTTGCTCTTTTCTGTAAGCGCTATAGTCTCTGCATGTAAGAATTACCGGGTACACCCCACACAGTACTGAAGTAAATAAAATGTGGAGAAACAACTTTCTTGCACACTTTTCTGTTCAATTGATCCGACATAAAACATCTAACCCTTTTATAATTTCTATTTTCATTTATACTTTTATAAAAAGTGTTTCAGTTTGGTTTGGCCAGGATAAAGTATCATCAATAAGGATACCTCAAAATGTGGCACACTTAACAGTATCAATTTGTTTACCTTTTTCTTCTAAGCACATTTCTCTAGATTTGGCTGCTTGTTGTACTGAACAGATAAGCATTAACTGGTTTTATGTACATTTAAGCTAAGTTTATTGTCATACATCTATTTCATAGCACATTGTAAATCTTCGTTTGCTCTCAACAGTGCTATATATCAGCGTAATATCAGCCACATAGTTGGTACCATAGCAGGAAACATTTCGACTGGTTTTAAGATTGCTTTTTTCCGAAAATTTCTTGCCCAACGAATGTGACCACATTCTGTATTTGGAGCCTTCTCCAACTCAACACGAACAAACTCTAAATGTGACTTTAATTAAAGGCAATTTTCATACCCCTGACCAGCCCAAGCCAAAGATGTCATTTATCCATCTAAATTCTCTTACTTACTCATCCCTCGTCGTGCCCTACGTGGTAGATAAGGCTTCGACGAGACAGCATGGAAAACATAGTTGAATTAATAGTTTTTTAAGTTTGCTATATGCGGAGGGGAAGGTCTATTATTCTGCTAAGAATATTACTAACAGGACAACAAAACACCCTCACAAGGAGCAAGGCAGCCGAGTGCAACAGTGCAACAGTGAGGGCAGTTAACATGCATCCATAAGAAGTTTGGATTTTACCCTCCATAATACCCAAATCACTAAAACACCTTCGCAATGAACAAGGCAGCCGAACGCAACAGTGATAGGATTTTTGCCTCTTAGATACAAATTTACATACGAAAGGACGGACAGAAACACTAAAAGGCTTATCTCGGGATGTATGTAGGAAAAATGGAGGAAAGGTAAAAAACGTCACCTTCAATTGTTCTATATTCCCTCATCGATACTCTGAAAGTAAGAAAAACGAAATTATTTTGTTGCTTTCCTGACTCACAATAAATGTTTGATTCAGTTTGGAGCATTGGTCTTTCGGTAAATGCTAAATATTGTTCGAAAAATATTTACTATAATTTATGATATGTACCATTGTGTAAAATATTGTATTAACTTTAATGGTGAAAACACAGCTTGTTCCCTGGTAATACCGGTCTTCGACAAAGGGTAAAATCTCTAATCTTTACTTTCGTCTTCATTTCTGAATGAATTAGAATTATATTTGTGTCAAAATAACTGTGATGGAATTCCATTTAATTTTGGACGTGTTGATGCTACATTTTTACGCGAAGTTATCATTCTTCTTCATGCAGATGATATTGTCATAGTAGCCGTCAATGAAATGAAATCCCGATAAGGAGCTTCAATTTGCCTTTGACCATACCATTACACCAATACTTACGTATAGGAGAGAAATCTGGGAATGTGAAAATTTTGGATCTAATAGAAAAATTCCATATTGAATTTCTAAGGAAAAAAATACTTCGAAGAAGTACTACAGTTACATAATTACCACGTTCTCGTACATAAAATTTGCATACGGTGTGTTTATTTGCACTTGTGCAAATCGACACAGGTATGAGTTAGCAAATTTGCAATGTGTTTATTAGGGTTTTATAAAAAGCATGTCTTTTTCTTAAATATACCTAGCTTGAATATCTTTCTAACAAATTATATTTTTCATATGGAAATGAGATATGTGATGGAAACACCGCAGAGATATCCAACATAACCTGAAATTCTTCCTCCAATCATTCCTTTTAAACATAATTGAGATTAAAGGCGCCTTTCTTAACTGTCCATTTTCCACAATTTCTATGTGCCCGCCATATCTTTTTGCAAAGGAATCGTATAGTGCAACCTATGTCCTTACTTCAGCCTATGCGTCAATCCGTACGCATCGCAACACACAAATCACAAATTTCCTTTCCGCTTAATAATATCGTTTGTTTAAAATCCTTTATGCGTCGAACAACAAAAGTTTAATGGCGCTTCATGTTGAAAAAGACCTGGGCTAATATAGATTTTTATATTTTTTGCAAAGATTGTATAGAGTTAAGGTTCTTGTTCGGCTAAGTTATTGGCCAGTAAATCAGGAATTGTATTTCTGTTCCATAACCTAATTCATGAATTGAAAACACATTGAGGATGAAACTGTGTCAGGTTGATTTTGACCATTTTACCGAAGCCTTAAATTTGATTGAACTATGATCCCTGCTTAACTTAAAAGTTTGTCCATCTTGAATTCAGGTGTCTTCAATTATGTTTAATTTGCGGGGTAATGGTGGGAGGTGTGGGTTAAGTGGGATGAAATCGCCATGTCTCCGCCTTATATTTCTCTGTCTCTATCTGTCTATGTCTGTTTGTCTATCGTTTCTTTTTCCTATTTTAGAACTGCAAAAAGGAGCCAAAGTACTGACAATCATCACACAATATTTAGTTTTCTGTCCATGAATTTAAAATATTATGATGTCAATCATCAGAGTTTCGGTATAAAGAATAGTTTCATACCATATGGGTATTATTCTAGTTTCATACTATATGGATATTATTCTAGTTTCATACTATATGGGTATTATTCTGGTTTCATACTATATTTATGTTTTATTCTAGTTTCATATTATATGGGTATTATTCTAGGTTCATATTATATGGGTTTTATTCTAGTTTCATACTATATGGCTATTATTTTAGTTTCATACTATATTTTGTATTATTCCAACTTCATACTCTACGGGTATTATTTTAGTTTCATACTATATGAGTATTATTATAGTTTCATAGTATATAGGTATTATTCTAGTTTCGTACTATATGGGTATTATTCTAGTTTCATACTATATTTATGTATTATTCTAGTTTCATATTATATGGGTATTAATCTAATTTCATACTATATGGGTATTGTTCTAGTTTCATACTATATGGGTATTGTTCTAGTTTCATACTATATGGGTATTATTATTCTAGTTTCATACTATATGGGTATTGTTCTAGTTTCATACTATATGGGTATTGTTCTAGTTTCATGCTATATGGGTATTATTATTCTAGTTTCATACTATATGGGTATTGTTCTAGTTTCATACTATATGGGTATTGTTCTAGTTTCATGCTATATGGGTATTATTATTCTAGTTTCATACTATATGGGTATTGTTCTAGTTTCATACTATATGGGTATTATTCTAGCTTCATACTATATGGGTATTATTCTAGTTCCATACTATATGGGTATTATTCTAGTTTCATACTATATGGGTATTATTCTAGATTCTAGTTCCATACTATATGGGTATTATTCTAGTTCCATACTATATGGGTATTATTCTAGTTTCATACTATATGGGTATTATTCTAGATTCTAGTTCCATACTATATGGGTATTATTCTAGTTTCATGCAATATGGGTATTATTCTAGTTCCATACTATATGGGTATTATTCTAGTTCCATACTATATGGGTATTATTCTAGTTTCATACTATATGGGTATTATTCTAGTTCCATACTATATGGGTATTATTCTAGTTTCATACTATATGGGTATTATTCTAGATTCTAGTTCCATACTATATGGGTATTATTCTAGTTCCATACTATATGGGTATTATTCTAGTTTCATACTATATGGGTATTATTCTAGATTCTAGTTCCATACTATATGGGTATTATTCTAGTTTCATGCAATATGGGTATTATTCTAGTTCCATACTATATGGGTATTATTCTAGTTCCATACTATATGGGTATTATTCTAGTTTCATACTATATGGGTATTATTCTAGTTTCATACTATATGGGTATTATTCTAGTTCCATACTATATGGGTATTATTCTAGTTTCATACTATATGGGTATTATTCTAGTTTCATACTATATGGGTATTATTCTAGTTCCATACTATATGGGTATTATTCTAGTTCCATACTATATGGGTATTATTCTAGTTCCATACTATATGGGTATTATTCTAGTTTCATACTATATGGGTATTATTCTAGTTCCATACTATATGGGTATTATTCTAGTTTCATACTATATGGGTATTATTCTAGTTTCATACTATATGGGTATTATTCTAGTTTCATACTATATGGGTATTATTCTAGTTTCATACTATATGGGTATTATTCTAGTTCCATACTATATGGGTATTATTCTAGTTCCATACTATATGGGTATTATTCTAGTTCCATACTATATGGGTATTATTCTAGTTTCATACTATATGGGTATTATTCTAGTTTCATACTATATGGGTATTATTCTAGTTTCATACTATATGGGTATTATTCTAGTTCCATACTATATGGGTATTATTCTAGTTCCATACTATATGGGTATTATTCTAGTTTCATACTATATGGGTATTATTCTAGTTTCATACTATATGGGTATTATTCTAGTTCCATACTATATGGGTATTATTCTAGTTTCATACTATATGGGTATTATTCTAGTTTCATACTATATGGGTATTATTCTAGTTCCATACTATATGGGTATTATTCTAGTTCCATACTATATGGGTATTATTCTAGTTCCATACTATATGGGTATTATTCTAGTTCCATACTATATGGGTATTATTCTAGTTCCATACTATATGGGTATTATTCTAGTTTCATACTATATGGGTATTATTCTAGTTCCATACTATATGGGTATTATTCTAGTTCCATACTCTATAGGTATTATTCTAGTTCCATACTATATGGGTATTATTCTAGTTCCATACTATATGGGTATTATTCTAGTTCCATACTCTATAGGTATTATTCTAGTTTCATACTATATGGGTATTATTCTAGTTCCATACTCTATAGGTATTATTCTAGTTCCATACTATATGGGTATTATTCTAGTTCCATACTATATGGGTATTATTCTAGTTCCATACTATATGGGTATTATTCTAGTTCCATACTCTATAGGTATTATTCTAGTTCCATACTATATGGGTATTATTCTAGTTCCATACTATATGGGTATTATTCTAGCTTCATACTATATGGGTATTATTCTAGGAAATGAACTGCAAAGAAAATAGATTGAAAGATAAATAGTTTGATATATATTGCGTCCAATCTTCCATCTTATATCATTCTTTGGATACACAGACTATGTAAGAAACGTCCGTCTATCCACTCATCCGTGAATTTTCAAAACATTCATACTATGGTTGAATGGTCAAATATAAATAGATGTCCAAATTAAACTCAGCTAACGGCATGGAAAGAATCTTTATATAATTTATAGGCTTACGTAAAAAAAAAAGTCCAGCAGTTTGTATACTTTACTATACATCTACATGCCGAAATGTGCACATTGTGCTAATTTGCTTCTGCACTACCTCAGAACATGGTGCAATAATACACACATGCACCAGTTTATATAAGTGAGCATATCTGTTCCATAATTATGTAAAACTGCACAAGTATGTCAGGATAAAGTTATAACTTTGTAAACAGTTGGAATATCTTTAAGCTCAAAAGGACTTATAATAATTGTATCTCTACAGTAGACAGTAGAAGCAATACGAAGCCTAAAAAAAATGTGTATAGACTTTTTGACGCCATGTACCAGGTGGTATTTCACATTTAATAATGCAGTCAACTGATCACTTAACAGCGATAATCTTCAGGTTTACCTAGACGTCAGTTAAGAATATGTACATTTTAACTATATATTTGGTTCAATAAAATGTTAGATGTGTGCTTAATTGTTGCTATATCTATCTATATATCTATATATACACTGAGCCGTATAATAATGTTATCTCTACCGTAGGAACAAAACTAATTCTAAATAAATAGTTGATATAGACTTATTGATGCCCAAAACCAGATGTATTTTAATATTGCGTTCAATCTTTTAGCAACGATAATCTCCAGATCTGCCAAGACCTTAGTCAAGAATGTGTGCATTTTAACTATGCATTTCGATTCTATAAATTGTTAAAAAGGACCCAATTCTGCGTGTATCTATCTATCTAACTATCTATGCAAGTATTATTCTTTCTATCACTCTATATATAATCTCATTCATAATATGCTAGTAGTATAGCGTGGCACTTGAGGGACAAACGGGACCTCCATGTTAAATAGGGTCACAAGATTCTAGACTAAAACGGGATTTTAACATTAGGCCGCCATCTTGAAATGCACGTTGTAACAGTGTACCATTATGTCTCGGTCTGCTCTCTAACTGAAATGCCGTATTACGTCATACGTTTCAAACGAGGAGGTGTCTGTTTGTAACATGTTGGTACTGTTTTGGAGGAAAATGTAATAGGTTGGAGTTTCTCGGCCCTCTACCTGACATGAATATAGATTTATCATATGTGGGGTTCTCTGGCCTATAGGAAGAAATGCAATGATAAAGCTCCACTTACTATTTAAAATGTCTTTTGGAATAACTAACATTCAGTCATTGACTGACCACACGGGGTAGGATGTTAATGAACAGGTATACAAATAGAATTTGAATCCCTTATAAATATAACTAACTCCTCTATAACTTCCCTATTATCCCCCTTATAAAATAAAAATCTTCGACACCCTCTATGATGTCCCTACCCTTTCCTACATACCTATAGTTAACAAAACTACCATCCAATTCGCACAAGGTTGGATGTAAAAGAACTTGTATACAATATAATTTAAATCCATTATCAATAAAAAAATTAATTCCCTTTGGTCCCCTCAGCACCCTATAATCCCTGTTATAGATATAAAATTTCTAATCCCTTCTATAATGTTCCCACTCTCCCCTATCATTCTTTTTTAAATAAACAAAACGGCCATCCTCTTTACTATTTTTCTAATCCCTATAATATTACTAGTGGGATGTAAGAAGAAATAAAAGTAGGCCACCAGTTTTTAAAAATTATATCGAGGCACTATAAGACAAGGAGAAATTAACATTAAGTTACCCTTTTTATGAGTTTCTGAGGACAAGAGGGCCTTACTCTACGGCCTACAGACCATAAAAAGCATGATTATTATTATTATTATTATTATTATTATTCATGATGTGTCTGAGAGAGAGAGGGCCTTTCATGATGTGTGTGTGTGTGTGTGTGTGTGTGTGTGTGTGTGTGTGTGACAGGTCATGAGTTAACAATTGACTTTTTACTTGAAAAGATCTTTCAAGGAAGTCGATGAACGAACAGTCTTCGTACTTTGTTGCAAGAGAGCTTTGATGCTTTTCGTCTCCAAAGAAGTTAAAGGAAGTGGGAAATAGTGACTTATATCTATACATCACATTTTTTCAGATCTTCTCTTCTGAGATGAGTATCCATGCTTCTTCCAAATACTCTTCCAACATTTCTTCTCGACTCATCATCAAACATTTGTCATGTTCCAGTTCTTTCAAGTAAGTAGCTAGAAAAACAGAAAACTACGTGTTGTTCTCTTTCTGACTATCGTAGCATCATGACTGTATCGTTTTATCCTTGTACGCTTAAGGACTGTAATTGCTGTTCTGGTTGTAAAACATCAGACTCTTTGTTTATGTCCATGACTTTGTGTTCCATATCTTTCTTTTTCTTCTTTTTCTTATCCACTGAGTGTGTGTGACTGTTGCTGTTCTGGATACAAAGGAACTTTTTCACCTATTTTCATGGGTTCTTGTTCCGTCTTTTTAATAGTCTATGATCACTTCTCTCAAACTGTTGATTTCCAGAGTGTTGTCAAATTCTGCATACAAGATCACGTTCACTATGTTCACGAGGGCTACTGTAAACTGAAGTTTCACGCGAATATGGCCTGATTGAATAGAGTGAAATTGTCTTTCGTCGTTGCCTTGGTCCGGAGTGAAAATGAATTGCCAACAAAGCATGTCCTCCGGAATAATTGTAGTAACAAATACCGTGGCTACTTTTTGTTTCTAATTGCCCTGTGGCTTCAAACAAAGTCGAGTAAGATCTCAAGTAATCTTTCTTGGACAAGCGTACATCTAAAGTTTCTTTAGTAAAATCCTCAATTTTACTGTCACCCCATGGTGTTTTGCATAAGGATACCATATTTTTCATTTATTACAAATTTAAGATATGTCAAATTCTGTCAGCATACCGTGGACTGTAAATTTTGGTTTGTATGCAAGGTCTGGAGTAAACAGTTTCCATGTCTGTCTTAAGTGCGGTCTAAAAACAAATGAACCAATATCAGGTCATAAATTGTTACATTTTTGTTAGCCACTGAAATTGCTTATTCAGAACGACAAAAAGTATGTCTTAGATTCTGAAAGCAACGCCGTGCAAAATATGACAGCCGATACCCAAGTTAAGTTTGAATGTACTGTAACATGTTCCTGTTCTAGTGTTTTAAAACAGCAAAACTGAAGTAACATAGGTTTCTATTTCACGTGGACATTTTGAAGTACGGTAAGTCATTATCACAAACATAGGTAGAGAGGGGTTTTATATAAAGAGAGAAGTAACGTAATCAAATCATCCGTAAACTTATTTTGCCTGTCTTGGTACTGGTAGCCGTCATTTGTTAGGTCCACCACTGGCAATACTCAAAATAGTCTTCCCTGTCAGTAACTCGTGTTGCCAAAAATATTCTGTGTTAAGTCCGGCAGATTTCTTCAGCTGGTTCTTTTTGTTTTTTTACAAACATAAATATTTCTTTATATTTAGAAATGTATTGATGGAAAGAAAGAAGGACGGATACATTTTGTTTAAATAAAACTATATGGGGGAATCCTATGTAAACAGAATTCCACCTACTGGGAAAAATGTAAATTACCTTCGTTTTGCCTTAACATCAGTTTACCATTGTAAAAGAATTTGATTTAGAATTATTCTTGTCTAGAAGTTTTGTATCTTACAATCTCTTAGTTTATGCTTATTCAAGAACATCTAATGATATAAAGAAAAAATTACTGGTAAAAATTCTAGCCAGCTATCGTTTCTTTATTTTTTTAATATTTGCGGTCCGTTTTTAAGACAGAGGAAGCTAGATATATTGACAGCCTGGTTAGTGGTCAAAGCATATAGGGTTTGTAGGTTGAGAAAACATATAAAGAACAATGGATATACAAAAACTCTAGTGCACCGAAATTGATATGCAAAAACCCTAATTCCAGTCAGTAGGTAATATATGAAAAATTCGGACTACTAGTTAATTTAAAATATAAGAATATAATAATGAAGATATACTATTGGTTTTGGTTTCTATAACATCTAAAGTGAAATTTAATGTTGAAAATGTCCATAGGTTTAACATTATTGGTCTCTATGTCTCTAACGTGAAATGTAATATTAAAAGTGTTCGTAGGTTTAACATTATGGGTCTATATGCCCTCTAACGGGAAACATATCGTTAAAACTGCACTTACTAACCAATAGGCCGTTTGAAGCGACCAACACTCAGTTATCTACTATTCAAAAACCAGTTATCTACTAGCCAGAACACACGCTATTCCATCAAAAATCCGTTTGGAGCGACCATCACCCAGTGATATATCCAACGCCCAGTTATCTACTATCTAACACATCGTTTGGAATGATCATTATCCAGTTATTTACTATCCATCGCTCAGTTATACTCTATTCAATACCCACAATTTACCAGCAACATGACCAATACCCAGCTATCCAACGCCCACGCTATACTATCAACAGGTCGACTGGTTACTTGGCATGTCATCATATTCATTTCTTTAACTTTTGGAAGGATAGATCATATTTTTGCTTTGTGGAATTCATCTTTCTCGGTGAACGTTTGTACTCAAAATGATATTTCTGTCTTTGAACTTATTATATTGGAGAATGCTACTCTATCAAAAACAAACAAGCTCTGCGTAAAGTTTGGTGTACTTTTATATCGAAGCCGGGAGGTCTATCTTTTTTAAACGGCAAAATCTAAACTACATGGAAGTCATGCATCGTACATAGAGTGTTTTGTACATGCTAAGAAAGAATTTTTTCTTTATTGCTGTAAAAATGCATATCACACATAAGCAAAGACAGGATGCTTACACACATTATGCCCACAAATATACTTATATACTACCATACAAGAGAGGTAAGACATTTAAATTGAGGTTTTTGTGGAAAACATAGACAAACACAAACATCAAACACATAGATTTGCAGTGATTGAATAGTATCTCTGTTGGCAAGGGAATTGGGAGAACTGAAAAGGACAGTTGGGTTTTGAAAAAAGTATGGACTTGATACCATTAGTTGTAATTGCCTTACACCTTTTCCACGTCAAAGTGCTACTCCTGCTGTGGTAGATAGTTGTGGTAGTCGTTGCCGCTGCTGCTGACGTCTTGGTAGTGGAGGGTTTAGGTGTAGGTGTAGGTCTCTTTCTCTTCGGTTTTTCCAAAGAAGTTTGATACATTTCTCTCAAGTGTTTTAACTCTGCTAAAATGGCTTGTAGCGCACTAACAGTTTTGTTTTCAGTCTCTCCTTCCGTTCATGGTTCAAATTTTTCCTCTTTTCCGCTTATTGCTTTCTCTTTTCCTCTTTTTTGGTGTTGAGAAAATATCTGTTCCTTTCCGTTTTGGCGTTTTAAAAATGTATCTAACTCAAAGTTGACAATGATGGAGAAATATGTGATGGGTGTATATCTATCTATCTATCTATCTATCTATCTATCTATCTATCTATCTATCTATATACATATATATATATATATATATATATATATAGATATATATATATATATATATATATATATATATATATATTGAAAATGACATCACGTGTCAGCTGTCTTCTGAATCGAAGATAGGTTTCTAAAATTTTCGTCCTCGATGTGCGAATGATAGCAGGAACAGTAAAAGTTAGTTCTCTTCACTAAAGTGTGTGCTACTGCAACAGTAAAATTCAGTAATTTGCTGCAACATGAAAGAGGAAAACATGAGTTTTTTAATATGAATTTGTTGTACCATGAAATAAAACAGGAACTTTGTTTTTGTTCTTTCTTGTTTCTTTGTTGTTTTTTTTTTTAATGTAAATATTTTTTAAAGAACCTATACTATCTTGATTGCTCAATCTAGATTCTTCCATATCCCAGTCAAGAAATACGCTGTCTTGAAAATGAAAAGTAAAAGAAAATTAATGAAACTATTTAGACAGAATTGTTTGTGCGAGGTAAACCATTGGGTGACTCGATCACGGACGTTCCTTTCTGGCGTATGGTGAATTGAGGTTCTGATCCGCGGTTGCGTCTTTGTCTGATTATTTAACAGCCTTTCCAATATTCGATGAGTGTGTTCATTTCATTAGATATGAAGCACAGTCGGGATGTCAGCGTTTGGAACAAAACACAAAGCGAGGAACATCTTGACATGCAGACGCAGATTGTCGTTGTCGCGATACATTTGGGCTAGATGAAATTCTTGGACTTTTCGCAACAGACATTGTCCTAGGTGAAAGAGGCATCCAACCACTTGTGTTCTGGTAAATACACGAGCTACATCATTTTGACTTGATTTCTCAAATTCTGCCATCACGCAAACTCATTGTTTGTTTTATTTCACGGAACTTCTGGAATTCTCGAAGATATGTCGCCTCTGGTTTATCTTGTAGTAGAGTGTAGATCAAAAGAACTGGAGTTCTCTCAACCACAGCATATACAGTAAAGACTTGGACAAATAATTCAGGCGACACTTTAAAGGTTCCATCGATGAACCAATGACCATGTTGCTTAGAGTGTCTTGAGTTTGATACATCCCGAACATCAGTATACGATGAGCATCAGCTTCTCCAGAATTCAACGGCACAAAATTCATGTTTCGTAAAGTGTTTTGAAGAGCTTGATTAACGTAATATCTGCAACTGTAATCGGATTCAGATACAGCCAACGTGTACATAATAACAGAGAACAATTGAACATACACGTAAACGCACGCAACAGCAAATGACATGCAGCCTCAAATGAAATTCCGCCTGTACTATGTTGGATAATTTGTCTTAACTTTTCTACGTCGTGTGCTGCTCGTCTACGTATCTCGGCAACCGATTTCACTGCTTCGTTCTTTGCCGGATCAGGTGCATGACTGTGTTCCGTAATCTGTGTTGCGGCGTCAATGAGCACCCTGAATCGTCCTCAATAGGTTGACTGAACGCGCATCCACTATGAACTCACGGGTGCGTTGAATCTCGCCTTCCGATATCTAAACCCATCGTTAAAGGAAACTCTTTATTTTCTGTGATTCAGTCATCTCTATGACTGATCTACCGTTTATTCAGGCCATGGGGACGATCTTTATATACACCCACGCTCGTACATATTTTAATTAGTGTTTATTAGTCTACACGCTGTATAATTACAATGTTTGATCTTGTATATAGATTAATTAGTGCTGGGCGATATTGGGTATTGACTTCGTAAACTTAAGTACTAATGCGACATTACAGTTTTTAAAAACAAATAGTATATCCGTTGTTTATTTACAATGTTTGATCTAGACTTTAGTCGCAATGGCTTTGGAACTATGCCAAAAACACCATAATTAATCCTTTAACAATATTACCTGCTATATTGGGCGTTTTTTTTCGGCGTCGTTTTTAATTGAGCTTTTCTGACAGGACTTCTTTGTCAGTGCTATTTGCCTTGGACTATTCTGTCGTGGTGCTTCGAGCGTTCGCTCGACAACAAAGACATGGTTTGGGATATGGGGTCAGACCAAGATTAATTTTACTATATATTACATACATACATTTCTCCAAGCTGAACTTCGACCAACATTCCAATCACACTAGGATTCCTAGGGATGACAGTGCCATTATAGTCCATTACACTCATCACGACTTGTCGGTTCTTGCCCAGCATAATTACGAATAACAGCTGATCAAACCCTACTGATGGCATGGCTCTATTTTCGGGTCAATCAAAACATAGTTTGTGACCATATTTCAAACTTACTCTATGTGTACTTCCACCACATTATTTTCACAACCACAATAAAATGCATCTGAAAAAAAAGAATGACTCCTTCACATTTATTCTATGGTAACAATCATGAACATTTCACAGCGAAAGCTACAGCTAAACAAAACATCTAAATTTCGATATAAAGTACTTACCTTGGTACTTCCCCGGAAGCATTTTATCTTGGTCTGACCCCAGATATGTTAAAATCGGATTTTGTACGGTGACACCGATCTTAAAACCTAGGGTCATTCAAAGATTGCAGGCTTTATAACATGCGGCCTTGACGTAAGGAAAACAATTTCTCCAAGATGTGCTTATCTACCAACAAAGTACAAACCAAGCCTTAATGAAAGCAGGAAAAATGTGTTGATTCAGACCGGAAAAGAAATTCTTTGTCGCCAAGACACCCCTATAAATTCACTTCACACTCCTGGCGAAGGCAATCATTCCTCTTCTATGCCCAGCAAGGACAAGGCAGAAAGAGACGTCGAAAACCCTTCAGAACTCATAGACACGACCAGAAACAATAAGGAAAAAAGAACGATAACAGATTAGGACGCTTTTGATTACTAAATATATCGTGCACCGGGATCCTTGACAATGTTTCAAGATATATCTCTGTCTGTTTTCCATGCCAGCGACGATGATGATATTGCAATAATCCCAACAGGTAAAATGTTATCCCTTGTCTTCTTTGACCACTTCAACTCCTATCGAGTTTGAAATCATAGGACAAACAGAAGATTGCATCGACCTGAATAACAGTTACTTGTACCTCAAAGTCAAAGTTCTTAAAACGGACAACACCTGTGTTATGTACTAGACCTTTTGAACCTAACTTTGCCCAGATGAATTACTCGAGATCTTACTTGACTCTGTTTGAAGCCACATGAGAATTAGGAACCAACAATATCATGGCATTTCGTACGACGATTATGTAGGATGATGTGATTTGTGGGGATTTCATTTCATTCCAGGCAAAGGCAGCGATGAGATACATTTCCACGTGTTAAAATTAGGCCAACTCGGTGTGGAACTTCAGTTTCCACTTTCCTTCGAGAACACAGTGAACATGATAGTGTATGTAATATTTGACAATACTCTGGAAATCAACAGTTTAAGAGAGGTGATCATAGACTATTAAAAAGATAGAACAAGAACCCACGGAAATAGGTGAAAATCTGTTGTATGAGAGAAGTGATTCTATACTATGATAACAAAAGATGGAACACAAAGCCATGGACGAGGGCGAAAAGGATGATGTTTTCCATCCAGAACAGGAACTACATAAGTTTCATATACCAAGTGGAGAAGAAGAAGAAGAAATAAACAAAGCTATGATGTCACAATGGTCAGAACAAAAACAACAATTAGTCTCCTGCTTTGATCGCCACTTGGCTGAAAGAATCACTTAAGGCATCAACACGAACGACACTCATCGTCCAGGAACCCATTAAGGGTAGCCGTTTACTTTCTCAACGACCACAGGGTGGAATATTTTGCTTCCTATGGATTACCTTCCTCTCGAAGACGATGTCATAGACTTTATGAGAAGAAATGTAGTATCCACTCGCTTCAATAATATGAGATTACAAAGTTCGGATTCGATGGTGTGTAGACAATATTGTGTATATTTTCTTCATCAACACAGTCTTTGATTTGCAATAGAACATATGTTGGCTAGTTTTGAAATTGATTTATCTCGAAAGATGCGAAAATTGAGGTGTAGTTTAGTGATCATCATGGCTCTCTGTTTTCTTTAGCCCAAAAACGTAGTGCCCATTTATGGCAAAATGACACTGTACTAGACCATTAAAGTCTAGTCTTACTTCACAACGTTGTCAATCTTGTAAATACGTTCATGTTCAGTATTTGTTTGAGTGTTTGTCAGATGTACATGAAGAGGAAGGGACTAGCCTTAATTCTCCCTCTTAATTCTTTGTTCTTAATTGAACTGGATGTTGGTCACTCAAATGGCCTGTTGGTTGGTCAGTGCGGGTATTCGTTAGTAAAAGAGTGGGCGTTAGTAGATAACTGGGTGTTGGTCAGTCAAAATGTCGCATTGGTCTGAAGGTGTAGTTTTAACATATCCCCTTGTCCCCAGATTAGCCCACCACGATCAACCTATTTATCTATGGACACATTCACACATTCACTTGAGGATGACCATCATATATATATATATATATATATATATATATATATATATATATATATATATATATATAGATAGATAGATAGATAGATAGATAGATAGATAGATAGATAGATAGATAGATAGATAGATAGATAGGTATATATGCCCAAAATGTCATTTTGTACCCCAGGGTGTCACATATTACTACCTTCATGAAAACTAAGAGTCTATATGAAAAATTAAAATTCTGTAAGGCTAATAGATTAGTGTGGATAACATGAATTTTATCCTTTATAGGGAAAGGCTAATAGATTAGTGTGGATAACATGAATTTTATCCTTTATAGGGAAAGGCTAATAGATTAGTGTGGATAACATGAATTTTATCCTTTATAGGGAAAGGCTAATAGATTAGTGTGGATAACATGAATTTTATCCTTTATAGGGAAAGGCTAATAGATTAGTGTGGATAACATGAATTTTATCCTTTATAGGGAAAGGCTAATAGATTAGTGTGGATAACATGAATTTTATCTTTTATAGGGAAAGGCTAATAGATTAGTGTGGATAACATGAATTTTATCCTTTATAGGGAAAGGCTAATAGATTAGTGTGGATAACATGAATTTTATCCTTTATAGGGAAAGGCTAATAGATTAGTGTGGATAATAAACATTTTATTCTTTCTAGGGAAAGGCTAATAGATCAGTGTGGATAATAAACATTTTATTCTTTCTAGACAAAGATTCGATAGTGAAATCATTGTTAATGTATAAATTTACATATGTTGCATCCCTTTCTACAGTACTAGGGCAAGTTTAGAAAAAACTTTGATAGTTTGATTTTAGATTCTGGCTAAATTGGAAAAAGAGCCAAGGTGAGAAAAAAAAAACGTTTAATAATTATTAATTTTTCAAACGAGCGTAAAAAGGTTCATGCCTTTAGTACCGTTCTCATTGGTTTGAAATTATTAGGCATTAAAAGATATGTTGATATGTTGGTGTTTTATCCTATAAAATCTCTTGCAAATATTTTATTGATTCATTAGTCTTTTTTCCAATTGTGAAGTATTCTCGCTGACAGATTTACACATTCCAAGTGTTTATTCTGAAATTGTACAGTTAGGGTCTAAAAGTAGATCGGATCAAGCAAATTAATTTATTTGGAACAATATAAACATTCTGGTATGTGGAAAATAGTTTTTATTTAAAGATTTTTTGAGTGCTGGAATACCCTACTTGCGGGACTTTTTCGGTGAAAAAAAGGAAAGTTAGTGTGTTAATTTTTTTTATATAGAGATTTGAAGAAGACAATTTGTTTCAGAACTATGCTATAGCACAGGAATGCATTTCAAAGAAGACGCATGTTTTTACGGGAAATACACAACATATGAAAAATTATATAAGTGTGATCAATATGCAATGGAAATTTTAAAGTGGTGAAAACAAAAATAAATATTATGCATGGAACTTTTGCACAACATACATGGCAAGTGAATTCCAAGCTGAAAGTTGATATAGTGAACGATATAGCATTCAACGAGAGGATTGGTAAGTTATCCTTAATTACAGAAAATCAACTGTGGATAATAATCTGAAGGGCTTTTAAAACAAGATACTGCATTGCTATTTAACATTAAATCTTGACTGTATAAAATGAATTTAATGCATGCCAATTGGTGTACTTTTTGTAGGTGGAACAATAAACTATTTCACGTGTATTTCTTCCATGCGAATCAATTGAATAATTGACTGGAAATTTTAGATTATGGATACATAAAACAGTTTTACAAAGTGTTCTTATTGCGAAACAAAATATGATATTTGGAATACATAAAAATTGCTTCAAGGAGGTTTTACTTCTGCAATCTTACAAGTAAATGTCAAGCTAATTAAAATGACCTCCAAAATAACCTTTGAATTGATTAAGAACTAAATTTCAATTCATGAAAGTTTTTTTTTTTTTTTAAAGACAATTATGCATAATTAATTGCGAGTTGTTTTTCACGTCAAGAGTTCCTTCGTCGTCAAACTGGAACCACAAGTCATTTTTTGTGTGCAGACGTTTAGAATTTGGATAGTTTTTTGTATGTTTACCTTAAACCTGAAAAAAAAGTCTTAGAGAAAATGTGTTGCTTTTACATTCAAGTGGGGCAATTTTATATGTACCCTAGCTTATAGGCAGTTATGCTTACATCCACCATACTTGTTTTATCATAGCAAACTGCTTATCCATATTGTAGGAGGGAGTCGTATTAATACCTACATATGTTTGGTGAGAACTCATACAAGTAACTCATCTAAATGAATGGTTTGAGATTTTTGAGTGAGTGGCCGTTTACTATATTGTCTTTATTATGTTTTCATCACTCCAGCCTGTTGAATCTTATTCTTCTTCGATAGAGAACTATATTTAATAGTAGACTTTTTATGCCTTCTCTCGAGATTTTTATTTATGGTGTATATGCACGTATGAGGTCGTTTTATTTAATTTCGGACATATTATACGTTTTGTGTTTACGTGCCGGTTTCCATGAAAACGGCTTGTTGAAAAATATGAAAGATTACACGAATGTTTGAAAAACTTTTCTATGTATTTCTCATGGATATGAACTATATAAATATATTTTTTATCAGCCTTATGCCATGAAGCTGCAAATTATGATTTAAATGTGTAAAAAGTTGCCTCTCCAAACAATCAATCCACGAGCGCGTGGTAAATAAGAAAGGACAGAAAAAGATTAATGAAATTGCTTTGAAAAATCTGAATTGATTTGCTTCTCAGTATTTTGTAATGTACAATTCTACTGAATAAAATAAGGACGCGACTTAATTAATAAATAAGGACTCGACTTACTACTGCAGTAAAATTTCTTTACACGCAGAAGTTGTCCCAGGTGGATGTTACGCAACAGTAACAATATAACAAATAAAAAAAAAAGCCCACGCTGCGTAGTAACATTTTAAAATATTTTAGTTTTGACTTACCAGCGCGACTTTACTCAACGATGAGATTTTGAACATACGCTTGTCCGTAATAGTATTCAAAATCCTTCTAAATTGCTTCGTGGATCAAGCGCTCATATCTACTGTAATTTGGATTTTGAAGTTGCTCGATTCTTAATGCAGCGTGCAATTTCCAATATACCAACCCGTGTTCGACATTCTTTTTTCTTGCATGAAACAGAAATCTATAAAGAAAACTGATGTAAAACAGTTTGGTTAGTACAACGAATGACACAATAACACAAAGAGTCAAGAAATGTATCAATATTTATCTTTTCATCAAAATGGCACAGAAAACTTTATCACTAATGGTCCTTTGACTTAAATATGTAACTTTTCCTTATCAATCAAACACTGTATAGAAAACGTCCTTTATCACCAATGGTCCTTTGACTTAAATATGTAAATTTTCCTTTTTAATCAAACATTTTATAGCTTTAAAGTTTTCAAATTATTTGTGAACTAAATGACATTCACCTGCAGTTCTATGTAAGTACATTTGTCAGTATATCGTACATGTTTAAGCCGTTTACTTGAGTTGTTTGGCACATGTTGCATGTCATAATACAGATCTTTGCATGAACTAGTCCACACCTGTAAGTACCGAAGCCGTATGTTGTTGTATTGACTATAAAAAGAATAGATCTCTTGACGCTTGTGTCAATTATTATAGAAATGTAATTAGATATTACACTACCCTTAGCTATCTGCATATACGTAATATATTTAGACTTTTATCTAAGTTGTCTTATGTATTTTAATGAATCAACCAATGAACAGATAAACGAACGAATACATTGATGAAATCTATATATCATTCTATCTGCCTTTTCACCGATTGAAATATCAAGCCAACAAGCAACGGATCATACGAATTGTGCATAAATGTGAGTTCAATACGTGTTATATACATACATATATATATATATATATATATATATATATATATATATATATATATATATATATATATATATATATATATATATATGGAACGTGTTATTCAGTGAGAGACATGCATTCGTTACCTACTGTCTAAGCTTTTATGCGGACGGGAGTTGTATCTTGAAATGCACCTCCCGTCAGTGTCACCCATCGAGACCTTTTCCAATAATTTGTAAACATGCCAAAATTCTGTAACGTTTCATGTTCAATCAAACTTATATCCAACACTTGAAAAAAGAATTAGCATCTGAGTGATACTGAAATAAAAAAAATTTATATCACTCAAGAAAATTGCTTTTCAATACTTTTCGTACCGCTTACTGCAAGTTTGACATGGATTGTGTTACATTAGACAGCACTTTGTATTAAGGTTAATCGTGCCTGGTATAAACCAGTTCCTAGGACAATAAAGAAGTATTTCACGGTGTGGAAAATCCGATATGAGATCAGCATCATAGGCCTGAATAAACAATAATATGTGTATTTTTATTTTTCGTGAACTTTAAGAAAGAAAATAAAACAAATTCTTTTTCTGTTATAGCTACAAATTTAATAATGGTCAAGAAATCTTTTTATATTCGATTGAGGCAGAGAATTAACTCATTTGCTAACCAGTATCAAGGGGTAATTTTGCCACTTTAATTTTAAGGAGATTTAAAAATAAAAAGGAAAACAAGATTATTACTGGCTATATTGATAGACGTAGTATTTATGAACGATAGCATAAACTTCTTTGGAAGGACAAACTGAAAGGGATTTCAGGATATTTTCAGCTGTGGCATATCGACGTTAAAATAAAATTTTCTCCGTCCTTATCTTTTGAAAGGTAAATAACAAAAATATAATATGATGCATTAGTCTGTTAATAAAATCATTGTAAATCTTCTGTCTTCGTCGTGCGTAAACACTGTCCCAACAATATACGCGAAGACAGAATAATCTTCTGTTCTCCGTTCTATTTATTGAAACAATAACTTGAATATCTTTGTAAAGCTTATCAGTATCAGTAGAACCAGTAGAAGCAGAATCACTTGAAGTCATTTGGAATCAGAATTAGTCGGAATGAGTGTGAAACGGAAAGAAAACGTACATGCGGATTTACATATCCACTAACCATTACTCTTTTATAATACTTAACTGAAGTCTTATATCATCAAAACATGTTTTACAACACACTGTAATTAACCAACAAATTAAACTACTGATGTTGCAGCAAATGATGCCGAGGCTTTTGTTATTGCTATATGTGATATATAACTACTGTATTTGCACATGTTCATAATGCAGTGTTACAATGTTGCCATTAAATACAAACTTCACATTGTTGCCCGGATGTTTAAATCTGCATGTCCGCAGTATTCAAGGGTGTAAGGAATACTGTAGTTCTCCTTGTTGGCTATTCTTCGCCTTGGAGGGTTCATCAATGGTGCGTGATTCTGCAGTGGTGCCAACCATAGCAACTGCATGATCCGTCATCAGATGTCCGATGGTAATGCGAACAAGACGCGCTACAGCCTCTAGGCGCGATGTCCAGTTTGAAAAGAGGTTCAAACAGTGTAAACCAAACTGGTTTTCAGATGTAGCATTGGTAACAAGGGATGTCATCTGAGGAGGGATCTCTGTGTCTGATCCAGGATCAACAAGTTCAAAGGGGACTGTTGCAGCTGGTGGCGTGTTGTCGTGCTGCAGCAAGAATGTTGGCCCTGACAGCCATGTCGTGCACATCAGATGCTCTGCGGGAACTGATCTAGTAGCGTGGTCTGCTGAGTTTTGGTCGGTAGGAACGTAATGCCAGATGCCGCGCTGACCTCCTGATACATTCCACCCTCTACTTTGCTGTCAGTGTAGAAGTTTATGACGTCGGGTTTGATGTCCATGTCATCTAAAATCAGCTCTGTTATATCTGCTGCTACATAGCTCGAGCCTACGGATAGTGTGGTCGGACTACGATACAAGCTTAGCTTTCGAGAGGATGAACCTTATGTGGTGCATTTTCTTGACATCTGTGGTTTTTAAGTAAGCCACGGCTGCTATGGTTTTTGTTGAGGCATCTGAGAAGATACGGATCGCTCTGTTCTGAGAAGGTAGAAAGACAGTTAGGGGCATAAGGGCGTGGAACCGGAGCTGCTCGAGAGCTTGCAGAGAATATTTTCTTTTTTCCCATTCCTGTAGCGTTTCGTTGGGTAGTAGGTATTCTAGTCTTATGTCTCTGGGAAAAGCTCTCGAAGTTCGTACCTCCTTTGTGTTGTGACTAGAGCTAGGACTAGAGCTAGGAACTCGAGTGTATCGTAAAGGCTGTTCACTCTTGACAGGACACCGCGTCGGATGTACGGGTTTTTACCAAAATACCGACACCTGGAACGTAAATGTGTCCGTCTTGAGGTCCCAGGTTAGCCCAAGGCTAGGTTGAATTAATGGTGTGTCAACACTGAGATATAAGTCCTTTAGATCCTTTCCGTGGTCATCTGATGCGAGGCTGTTCGTTAGGTTTGGTCCAGTAAGGAGATGCCCTGATATTGAGCCTTTGGGTAAAACACAACTCAGATTTGACCTGGTTTATGTGGGTGGTAAATCCAAAAGGTCAGCAGATACTAGCATTTTTCACCTTCTTTTAGTAATGGAGCTGGCTCCGCGCTGTCATCGTCGATATCTTTCTCATGAAGGCCACGAAGTTAAGCTTTGTTTTCGGTTTATTCTCCAAGGTACAAACTTAGTGACATGAGTCAGCTGAGCGCCGGCTCTTTGTTGTTAGGAAGTCGGCGTCTTTCCGTACGAAACGAGAGCCAATCTGCCCATCTGTTTGATGTGTCCTTGAATCATCCTTTCTCCATTATTTTCAGGAACTGTTTGTCCTCAATCGAAGGGGCTGGTTTATCGTCGTCTTTTGTTTTCTCGAACACTGTATGTCCAGGACAACCTTCATCTTTCCAAGTCTAGAATCTTCCTTGTGAAAATTGGTAGTACAACTTTGTTGATCACTGTTGCTGAGTCTCTCTTTCACAAAGAAGTGGTTAGGACATGGTCTTAAAAAGGGACTTGCGCCTTTTCTGTAACACACCTGTAGTGAAGGAGCTGACATTAACAGGTTTACGCGCTTTTCCGATGCAGACGTCGCCTACGATCACCTATCCGAGTTCAAGTCTTTGTGCGTAGGGACATCGTGGTGACCGTGGTGCTGCTCGCGAACCTTGTGCACTCTCGACATATCCCTACCGAGTAGAATTAGAATCTGCACGTCTTGATCTAGCAGTGGAATATAGTTGGCTACATGCCGCAGGTGAAGGTGATAACACGCCATAAAGGGTGTAGGAATCTAGCTCCTATTGTCCAGCATCTGGTCACATTCCAATAGTATTTGAAGCGGTAACTTTGCACTACCGTCAACAGTCTATATCACGTAGCCGCTTGCTCTTCTCTTCATAGTCTTCATCAGTCCTGCACACGTTCTGAGTGTGTATGGTGAAACGCTCCCATCTGCGCCGAATAAATCAAAGAAATCTGACCTGGCCAATGATCTATTACTTTGACTGTCCAGGATGGCGTTCATCCTCGTTGCTGTCTCAGGCTGTCCCTTGGGGTGCGCCGTAACAAGGCTTTTTTAGAGCAGGATCTTCCATCGATGCCTTCTTCACAAGCCAGTGCACTTTAAGTGATTGAAAGTGGTGGTGTTCTTTCTTTCTCCTCCCCGTCGTTCTTTGAGGCAGGGATAGAAACTTAGGAAGGTTTGGTTTATGGTTATTTGAAAGTAGAACGGTCCCGTGTTATCGCTGTCACACTCTATACATTTAACAGCAGATTTATAGTTTCTAGCAAGGCGATTCGTAGAAGCGCAGATTCAGAAACAAACTCCGTATTCCTTCAGCATGTTTTACGTTCTTCCAGAGGTTTCTGTCTAAAACCACGATATTTGTTAAGGGGGTGAGGTTTATTGTGCAATTTGCATTCTTTGTTAGGATTCTCTAACTTGCGGTTGTATCGGTAGAAGGTGTGGACGTAGTAGAAGACAATTCTGTCTTATGTACGGAGACATGTGTTATTATGCTATCATATCTCACAGCTGGTGTCTCGGACTTTAAGGAATTTGAACTTGATGCGCCTGGTACACTGAATGCGAAACTTGGATCGTTTCCTGTCTTAGCTAGAGAGCGAATATATTTTGAAAAGAATGAAAAAGGAGGGAATTTGATTTTATTGTCCTCTTTATATTTTGAGCCTTGTGAGATCCATATCTCTTGTAAGCTTGTGGCAGTTTCGGAACAATCGGGGTTACTCCACGAACAGTGTCTAAATAATTGAGGCCTGGTAGGTGTGGATCCGCCTTGGCCAACTTGAGTTCCATTAACATATCTCCAAACTCTCGTAGCTTTTGATTGTCTTTGTTAGGACTTTTAGGAAAACTCTCTAGTGCCTTGAAGAGTGATTTCTCGATGACCTCTGCGCGGTCATAACAGTTATCTAGTCTATCTCATACTGTTTTCAGTCCTGCTGCAGGGTTACTCACATGTACTGACCTGATCCTCTTCACATGTTCTGAGGACTCGTTTCCCATTCATTTTGTCAATACGTCGAGTTCCTTACTTGCAGTAACGTCCAAATCACTTATGGCGTTTGCAAATATAGACTTTCATGCTCTGTTGTTTTCGGGACGGTCGTTGAACTTGAAGAGTACCTTGTTGACGAGTTCACGGCGAACCAGGTATTTGGCCAAGTCTGTCATACCTGGTGCCTCGGCGTGCGAGCAGTAAGGCACGCGTGGAGCGCCATCGTTGGACGAAGGAGCATTATATGATGGGTTTGACTGTGATTGGTTAGAGGCTTCTGGTCCTGTGCAAGGGGTGTGTGATGTGCACGACGACACTTGCCGAAGGCGACATCATGGTTGAACCCTGAATCCTGTTATGTATGATGTTTATATAATATTATAAATATTTTAGGAGATTATAAAAGTTTCTTGACTTTAATATTTGCTTAAACCTTAATATTAAGTATAATGTTGACATGTTTAGCTATTGTCTTTGAATTAGGTTGTTAAATTAGTATTTGAGTTCAAGGACGGTTTTGGTAAACAAGTTGTTTATTCCATTTCAGGTCAGGGTTGATTTTGCATACATATAAAACCAGAATTTCCCTTAGAGTTATGTGTCAAAAGTCACATGCACCATATAATATTCTAGAACATTCTGTCATGTGACCTATCTTTATATATACCATGTTTAGTGGACAGTTTTTCAGTTTCGACCTTAACATCAGTCTTTAAAGAGCCATTACAGTTGTGAAAAATCATTCCAAATTCAGAGAGAGAGGAATTATTTAAAATATTCATTGGATTATAAAAGTACACATAGACCTTTGGATTTTGGATTTTAAATTGATGATTTTGGGACTTATGTGAACTTATTCAAAGATATTCTGGAATTCTTCATTCTGTCACATCAGCACATTAAAGACTACTGGCACATCAGGACATTAAAGACTATTGGCACATCAACACATTCAAGGATACAGTCATTCATTCGGAACATTCTATATTTAGGACTTGTGATTAGGACACTTAGGATTATTGGATTATTTGGATTTTAATTCATGTTACTGTAAGTGCCTTTTGAATTTTCACTTTAATTGTCTAGAAATAAATTGCTTGTTGATTTTTACTTGATTTGTTGGTTTCACTTTCTTTCTGTTACATTTTTCTTAGACCTTAGAGTCGTAACAATCTTTTTGATGTAAGGTGATGACATGTGATCATGATATAGTGTGTCTCTCCGTGTATGCGTGTTGGGATTGCGAGCCTGGTCTAGTGCATCCCTAGGCGTGTAAACGCGTGGATCTATGTGCTTCTGTTTCCTGATGTACGGCGTTTAAATTGACTTCCACCTCAACCATCCTCCGTGCAGTGATAGTGGTTTCCACCTGATCTTCTTTTTTATATGGGCGCTCTCTAGCTACATGGCTGCCTCTCTTTCACTGTATGTGGCATGCATACATCCAGCCTCTGCTTCGGCACGCGCCCTCTTAGCAACTGTAATAGTTGTCGATATGTTTGATTGCATTGAATTTATAGAGTTTGCAGCATGCCTAGATGAACCGGAGCAGTGGGATCCGATTTCCAGCGTAATCCTGTGTCTGCTGAGGCTGAGCTGAAGCCTCAGCACCAATTGTATCAGTAAGCTAGTAATTTCCTTCGCAGTCCCAGTTTCTGCCATAATTCAGTGCTTGTAGGCTTTCTGTATGTGAAGTTCGATTCACAGTACGTAATATATACCAGAGATGATCAACGACAGATTACGGCGCGCGCTGTTCGATGTCCTATTTTCCTCTTCTCCAGGAAAATTTAACACCTGCTGTTGCGGTTGCGGGCTGCTTATATAGTCATAGGCTTAGCTGTAACGTAGCAGCAGGCTTGGCGTCCTTGATCTGATCCTTGTTGTTGCTGTAAGATCACGTATCTGATGTGATTGAGCCCGCCGGGTAGGTACCTTTTCACATTTCTGTCCTTGTCGTGCGTGACACTGAGCGGCTAAACCGATAAATAAACACTGTCCCAACGACATACGCGAAGACAGGATAATATTCTGTACTCCGTTGTATTTATTGAAACAGCAACTTGAATATCTTTTTAACGTTGAATCAGTTGAACCAGTAAAATCAAAATCAGCTGAAATCATTCGGAATCAAAATTAGTCGGTATCAGTATGAAAAGATATATACAACGTGAGCAGATTGGACTAGAAAATACAAGAGCTCAACTGTGAGCTCCCTGTTGCTACAGTAATGGAGGATAGAGTCTCAACTCTGACCCCTAGGTGACTTACAGCTCTGAGAAAAAGCCAATAGGCAACAAATACAGTATCTGCAAAAACCACTAGTGGACAGTACGACATGAGAATTAGAAAGACAGAACAGTACATTTAAGTGTTTCTAAATAAATGCTTTGATTTAGTGCGATATCAGTGTTGTATATTTCAATTGAAAAAACAAGTTGAACATGTAACATATAAAATTGTGTAAATACCTTCAGGGGTTCGATTTCTCCTTGGAACGAATTATAACTCTCTAACCTGTTTCATAATACTGTTGTAATTTCTTTGTCTGTCTGTCTGTCTCTCTCTCTCTCCAGAGAGAGAGAGAGAGAGAGAGAGAGAGAGAGAGAGAGAGAGTGGTGGTGTTTGGTGGGGGGGGGGGATGCTCACGTTTACCTCACTACATAGGGAAGAACATATATATTTTGCTATCTATCTGAGATGAACCGTTGTTAATGTTTGCATTGGATGTGTATTTCTATCAAAGGCTTAACAACAGAAAATATTACGTCGGCTCAAAAAGTATTTTTGTGTGTTCTTTGTTAACATGCAATTCAGTAAGAAAAATGCACATACCGTCTAATTTAGCAACTATGCGGACTATTTTTGTACAACAAGTTCGGTACCTTACATTTATTTTCATGTTTGTACAGTCGAACATTGAAACCTCTACTTCAAAATATCATGACAAGGACAGTTCTATATCTTCATCTGCAAAAATAAACAGTTTTAACCCAACACCCAAATGTTTGAAAAAATATAATCAACTGAGTGAATATGAACCGATTAGGTCGATACTAAATACTTTGTGTACCCCTTACTGGGAACAATTGACACGGATTTCAGATTATAGTACTGTTCTTTTTGTATTTGCTAATTCAAGTGGGTTGCACGAAGACCTAACATATAACAAAGACGATATTATTTGACTTGTGCATAAGGTAAATATTGACCATGGAGTTAAATAATAGATGTCTACCCAGAAACAGGGTAGTTGGTTCAACATAAATGCCAACCCTAAATAAAGCAGCAATTCAAAGGTTTACATGTATACTCTCCTCAGCTTAATCAAACTTCTACAGAGAGTGCACGAACACCTTGTAGTGCACATGTATTATTCATGACTAAGTGAGATTTTCTGTTTATATTTTGTTTGCAAAAAGAATCCCCTTAGGATAAATGCATAGACTCCACAATGTTATTAAACAGACTGCCATCGGATTTGTGTACGTCTGTAGCAGTAGTAGTAGATGTAGTAGTACCTACGGCAGTACTTATTGTTACTGTTATACTTCTAATTGTTGTTGTTGGGGGTTTAACGCCATTTTTCAGCACATGATAGGCTATACATGGCGGCCAGTTTTATCTGGTGGAGGAAGAACCCGGGAAAACCCCGGGAAGAACCACCGACCCACGGGAAGCTACTGGCAAACTTTCTCACATATCCACATTGGCCGAGCCCGAGACTCGAACCCACGCAGACAGAGGTGATACGCCAGTGATCGGTAAAGGCGAGCGCCTTAGACCACTCGGCCACCCGGGGCCCCACTTCTAATTGTAGAAGTAGTAACATTTGTAGCAGCAGCAGTAGCAGTAGCAGTTGTTGTAGTAGTTTGGTGGTGGTTTTGATATAAGTAGTAGTAGTAGTAGTAGTTATTGTAGCGGTAGTTTTTGTAGTAGAGACAATAATAGCAGCAGGAGTCGTTTCTGTTTCCTAGGAATCGGTTCCTTAAATACAACCACTTTTGCACATATAATATACACATTTCACAATCTCCAATTGTAACATCTTCGCCCTTGTCTCTCACTAGTAACATACTTAGAACGATAAATATAATATAAGAGTGCGGGACCACTTTAAATTTTAAATTAAATTACATAGTAGGCTGTTTAGAAAAGAAGGTTTCGAAATAGTAGGGTAGGCTTTATTTTGATGTACCCCCTATATGTGCATGAGAGATCGTGACCACTTGAAAATTTGAATTAGTACCATATCGTGTAGTGGATACTAGAATATTGCGAGACTGCTTGTAAATTTAGCACCATCTCGTGTACGGGTTACGGGAACATTTTGAGACCAAAAGCCATATTAAGGTGCTAGGAGGCCCAGGAGCAAATCCCCCCCACCCCCCATACAAATCAAATAAAAATACCATTTTTACTGCGTTGTGGGGTCCCTGCTCTTTTTACTTCGTATTTAATCGGGCCTTGTTCGAGATTGGGAAATTTTATAGATTGTTCTGTCTGACTCATTTCCTCTTGCGATATATGTATGTGTTCCAGGTCAGAATAATCAATTATTTACTTGACTGTGGCTGAGGAGAAATTAAATAAAAACACCGTTTTATACACACAACACAAACAGACAGACACACAATACATGATAGCCTGAGAAATTAACAAAAGTACTGTTTTATACATCGTTCTACTCCAAAACAAACAGACAGATAGCGAAAACCAATGTTTACATAGACTTGTAATTACATTGGTTTTCACTGACTGCATTAGTTCACCTGGTATAAGTGTTTTACTTCACATCATTAAGTTGACAGTTCTAATATTGCTTCCACCTGAACTTATTACACATGAAATTAAGCTAACCTCAGTATGTAAAGCTGTCCACATATCAAAAACAGTTGGCCATATGTTTAATTTAAAACTAATAAATAAAACTTTAAAAAATTGCTAGCAAACTCTTTGAAGCAACCTTGAAGGCAGAATGAATCTATGGAGGAGCTGGTCTTGTGAGAAGCTTATGCATCGGGATCTGCGTGATACAATGGTAAAATAAAGAAATAAACAAAAATGCTGAATGAGTCACCATGTGTATGCATGAAGCATCCTAGAATGCCAGAAATGCTCTAGGAAGAAGATGGTCTCATGTGCGACTTGCATAAAGAACCACGTGAAACTAGGAACACAAAAGTCAAAATTGCGGACAAAATACTATCCCGTCTGAAAACGATCTGCAATGTGGCCTCTCCATGGGATGGTAAATGGTTCCACAGGAGCAGAGGCTTTACATACAGAGGCGGACATTTTGCAAACACTTATGGCAAAGTTAAATAAAGCAAAGTGTCGTAAAATACATATTGAAATTTTGCATTCTAAACAAATTATTGACGAAGACTTCGATACTTGATTTACCGATCTAAAGCAAGTTAGAAAAACATTAAAGGCTCCCTTAATATATTTACGACTTGAAAATAATTGAATCGCATGAATAAACAAACTTGAAATAGAATCATCGCTAGAAGACATAGAGATTCATTCAAGAGAGACGTAAATGAGTTCACATTTTACAGTGTTAACAATTAAAAGCTATATGAATTTTTAGATGACACTAAACTATACTTGCAGTAAGCCATCATTCAGAAAATTTGAAAAGATGGTTCTGTAAAAGTTCAGGCAGACTTAATGATTAGACTAATGAAGAGACCAGGACAAGAGGGAGAGATAGTTAAGTACAGAGTATGTTACTGTAGAACAAGATCCATTAACGTAATGAACAGAGGGGAAATAGGTGATTGAATGTTTGTTTGACTGTTTGTTTGACATTTTGCAAAAGCAACAGATAAGCGTTTGACAGATTTAAAGTTTTAGAATTGCACGAATATAGGTATCAATCGCTCAAAGGAGGCTCATCTATTGATTTGCCTGAATGGTTTAAAAACAAATCAGCTTGCATAAACGTAAAATATACGGATGACAGACTATTATTTTACGATACTGAGTCAGTTTTAAACATGCCGAGTAATCGTGTAGATAGGCCATCAAAACAGAGTTTAATTAGACACGGTAATTGGTTTGACAGATGCCATATAACATTACAGAATATAAAAAGTTGAGAATGAATGTGATATCTATGTGAATGTGTCTGAAATAGTCCAAGACAAATACATTAGTCTAGGCAGAGTAACAGCAAAATGAAAAATATAAGGATTTGAAATGTTGATGGTAGATGATGGAATGGAAAAATATCACTGCGTTGGAAAAAAAAGATTTATCAAATTTGGTGTCATCACGAGTACTGAAACACCCGGGGCAGAAATAAATCTGGAAACAATACTTGAATTCTGTAAATAGGCCAGACAAATTATCTGATCACCAAATAAACTATGCTATTGCATAGAAAACTCGACAAATATAATGCCTGAAGTGGAATCAGTTGTAAAATTTCGAAGCTATCAACATCATTTAAAAATTATGTATTTTGTGTTTTGTGATTTTGAAAGTATCACCGTTCCAGTTCAAGAATGTAATAGTGATACAGATCACAAAAGTATATCCTGGACATCAGAGACTCAGCAGGGCTAGGCACATTCCATCAGGGATTTGTTTTTACCTCAAATCAGCTTATAAATGTTACAGACCAATAGTTTTCAGAGCTGTTGATTACTTTCAATTGTTTATCTGGCTGGGTAGGATGGCAAAACTAGTCAGCAACGAATTAAACTTATGGTATTCACAGATGAAGTTGAAAAACATTTTAACTCATCCAAAACATACCATATCCGTGAGAGAGAAATATTTAAAGACAAAGTTCGAGAGCATAATCCCTTGACTGGAATGTATACAAGTCCTGCTTATAGAGACCATGATCCCTTGACTGGAATGTATGGAAGTCCTGCTTATAGAGACCATGATCCCTTGACTGGAATGTATAGAAGTCCTGCTTATAGAGACAATATTCCCTTGACTGGAATGTATAGAAGTCCTGCTTATAGAGACAATATTCCCTTGACTAGAATGTATAGAAGTCCTGCTTATAGAGACCATATTCCCTTGACTGGAATGTACAGAAGTCCTGCTGATAGAGACTGTAATTTAAATTTCAGATACCCAAAATATATTTCGACTATTCATTCATAACTTGTCAGGCTATGACAGTCATCCGTTTATAAAACTACTTGTAAGTATGTTCCAGGTAATAGGGTAAAAATCATACCGAATAAAGATGAAACCATATATTTCACTCAGCAAGGATTTCATAGTCGATCGGCTGAAGAAGGCTATTAGGGAAATAACAGTTGAAAGAACGATTAGATTTGTAGATAGGTTTCCATTTATGAGGCGGTCATTAGAACAGCTGGCTAAAAGTGTAAATGATAAGTTCGTTGAGACAATGAAACATCTTGAAAATATACTCACTAAATTTCTGAGAAAGTATATCTACCCATACGAATACAATGATCGTTTCGATACATTCAATGAAACAGCTAAACCATCTAAAGTAAGGTTTTATTCAAATCTAAGTGAATCTAACATATCAGATTACGATTACCAGTATGTACAAGATGGTACGGTTCATTCCAATCTGAATATACTGACCTTCACGACTATTACGTGAAGCAAGATACTTAATGCTATATGACTTTTTCGAGGAGTTTAGACATGTATGTGTAGCAAACTACAAACATGACCCACCTCAGTATTACAGTGTAGCGGGAATTGCTCATGATGCAAGTCTAAAGATATATGGTATTGAACAATAATTCTGAGAGACTATGGCATGTTTTAGATGATTGAAAGTAAAATAAGATGTGATATTATCATGACCAGAGACACGTATGCAAATGCAAGTCACGAATTGTATGCAGAAGATGATGTAAAACTTAAACTTGATGGGCGTGAAATCATCGAAGCTGGTGACTTGCTCGAGTTCAAGGTCAAGGTCTATATCGTGTATCGATAAACCAATTATTACAATAGGGCAATGGACGGTTTACGTGCCTGTAAATAACTTCAGATGGGAATATGATGAACAAATTAAATGGTCAGAAGCCAAGCTACTCGCGCTTTAGGCTCTAGATCAAAAACGTGTTGAACATCCCCGATGATAGTCATAATGGTTACATTTTGGAGGTGTATTTGAAGACACCAACACATCTGCAAGACCATTTCAAGGACCATCCTTTAGCACCAGAACCACTTAATACATGATTACAATGGTACGAGATCAATTGTGTTAAAACTATTGTACACATTCAAAGAAAAAAAAAAACAACAAGTATGTGATATTTTAGAGCGTAAGACGTTACGTGCAAATAAGTTTTTAAGTCGGAATAAGACACGGAGTTGTCTTGTTTGAATAGAAACCTTAGCTGAATTCATGGTAGTTTGAAATAAAAAACTAGCAAATGATGTTTTAAAAGACTTCTTTAAACTGATGAATAATTCAGCGTACACATTAGCAACTATACTGGAAACTGTTCTTCTGTGCAAACACTAATCCTCTCTTTAGAGCTTTTCCATACCGACATGTTTTTCTCTGTAGATGTTTTCCTCTACTCTTTTAATTTACACCATTGTCATACCAGATTAATCAGGTTTGGTTTGCGCAGCCTTTCAATCTGTGGTAAATATTTACTTCCTTTTCTCATTTGCCCCACCAGTTTTACTCCACTACATTTATAACATTTTACAACGCTCGTTACTTCAGATAGCACCCTCCAATTCAATAACTCATTTTCAATTACTACTGAATGATAGTGAAAACTTGATCTTCAGAACCTTCATATCTACACACTGTGTACGGTGCACTGGTTTTTCATTCGCCCAGATTGCGCATAAACTCTTCCCAGATCAACTGATTTTTGTTACGTTTTGGTAATTCTATGCATTCGAAAGCTTGATGGATGTGCAAAAATTATTCATGGTAAATAGTTTGTCCAGGAAAATGAATAGTTGATTGCATATTTGTGTGACTCGCTGCTATACCTGTTTTAATGATATTTGAAAGCGATATATATGTCTTGATTATCGTATATATATATATATATATATATATATATATATATATATATATATATATATATATGTGTGTGTGTGTGTGTGTGTGTGTGTGTGTGTGTGTGTGTGTGTGTGGTCATCATTACCCTTTATCTTGTTTAAATTCTCGAAGACAAACTTGGAGACTTTTACGTTGTAGTTGTTTATCAGCCTTTTAGAAATGTAGTTAGAATCAACTTTATAAGGGCGCCCCCATGTAGAGGGCGGAGTCCTGCGCGTCCTGAAAATAGGACATCGTATATGACGCCCTGGATCGACTCTAAAAAGGAGAGCGGCGCAGGCCCGAGCCCATGGCTAAGTTAGCAACAAGGGCGTCTCGAGCCCCCTCGGCAGTTAGGTCTGAGGCTTTTTGTCGACCCGCCTCATTGACCAAGCCCCGCACGTTGGGCGGCATGGTTTTAGTCGCCGGTAGCTTTAGCTGACTGAGGCGCTCATGAATGGCCGCAGTCACCTTATCCGTGGCAGCCGTTTTGATGGCACTGAAGACGCGTGAGGCTTCGGCCTTGGCCGTCGGGGTGGTGGTCCTGGCTACCTTGGGGGCTGCGCTGACGATGGTCCTAAAGATGCCGCTGAGCCGGTCGCCATAACACACTCGTTATGTCCGTCATCGGGAACCCACCAACCGAACTCGGATCGCGCGCCTCCGTGCATCTATGGCAATTGTTCTCGCGCCATCACTTCTAATACATTAGCCAAACACGGGGCGGTCGCGGATGTAGAGATCGATGGTAAGCGTTTCGTCTAGATGTTGGTCGTCCTGGTAGGTCAGAGTGAATTGCCGGCTGTTGATGCTGATGCTTCGGCAGGGAAAATAAACGGGCAGCTCCGGCGCGAAGGTTAGTTAGGAGAGCGCCCGGGCTCGCTTCAGCGGAGCTGTAGAGCACGTGGACTTGGCTGGCCCGGTTGTTCGTGTTGGAGTCTACGTAGGAGCCGCTCACGGCATCGCAGGTGAGGTATACCGTGATGGTGGACGTGACTTGCACGATGTCTGGCGCGACGTGGTAGCCGAGGACGGCGTCCGCTGGGTCGAAATCCTCGCACCACCTTAAAAGAGTATGCAGGCTCGAGCACATGATGTCTACGCAGTAGGCCGCAAAGGCGACCTCTATGGCCGCTGAAAGGGTCGGATCGTTGGCGCAGATGCTCACCTAAGTGCCGTCGGCCCACAGGGTAGTGATCTGCCGCTGGACCTCCTTGTTGAAGGCGTTGAACTCGCAGGAACTTCCAGGTGGCGCCAACGTCGGAGGAAAACACTAGCAGGTTGCTGGTTGAGAGGCAGCCGAACGACTCGGCGCGGACGTTGGACCAGCTGTAGTTGACCCGCAGCAACGCAAGCGCGATATCCAGATTGCGACCCCGAATGACCTCGAGCTGCGTTGAGAAAACCACATCGAATGTCGACTGCTTCAAGCTCACGAAGACCTTGTGGGTGGTGCGCGTGTCGGTCTGCTCCTCGATGACCCAAAGCTGGGCCGACACGTTTCGCCGAGACTGTGAATGGCGCGCGCGAGGGCCTCCAAGTCTTCTCATGGCTAGTCATAGATATCTTCAAAAATCATTCTAAGTAGCGCCCATTGCCTGTCAATGAGGTCGGCCTGACGCAGCCGTTGGCATATGGTACCTGCCTCATTAATTAGCTCTGGAGACTACTTGCCAGCCCGGTAGGCCCCGATGAGCGTTTCCATGCGGCTGGCAAGTTCTTCCGCGTTGCCGGGGCAAACAACAACGCCCCACTCAGGTAACAACAGGCCTTTACCCGTTGTCGTCTTTGCCTTTTTGCTCTGTGCTGCCTCTTCTTTCTTAACCTCTACGTCCCTCTCATTTTTTACGCTGCGAGCGAACTCATTCCATTAGTATCCGTCCCGTCTTCAAATATGAGCCGTTCCCAATCGTTCCATGACTCTATTTTTTGGGAGGGGTCTTTAAAGAACATTGTCCGGAAATGTGTGGGAGGCCACACCGCGATATGCACATCACCATGTTTTTCGATATACTCCCACGCCTTATTTGTAAGTTTTGATGGCTCTTCAAGAAACCCCTCTGTTTGAACAGGCTCCTCAGCGGGTTCCTCTGGCGCCTCCGCAGGCCGTAACACAGGCCAACGGACGGCAAATGCCCCTCCGCAGATAGGCCTAGTTTGCCCTAAAGCGGATGGCCTCTTTTAAAAACGCCTTACACCTGGGACCTACTGCCTTGTTTGGGCCCGTCACCTCGCGGTACACCCACTTTGGACACGCGTCGATGAATCCTTGTTATGGATCTTTTTGCATCGTCGTCGTGCAACAGCTGTTTCCAGTTGGGTGAGCAACCCATGCGGCCATCGTCCACCCCTTGTCCTTAATATGTTGGCGACCCTTTTCAGTACATTTTTGCGGCGTGGTTGTCATTTCAGACTTGGGCATCCCGCGCCCGCATAGAGGCGGCAATGCCGTGCGGCACGCCTTCCAACGCCGCCACCGTTTCTTCTCCTCGATCGCTCGCTTCACGCCCTTAACCTCCTCACGGGTTTCTTCAGCGTCCTTAACGGGCGTTATGACGGGTGCGAGCTTTTTGGAACCTCAAAGACCGTCTTTTCAAGCTCGAACTGCTTGGCGGCTAGCTTGTCGCGCACAGCGCTGCGAGCCTCCATGTCCTCATCCAGCAGGCGAATTTTGTCACCCTCTTGAATTGTATTATTTGCGACAAAAAGTGGCACATACAGGAATTGCATGCAAAGGAATTGCTGGCGGACTACAGCTTGCGGACTGAAGGTTTAAACTGCTGCAAGAGTGATGGTAATCGACATGCTCGCTCTAATTACAAATCGACAAGCGCGGTCCAGGTGAGCCCAAAACTTTGCCGGGCCGTTGCTGGTCAGGTCCACGATTGAGAGACTGTGTGGCGCTACGGTTGCCTTGGTTAAAAAGCGACGAAACTCGCGCCAGTCCACATGAGCGGCGCACCACGCGGCATGGACGTTCCGCAGGTCGAGGACCTCACCCCCGCAGAAGCGGATGATCATGTTGGCGTTGTTGCGGATCATCTTTGGGATGTGCGCGTACAGCTGAGCTAGGTACAGGCTGTCGACTTTTTGTGCCTCTCGCAGCTTAAAAAATTCTTTTGCTGTTGTGCTCGCGCAACAACGACAAGAGTACGGCACAAAGCCAACGTGGATCTGATCCACGACCTAAAAGCCATCCGGAGACCCACCATCAGTGAGCGGCTCGGCCGCATGCTACTTACTGGAGGGAAATGAAGGCCAAGCTCGCGGTCGGAGGCCTCGCAGACATCTGAAGGCGGGCCTAACAGACTGGAGCAATGGATACCCGTCAACTATAGCCCCAAGGGTTATTGGAAGGGGACGGTGTGGATAAAAAGCTGGCGGCTGCCGCTTAGGCCCTGACAGACGCAGCCAGGGAATGACTGAAAAAACCGGCCGTGTGGCAGATTTACTTGTAGGCGCCGAACAATGTTCTCCGCCCGAGTTTTAGTGTCTTGACCACCGACGAGGTGCACAAGGCCGACGTCTAGTTCCTGCCCCACAACAAGGTTGAACAGCCTGTGTAGAAGTACGCGCTGTTCGTGCTGGACGCCGCCAGCAACTACTAGGTAGTTTAGCACTTGACTAGCAAGGAGGCTGCCGAGGTTATCTCCGCGCTGGAAGGGATCTACAAGCGGGGACCGCTATAGTGCCCGAAGCTGCGGCGGGAGTTTATGGGCGCCGTATCGCAGCTCCTGACTAGCGTGGCGTCTGTGTGCGGCGTGGCGAAGCCGGCGTCCACCGACCCTAGTGAATCGTAGGACGATTTAACCGAACCCTGACGGAGCGGCTGTTTGGGCACCAGTGCGCCCAGGAGCTGTTGCTTTCTGAAACAAAGGTGGCGGCGCGCAGCTTGGAGCGGGTTCGGTTAATGCCGGCCGTGGTGGATGCCCTGAATGGAGAGTTTACCCGGCTTACTGGCGCAAGGCAGGTGAACGCCATTTGTGCCCAGCCCGCTGCGCCCGCTGTGCGCCAGGGAATGCCGCCCGGGCAACCTCTCCATAAGCGGGCTCTTCGTGTGGTACTTGTACGCGCCTGGCGACTGGCGAGTTGGAGGGTGGGACCCGCTGCGAAACCGATCCGGTACGGTCACTGGATACGTACGTTATACTCGTCCGATGGGAAATCAAATCCCTGGCCAGTCCGTTATATAACAGATGGATAAGTCCCCCATGTGGTGGGTGATCGGCCGCCTCGCAGCGGGCTCCTGCAAGAAGAGCTGCAGGTCGTACTGGAAGATGCCCAACTATCTCGCAAGGGTCTTCTCGCTAGCAGAAAAGCCGGTGAGTTAATTGGAGTGAGCTCGTTCTCAAGCTATACGCCATGTCTTCCGAGTACCTGTCGAAGGAGCAGATAGCGGAGATTCAGTCCCTGCGGGATACGGAGATATGAGTATGAGTCTTGGAAGTATATAATGAACATGCCCTTCATCATGTAATTCTAACGGCCCTCCACTCGCAGGAGCAAACGCTCTTAGCGATGCGTACTTGAAATCACGCCTACTGTGTTGCAGCGTCTTCTAGCCGGCTTCGTCTCCTTTGCTGTTTGAGCGTGGCAAGGTCCATTTTTCGTGTTCAGCGGGGATAGGCTCGTCTTTGTCATGCTATACACTCCGATTTGGTGATTCTTGCTACGTATTGCAGTGTCAGTATGGCGAAACTCTTTTTTCTCTGTGAGGCTCTCAAGATAAAGCTTATGCCGGAGGTCATTCTTGACAGTGGATCTTGATATTTCCTTAGCTCGTTGCGACTCTGCGCTATCCTCCCGTAGGACGGAGTACATCTTGGGGCGCAGGCCAACGAACTCGGTAATAGGGGTTCCGTTTTATTCATCGTTAAACTTTCCCACGACCTTCTTATGGAAGTGGCCGTTCGGAACGTCGCTCGTATCGTTGAGGTGGGCATCCTCGGCCATGTATCGGTAGATGTCCTCCGTTTCCACCTCCAATAGCAGACTGTCAGCATCGATGTATAGTAGCTTGGCCTTAGCACTGTAACGCAACTTTTCTGGTTGTAATAAAAGTCGTACATCTAATGTCTTGAAAGGTCTAGTACAGCCTGGCCCGTATCGATGGGGCGATTAAGATTGAGTTTGGAATTTATCGAGTGAACTTCCACGAGGTTACCTTTAAAAATCTTACGGGACTGGAAGGCTGGGTCGGCTATAGAACATCGCAACTTGTCTTCTTCACCCTCAGGCCGGGCCAGATCGACGCGGATTCGCCTTCCGCAGATTTTCCATTATCTTGCCAAAGACAGAATTATTTAGCAATTTAAAGTAATCCTTTTCAAACTCGTTTGCGGCTTTACCCCTGAGGTCCGTATACTTTTGTATGTATGGTGCCATCCAGGGGCTCTGGTCATACTCTAGCGTCCGGTATATTTTGGTAATGCGCATCTCAAGGCTGGTGTAGAGCTTGAGGTTCAGGTAGTGAACGAGTTATCTTTCTTTCTTTAGCAGATTGGGTACAAGCTTTGTGCAGCCAGTATAGCGATATCCAAGCTTGTTAACGAGGTCTCGCTGGTATGTGGTATCTTTCGAGATAGTCATAGATTCTGGCGCTAGCGGGTAGTGCTGTGGGCGTCGTGTAGCTCTTCCGGATATTACAGGTCAACCACGAGAATGTAGCTCTTGGGGGCGTCTGAGGGTATGCTGCCTAGCCTTTTTCAAACTATTTCTGGATCGACCCGTCGAAAGCCTCTGGGGGGTAGGCTCTGCATCATCGCCCTTTCATAGATGTTGTTGTAAGGAAGTAGACGATCCAGCTGGTAGATTCCGAGGGGTCGTAGTCTGGACACTTGGGGTTGTTGGTCTTTACATGCGACTTGGAAACCATCGACGTGCCGCCCCGGGTGCTTCTCTCTACAAACAGGTGCATGTCAATGTTCGTGGGCAGCTCAAGCTCTACACCGGTGGTTTTCAGAAGGAAATCCCAGCTCATTTCAGGAGTGCTAAAGTAATGGGGATGGTCTTTGCCATACGTTTTCAAAGAGGTGACTCCGAAGGCTTCAAAGGCAGTAACCAGAAGCAGGTCCGTCTTGAGGTAAAGGTCGTGATAGTCCCCAATGTTCTTACAGTCAAAGGTATCCCATACGCGCTGGGCGAGCTGGTAGTCCTCTGAGGATATATCCGTACGGCTTAGACTGCTGTTGAAGGCCTCGGTGGGGAGTAGTGGCGTCTCATCAAACCGGTTCCAGCCGTCTTTATACTCGTACGGATAGAAACCCTTGGCGGTCAGAAGGGCACCGACATCGTGTTCGGTATACCGGCGGGTTATGCGGAAGGCATTCTGAAGAAGGTTATCAGGCACCTTTGCCAGGCTGCATGGTAGGAACTCATAGCTGTCTATAAACTGGAACTGGCCTAGGGAGAAGGTTGTCCATGTTGTTTTGAATGGGGTTGATATCTGTCTTTGAGGTTGTTCCCAGTGCTGCCATCAGCAGGTGGCTGTCGAAGTTTCTTAGGTTGTGAAATATGACGGGTACTTTAGTTTGTTCCTTCTTTATTGGTCGGTGATGTGACAATCGTCTGTCACACGGTCCTTACCCAGATGTTTTCGGTAGATATGACATACCCTAGCATCTTTAAACACCTTGGTGTTGACTAGCGCTAAACTAGAAGATGTGGGTTGGCTAATACCTCGCGGATGCCTACCAGCCAGCTTTTCTTCTTGGATTTTGATAAGCTTGACTACAGCGTCTTTTCCTCTGTACGTAACGAGGTGGAGGAGGGGATGGTGGTTTTGCCATCACATCGCCAGACTATGTAGTAAAAGCCACATGGGGGTTGGCTGGCAGCTTTATAGGTTTCGCTGTAGGTAGGATCAACCTCTTTCCCTTTTCACAGTCACGTTAAGGGCCTCGAGTACAGCATAAATAACGTATGTTACCGACATCTGATGAAAGAGGTGCTTAAAGTACAGCTTATTATTTCCGGGCTCTGGTAGAAAGGTCCTATGAGGCTTCGAGCCTATACCACAACAGAATTGTACATGGTCCTTGAGAGTGTCGGATCGGCGGAAGGCGTGTTTGTATTGGCACAAAACGTGTTTTCGATATTTGTTTTTGTTACTGCTGTACACCATCTGGGAAAGATCTTTGATCCATACATAGTGCTGCTTTTCGTCTTCAGTAAGCAGCAACAGGCTGACGGTCTTGTACAGCACCTTTCCGGCGACGCTTACAGGGTAAAGCGCGTGGTCCCATCCAAAGACATTGACAGCGATGGTGGGGTTAAGGTTCTCAAACTTTATTATGCCTGACACGTTCATAAAAAACGATTGCCAAAGCGTAGCATTCCCTGATGCCTACCGTCAGTAGGATATAGGGCAGATAGGACGGCCCATTCAAAGCATCTATTGCCGCGGTTTTCTACATTTGTGACTGCTCTTTTGTGAATCCACTTTATCGTGGGAATATACGATTTGCCTCGAAACGGGCGGTACTGGGAAATGTGCAGGTCTAGCAACTGACACTTTACTAGCCGCCAGCCTGAGCCTTTGCCCGTACATTTTTCTAGGCGCTCTTCAGTGTTAGATATAGCCGAGGCAATTAATCCCTGGAGTTCGTCAGCTATCAGTGCCACTTCTGCTTGGTTGCTATGTAAATATACCGGCATATAAATAACTTTCTTACTGTCGGCCTTAGTCTTCTCTAGTATAGTTTTTGCGAAGATGTTGAATTTGACTCCCTTGTTTTAGATCCCGTTTTAGGATGCTTACAACGCCGATGAGCATGGCTTTGAGCAGCTTAGATAGGTCGACTTTTAGAGAATAGCCAGGCGCTGTCGTAGTTAGGTCTTCCACCTCGATTTTGCTGTCGTCGTCTTTTCTAGTTGGACTGGCCCTTTTTTGGAGAGGTGGCTGCTGGGCTTATATTCTGAGAGATCCTTGTGCTGGGATACTGGGTGGGGTGGTATGGCCTCCTTAACCATCCAAGCGGCTTTTCGCCTGGCTCGTCGTCTGGCAGATTTGGATGGTGGGGATTGATGAAGCCTCCTGGGAGCTGGGATGGGTGGCTGTCTGGGAGCCGGTGTGGGTGGCTGCCTGAGACGCGATGTTGGGTGCCGGCGTGGGTCGCCGGGCTTGATGCCTGGGGGTTGACTGTCTTGCTCTGTTAGTCATTACTGCTTCCAGTATATCGTTGTATTTACTCTCAGTGATCAGCCTCTCCCTTAGCAGGGCTTTCATTCTCTCCATGCTAGGCATGTTGAGCGTGTAGCGTGGGCTGCGGTTTTCTATGGTACACTACCAATCTATAAATGAAATAATTGTCGCTAGTCGTTGCTGATTGGGTGAGCACTCGTTGACGACACTGATGTGTGCTGCTATGTATGATGTGGTACCTTGACTTTCTCTAAATGTAAGTTTATGATTATCACTGCGGTGAGTCGAATATATTCTCTGGCTCCAGAGCAACTCTAATAGAGGCGTTTGTCGCTTTGCGTGACCTGGAACTAGGGTGAGCTTTGCTATGCAGGTAGCCAAGTACTTTCCTACATTGCCTGCTAGCCTTTTGTTCTATGCGTCGCAGCTTGTCAGTCTGATGTCCTCCTCCGCATTTGTTGCATATGCAGTGAGTGGCAATGGTGCCTGCTCCCCGCTTCTAACATGTCAAGACTCGGATCCGTCTCTAATTCTCTATATCATTGGGCGTGTACAGCGCAATAAATGCCAAAGCATTTTCATCCGTCTCATATTTAATTTTCTATTTTATGTACACGTATCTAAAACTGCTTCATAATTAAAAGTTGCATCAGCACGGATGAAAGTAAATAAACCTTGCAGAAACAATAAGTTTGTTTTGGCTTAATTGTAGCAATTAAAATCATTCTAACAGTAACATGCGGGACACGTGCTTTTCAAAGAGGAGAGCAGCGTGCTGAAATTAGATAGTTGGGGAGTGTGATGCTTTGATGATAAGGGGCATTTGTGTTTTCACTAGAGCATTGGTTTGAACAATTAGCGCTGTAAATTATAATGGGACCATCTAGCTTAGGGCAGTGATCATAGGGGGTGAGAAAAGCCTTATCTGCAGTCATGTGTCAAGCTCCATATTTCAGCTTGGCTGAATTATTGACTGGGAAAGTTGATTTTAATTAGAATCACAGACTTGAAAGGGAGATATGTTTCTAGCCTTCAGTATGAAAGGATTAAATAGACTTTCTCTGTTCTAACAGATAGTTAGGTTCTAATTCTAATGAGAATTAAAGACATTTCTTGTGTAATGAAACACAATGGTAGAGGAGTGTATATCGTGCAAATTGTAAATAAACCTGTAAATAGGATATTTATTTTATGGATTTATTTCTGAACCCGTCACGTTATAATATGATTACTTTCCACGAGAGTCAATCAAGGGGAAGAGTGCGTCCATACCAGGGTCCATACATAATATTGCCAATCAAAAAGAGAAGCTCTGCAATAATTTTGTACTCCTCGTGTTTTCCATAAGCAACTACTTTTCCTTGCAAACAATTATGTTTCCTTATCCCTTATTTACTCCACACAAGTTGATGTATTTTCTTCCTTAAAGAATTGATAGAAACTCTCGCAGCAAACACCGTTAATTTTTCTTTAAACGTAGTCCCATGCCCTCACCACTAATACGTCAAACAGCTCATGAATGTTATAATGAGTAAATAATTTACGGTGATTATCTAATGTAATTATCAACCTTGAAAAGTCATCATAGATAATTAAATTTTCTAAGATCCAACTGGCATGCGCGTTTGTTCGGATGATGCATGTCTCATTCATTGAAGTTGTTGGCCTCGGGGATGGAATCAAGAATATATTATTTAGCTATCAGAATGTATTTATCCACATGCCCTTTCTATTATTTTTATTTTTCATCATTTTTAATGACTTTCTTTCAAATTAGGACCATTATTGTTCAAAGTAGTCTGCTCAGCTATAAAAGTCCACCATTGTCTTTAGAACAAATACATGAAGCATATATCATAAGCCTCGCTATGGATCAGCGGGATAATGCGATAAACCGCGTTACTTTAAGTGTCGTCGGTTGAGAAACACCTCTATTAAAACAAAAGGACAAACATGTGAACATGTTTATACATATACAAATACTTTAGAATCATTTTACTTCTTTGTGTACAATTTACGTAGGTTATTTGTCAATAACACGCCTTTGTATATACTGGGCTGTCTACAACTACATTTTAAACTTCTTTAAAACACTAGATCTCACGCTTCATGCACATACATAATGATAACACAATAATATTATGCAACAATGTAGAGATTACTGTCATTATTGATTTAAAAACAGTATATGAACACAGACATGTATAGCCAAGTTTTGACTAATAGGAAAGAAATTAAGAACAGTGTGTTCCATGTGTACAGTAGCTTTAGACAAATGCAGAAAACTATTTCATGGTAAAAATTAGTTTCTAAGAAGCTTCTGAACAGACAGCGTGCGACATAATTGTCATATATAGTGATGAAACAATGCAGTCATGAAACACAGCAACATGTTTAATACACTAAAGTATATGCATTTGTGTGGAAAACATAAATAATAAACCATAAAGTTGACAACCCAAGGCCGTCGCTTGGCTGCGTCTAAGTTCGAAGAAAAAAGTGCATTGGGTGCTTTGCCATTACAATTTCGCACCAATAAATTCTACAATTGATTCCTTGTTCTACTAAAAACAGGGAATACTTACACCTACTTATTTGTTTATATATTAAAACACTTTGATAATGGCATTTTTTTATTTTGAAAAAAATTGCCTGGTGGTTAAAACAAAATTCATGAGTATGTTGTGAATATTTATTTAAATTAGATGAGCAATGTCGAAGTCAAATTGAGTTTAAAATTTGTAAATGTTATATTATAGTACATTCTTCCCATTTTCTTTACTCACTTGGGCAAGCTTTTGTCTGGTAACGCAATTTTTCAACTATTCACACCTAGCTTGCGATCGAATGCGGTTGCGATATTTGATTGACATATGCCACCCTAGTAGTAAGAATGGTGATGATTATTAGCCACTATTTTCCGCTGTTGCGTAACCACTTATAACGAGGTGCTGCCCTCAACAAATATAAAGGTATGTCATATGACGAACACGAACGGTAACCATCACCCATCTTACTCTGTTGTTAACAACTACTTATTTCATATACTTCATTTACTGTAAATGTAGTCTGGCATAATAAATGGAAACTGTAGAATGTGACACGTACAAAAAAGAAGAAAAAAAAGAGAAAAATGAAAGAGATAGAAAAACATATAAAAAGGTATTAAATACGTCTGCGGTGAACATATAAACGTAATAATGATGATCGCTTATATCGTTTGGCAAACATTGCAAAACAAAAGTGCTCTCAGAATAAATATAAAAAGGAAATTTGGAATCATAAGAAGGAATATATGCAATGCAGAGTTAAATAGGCTCCAGAAAAGATACGTAAACGAATAGGAGAGAAAAGCAAACAAGAGAGTTAGGAGGTATGAACAAAGATGGCAATTAAATAATAGACTTCCGATAATAACAATAATAAGCAATACACTGTATTCTTGTTCTTCAGCTTAGTTTAACGCTCAAGTGAACAGGTTATTACACACTTGTTTAAAGATATGAAAATCTACCACACAGAGAATAACTATTTAACTACAAGTACTTAAAGATTTGTGATAACTACACTTTAAAATTTGACAGGGATAAATATTGTAATATATACAGAGCACAGTGTAATATGAAACTGAAACATAATCACTTATTCGGGGCAGTATGGATGGCAACAGCTGGAAACGATGACATTTAATAGATCAAAGTGTATTAGAGTTGATAAAATCTATATACAAGTTTCACGTTTACTTTCAGATACGAAAAATGTTGTCTAAATGTGCAATGCCATTACCTGATTAGCATGATTTTAATTCAACCAATAGCAACATAGATCTAAAACAATTTAACATAATCTGTAATAACTTTAACATTCCACCAAATCATGACTAAAGTAATGGAAAAAGAAATACTTAGCTGATAATGGACCCGAAGAAAATACAAGATACAAAACATCAGGGTTTTTGAAAGCCTATATTTGCTTATGTGCGAAAAGCCTGTAAACGTCATTGTAGCTATGAATGTAGACTATGCTGAATATTGGAGTTAGTTGTAGGCTGATTAAATTCACTTAATGGTATCAAGTGGATGGACTTAACTTCTTTCTGCAAGATAACACATGTCTGACAGAAGATGGAAAAGCGATATTGAAGAAAGGTATCAGGACATGTTTTATGTAATTTAGATGCTCAATTTGAAACTGGAACCTATATTACACAATTTATTTCCAATGATCAAGACAATTTCATAAAGTTGCCTGAAAAAATAATTTTTGGGAGAACATGGCTATGACTCAGATAAAACATAACAATAAGATTTCAGCAATATATCTCAGATTTAAAAGTTGGATTAAACTATGATAGTAGTGGTGAAGGTATATTTGTATTGTCGAGTGATATGTTTCTGAAAACGGATAGTGTTGCTGGTTAGAACAACCGCTTTAAAAAGTCATCAGATGGCTTTAAGCTAGAACTATACCTTCCTATAAAACAAATTGTGAACACTATGATTCCAGCAACAAAATACAAGTCTATAACAATTCGTCAAAGGATAGAAAACGAAATAAAAGAAGATAACGTGGGTGAGAACTATGTAAACGAGGACAAAAATGTCGACAGTCTTGTAATCATTTATAATCATGACAATGGTTACTGGAGCTAGTTCAATGTACATTCTAAAGTAAGCAATTCATCATTCGCCAATTTTGTTGTCGCGTCTATACCTCTGATCAAAACTGTAAACAAAAACAAGCTAATGTTACAATATGCAAAATGACATGATTAGCCCAGAAAGAATCACGTCCAGCCGTTTTCAAACGGCAGCCTATTACACAGTCATTGTTATCAGGAAATGCTGCTACTGCCTGTTTGGATATTTGAACAAATAGTTGACAATATTGTTAATGATTTCTTTGATCTTGTCAATGAATGACTCTGTGCTACCTTTTCCAACATCACTTCCACTAGCACTTGTACGTCCTCCACCTCCTGTTAAAGTGTTCATCAAATGTGTTATGGATGGAGGATATAATAGTCGTAGCAATTGTAATATCTTTCACTTTAAATAATTGTTTAAGCCTTTTTCTTCACGGTAACATGTCACTAAAATTTCAATGTATGTTTTCAATATTGTTCTTAAAAAATGTTAAAATCTTTTAAATGCCCAGCTATTTCTGCTCTTTTATTTTCAGTATTTTCCACAGCTCATCCATGTTAATTTTGTTTTCAATTTATCTGTTTTTATGGATGTCTTTCTTTATGTCCTTTATATCTTTGTCATACATTTCAAAGTCGAATGTAATATACCCTATTTACAAATAGACAACTGTTACAGCATCCACGTAACCTCTTAATCCTCTCTCTTCTTGAGGAGTAAATAATCTACGATCTGCACGTAAGTTCTCCAGTGTCAATTATTTCGTGGCAATCATCTATTATAGTCTCTGCTTTTCTTAGCTGTTGGCAAAATCATTCAGTTGTGTTTATTTTTTGGATTATTTCTATTTCTGCTGGAATTCGCATTGATTGCCTTTGTTGATCAGTCCGTTGTAATTGTATACATTTAGTTCCCCTTTTTTTGTCCAGTCTAAAGATTTGAGGTACTCACTTCCACCTTCTCCTGAAGGTAAACGAGGAGTCGAAAAATGGACGATAAACAATTTAAGAAATTCGACGAGATGTTTGTCAATGCAAACTCAGCTAAGTATCTAGGTCATTGCCAGCTGCTGTCATCCTAGCAGTAACAGCTCTAATGGGTGGATTTCTACACATTGATGATTTGAATGAATTTCGGACATTAAAGAGGATTACATGACCTCAAACGGTATTATTACGTTATGGGGTTTTATAGTTTCAAGATTAGTTTGCCTCTATTTTAGTATTAAGTGATATCTTGAAAGCATTCAAACACATCATTTTCAAAAAGTCAACGAAAGAGAAACAAAACTTGGAAAATAACGGCAAAACAATGTATACTGGATGATTTGTAATCTATGCATATTTCTTTGACCATAGCTGAAACAACTGCTGTTATTACTGGAGTGCCTATGTATTATGTAGTTAAATCTTTCAGAAAAGAAGATTAAAATTTTTTTAATCCAAAATCTCCTAAATCACAAAGTTTGTAGTTTTGAAAGTCTCGACTTTTTTTCTTGTGTTTTCTTATCTTTCTTGAGGAAGGCATTTTAGCATTTTAGACCAGTTATCACTAGCTTCCATGTATCTAACTTTTAGCTAGTGAACGCAGTTTCTCTGTTGTTCTGGATCGGATATGTCAAAGAAAACACAAGCTATAATATTATCTATATCTAGCTCTCTTTCAGCCACACCTTTGGACTTTGTTACATTTAGCCATCTCATGCAGAAATCAAAACACGGAACACCGGGTATTGTCAACATAGTATCTGATTTTTTGTTTTGATTTTAGGCTTTTTAAATTCTAACTCTTTTCAGGCAAATCAGCCTAAAGTTATGGTATCCTCAACTGTGCATTGTTTCATGTGATCATTATGTGTTCTCTCTCTTTATTGTTGGTGTTGTTTGTTTTTAGTTTTGTTTTGTTGTTATTGGGGGGGGGGGGTGCTCTTTCTAGGTAAAATAGTTGTCTCTATTTTGTTCCCTCCATTTTTTACTGTCTGTACTGAGTTTGACAATGCAATAAAAACTAGTTCTGTGAATTCCGTTTTGTAATTTTCTATTTTGAATTTAATATCCCATCATATATATATATAAATATATATAAATATAAATATATATATATATATATATATATATATATATATATATATATATATATATATATATATATATATATTGCTGTTTAATATACAACAATGTTTAACTACTCAAATTGTACGACTGCTGTAAAGGTTTTTTAAAATTATAAATCGTCCTCTTATTATTTTATATGATGCTTTTAGTACCATAATTTGTGTATCTGTTCCCCTAGAATATGGTCTAATTAAACACGTACAAGTTTCACTTGAAAGTACACAACAATACACTCATCAATTCAAATCATTGAAATATTACTTCTGTTGAGAAAAAAAAAACTGGAAGAAGTTCAAAATTGTTCACACTGATATAAACAAATATTCAAATTGTTCACACTCACATAATCAAATATTAAAATTGTTCACACTCACATAATCAAATATTCAAATTGTTCACACTCACATAATCAAATTGTTTATACTCATATAATCAAATAATCAAATTGTTTAAACTCATATAATCTAATATTCAAATTCATTCAGATAGTATTTCTGATATCCTGACTTGTACAAAACCATCTTTTGCGGTTTCTTAGTGCCATGTTCCGTTACGTAGGAACATTCTTTTCAGTAAGCTGTCCCAAAAAACCTATCTGATCTTAACCTATATAATTCATGTCTATGAATATCTTTCAAAAAAGGTTAACGGCCTATCATCTGATCGTAAAATATATCCTGAGTCTATCTTGAGTCTTGACATATAATCATGTATATGTTTGGGGTTATTTCACATTTTAAATACAGTTCTCTGTTTTCCAAAAGTGCACATCTTTGATTAAGTTCTAGGCAAAACCATCCAAACGTCACCTCTGTGTTTCTTTATTTCATTCATTTAGTGCAAACTTATAAATTAGTAACGCTAGATCTGATTCTTTGAGGGCAAAACAATGGAGAGGTTCTCAGAAAATCTAAAAACCGCAATGACTGAAGAAACGGTTCTTCTTTATGACTGTTGTTTCGAATGTAATGTTGGCTGAGGTAGCTGATGGACAGACATTTCAATAACTTCCATCATACAGTAAAATAGCTGACACTAGAATTGTTTTTTATACAATTTCAGGATCAAGTGAGATGACGCGGCAGTTCAATTGATAAATGTGCACTTTACATTGATCATTGCATGACGTTTTCTGTTACAGTGTAGTTTTCTTTCATTAATTTTATATATTTACTATAGTCGCAGTGTTTGATCCTTTATAATGCTGTATGCCGTTGGTTCTGTTTACAAAATAAAACATCGCTTAAAAATGGTGTTTTGTTTTCTGAGAATCTTTTTCTTCTTTCTCTAGCGGGAACTCAAACGACTGTATCGTTCTAGATTGATGTTATGATAACGTTTTACAAGTATCTGTTTAATTATTGTACCAAATGTCCCATGTCTAGTGTCGATACTTCAATACATTTCTAAAAAGGAGAAATTCTACAGGTTTTACTATCGATGAAATGCATATTCCCCAAAACGTTTAATAATCTTTCACAAACTGAGTATAATTACCATCTATCATAAAACAAATAAGGATCGGTAGACAGTGTCGATAGTTTATTTGTTTTTGTATACCTTTTCCTGGGAAGTTTAGCACAGGTTGTCTGTCATACTAAATTTTGTTGTACTTACCAGACAAGGTTGGTTATACCAGCTTTAACTCGATATGTTGACAGTACAATACAATTCAGTTACGGAACAAAGATCCAATGTTACATAAGCCTCAGCCGTCGTCGATACTTACACGCCGTGAGTTTATTTATTAGCTAGTTTGAAGGCGGAGTGTTTCTTCATTTACAAGTAAGTAAGTAGTATATTAATCACAAAACACAATGGTAATCGAAATTGGTCCCCATGTTAATAGTTAACCTAAGGGGCTCAAGTATAGCGGAGGGACAAAACAGTGGAGCGCGGTAGCATACATTTTACCAACCCTTTCTTGTTTATTATTATATTGCAACAATAGTTTTTTAAATACAAAATTCTCTACATGTTCTTTTGCTTTTCTACACTGTTACAAGGTAATGCCTTTCATATATATTTCTAGCGTGCCTTTCATATCTATTTCTAACGACTCTTTCTTTCTTTATAGTAATTTAAATTGTATGGGGGTTCTTTGTGTGAGGGTGCTCCGTTCTTTGTGTTGCTATATAGTGCTAGCTGTATATTTTAAAATATAATATCAGTTTCTTGTTATTCAGTTACTAGTTTTTTTGTGTAAGTAATCTCTGTTTATCTTTCTGTCTATATCTCTCCCTGTCGGTATGTCTATATCACTTTCTGTGCCTGTCATTTCTTAATGTCTCTCTCTCAGTAAAAAGGCCATCTCTATTATGTTATGAAATTAAAATTGTGTGTGCTATTTTAAATCCCATATGGCTACGAATATGCCGTCTATATGATGGTCTAACATTTTCTGTCTCCCTTCGTTGAAATTTTACAATTGTTCCTCATGTCATTCCCATGAGTGTATATCAAACCTTCTGTAGAAACTTTTTGTGGTTTGTATAACTATTGTCTTTACCAGGATCGGGCAGGACTCATAGGTGAAATTTGTATTTGCAACAAAACCGGACAAGTAGTCGAGCTTTGCATACCTCTAAAAGCTGTTTTTATTACCATTAAGCTAACTGGGCCTCAGAGTAAACAAATACTAATTACAATTCAACTATTGATGGTGATAAAGAACTAATATAGTATATCCAATGTCAGAATAACGCACGATTCTGCTATCCCTTTCTCAGAGCTAAGAAAAAGTTATGAAATAATTTAATTTTGTCTGACGTCATTCACCTGCATTAATATCAAATCTTCTGCAGATACGTTTGTAGACTGTCGCTTTCTTTAAAGTTTGAAATTGAGGCAACGGTTTTTGGTAATATAATCTTTTTTTAAAAACCTGCCTTTTTGTATGTTCTTCTAAATCAAATAAATTAAGTCAACCAAAATTTTCAATTTTCAATTGCAAAACCCAATTAATATGTCACAACGGGTCAAGATAACTGAGTTTTCAGGTAAAGAATAGACGGCTTTTAAATTTCATTATGTGAACCAATCTTGTTCTCCACATGTCTCCTCGTTTATTTTACCCTGACTATGATTATATTGAACGGAACAATCCTGAAAGTGTATGTGACGAGATGTAAAACAATGTAGGATTTGTTTCCTAATGTTACCAATAATTATATTATAAATGGTTCCAACGCGTTCTTAAAAGACAAGAATGTATGCAGTATAATACGTATCCAAGAATGAAGGGGTATGAACTTGATCGTATCTCGGTACGAGAGGGCAGAAACTACTAGTGAACATAGAAGTAGTAAAAGGAATATTAATGACCTCATGTTTATTGGATAGAAAGATTAAAGTTGTCGTTCATATGGAAATATAGTAATTTGTAACTGACAGTGACCTGAGGTGCTCTTCCGTCGACTCTCATTATTTTTAATTGCAAGGAAAATGAAAATCTGTCCGATATGACCTAGGAAGAGATACATGAAGCTATAATCCCGTTTGACCATAACATCTCCAGCGGCTAGGAAACGGACCTCAAGGAAGAAAACAAAAGTATATTTTGGATTATTTTTGTTTTTTTAAACCTTCTTAAGATTCTGCTTAATTATATCGCATTCATTGCTTTTTTCTACTTTAAACGAATGACAGAAACATCTTGTAAATCTGGACACAATTCCTAAATGTAAAAACACATTCCTCATGAATTAGGTGGATAAAACATTTTCTTGTTTTTTGCATTTCCGTAAGTCTATTTATACTATACAGGGGTTGCGCAATATTATATATATTCAGGTGAATTACACAGAATATAAGTCAACCTCATTGTCATGAGCATCATTATCGTCATTATCATCTTCGTCATCACTGCAAGAAATAACCACGACACGAGAGAGTGAAAAGGAGAAATAAAGAAATAAAAGCATCTACATGTATAAATAAGTTTTTCAAGAGAACACGGTCTCGTTTGAAGCAGTCTCAAAAGGCGTAAAGATCGTTCCTGGAGTTAAGGTATGATCCTGATAGACAAATAAAAAGCTGTTTAGATAAAAATGTTTTGAACTAGATACACCTGTCTATCTATCTATATATCGATCGATCGATCGATTGACCGTGAACGAACAGGAACGTTTTAGTGTCTATAGATAATAGTTCACCAGGACGTTTATATGAGTCATGATTTTGAAATGTTTCTTTTGTTCACTTAGTCAGGGATATCTCTGTCAGATTTGCATTGACAGCGAACAGAAATCTACACCTAATTTGATTTTGAGAAGAGAGATGTGAACGGTAAGACGATTATATCAGTGGGTTTTTGTGGTGCGTATTCGGAAAAGGTATCTTTAGAGTGATGACAGTTCCATTTCTAGAATTGTACAGGAAACCCTGGATTAGTCTGTATATTTAGATTGGGATCACAGTACTAAATATACCTATTATATGCCGATGAAGAAATATTTTAAACTTCCGTTACTGACTTTTATCCTTTAAACGACATGACAATCAGTTTGTGTTCGACTGCTCGGACTGCGGGCTTTATACCTCTGGTCTTTTGCATAATGTTGTAGGAGTTTCAGTTTTGGTTCAGTAGAAATAGTAGTATTAATAAAGTAGAAGTAGTAGGAGTAGTTGTAGAAGATTTACATTGGAGTAGTTGTAGCAGATGTTGTTAGTGTTGTCAATCTTGTTGTTGCATAAAAAGTTGCAGAATTAGTAGCATTAGTTTTAATAGTAGTAATATTAATGGTAGCAACATTCGTGGTAGCATTTGTTGTTGATGTGTTGGCAGTTATGAAGTCCTTGAAGTAGTATTAGGAGCAGGAGTCGTTTCCAATTTTCAGAGATCTATTTCTTAATTACAGCCAACGTTTCCTATGGAAATAACGAGAATACGCCTATGTCGAAAGCGTCTTTATGTAAAACATAATGTTGTTCAGTTGTTACGACACATTCCTTGGTATCTAATGAATAAGACCTATACACCTGAGTAAGCCTTATTTCAACACGACATTTTATTTCAAGGGCTATGTACATGCAGAACGCTTTGCAGATGCTAATCATGCTTGCGTGCACTTCATGTAAATCAACAAAACCATTAATAGCCAAGGTTAGGTATTGACTAATAGAGGTGAAATTTAAAAATGTGATAGAAAATGTAGAGGTAAATACTATCTTTGCATGTCAGGTATGTACGGAACACCTTGCCTACCGATCAACCCGGTTTTAAGACCACCCTGCTAAAGGATCGATAACTCAAAAGAACCCAGTTGGGCATTTACTAAGCAGTATATCTCATTACTTAGACCTCCTCGGCAATCTGGTCATTGTTCTAAAATCCCGTTAGTGGTCGCATGAGCATGGTTTTACTGTGTATGTAATTAATGACATTTTCTTTTTGCTTGCAAGTTTTAAAGTCAGGAATATTGTGATAACCTCCGTCCATACTTCTGTCCTCACCTCTATGTCTTTTTCAAAATCTGGATGAAATATATTTGTTAATGTGGTAACTAGTGCAAACGTGGTAATAATATTGCTCATTTCCCTGTGCTGTCTAAAAAGAAGCCAACAGTCAAAAGTTCCATATGAAAAACGTCAACTACAGTAAATAAAATTGATTATTGCAATCCTTTTGAAGTTTCTGTTCGTTTGATTTATGAACTAGGCAATAATAATAACGAATATATTTCGATGGAGATTATTCTTGTAGCAATATATTTTACCAAGGAAAACAACAGTGGAGATTATATTGTAGTAAAACATTTCACCAAGGAAGACAATGGTGTTGATCATATTGTTATAATACATTTCCCCAAGGAAGACAATGGTGGACATTATATTGCAGTAATGCATTTCACCAAGGAACTCAATGGTGTTGATCATATTGTAGTAATATGTTTCCCCAAGGAAGACAATGGTGGAGATGATATTGTTATAATACATTTCCCCAAGGAAGACAATGGTGGAGATCATATTGTAGTAATGCATTTCGCCAAGGAAAACAATGGTGTTGATCATATTGTAGTAATACATTTCTCCAAGGAAGAAAATGGTGCTGATCATATTGTTATAATACATTTCCCCAAGGAAGACAATGGTGGAGATCATATTGTAGTAATGCATTTCCCCAAGGAAAACAATGGTGTTGATCATATTGTAGTAATGCATTTCACCAAGGAAAACAATGGTGTTGATCATATTGTAGTAATGCATTTCACCAAGGAAAACAATGGTGTTGATCATATTGTAGTAATGCATTTCACCAAGGAAAACAATGGTGTTGATCATATTGTAGTAATACATTTCACCAAGGAAAACAATGGTGCACATTATATTGTAGTAATACATTTCACCAAGGAAAACAATGGTGGAGATCATATTGAAAGTTCAGTATCACTTTTTTTTATTACTGCACGTAACAAAAGATAACCAAAAGATACACTTGGTCACGTTTTGTAAATACTGGATCTGACACTTGAAGCTGACTAAATTCTGCATCAGTTTGAAACAAATGTAACTGATAGCGTAATTAACAACCATAATATTTGCTAGTTATTGCACCTGAGCGTGCAATGATACTTCGAATCTAGCATTAGTTCAGGGCCATATGTTATAGATTAGCTTTCTGTAGGAATTACGTTTGTAAAGATGGTAACAGACATCACTTCAGAGCTAAGACTATGAGGTGAGGAATTCATTTTCTTCTCATGTAAGTCAAGTTCACAGATCAGTCTGAATTGTCAAGCTAAAATGACTTAAACTTTATTTCAATTATGCTGAATGACTTAAAGTCTATTTCAATTATGCTGAATGACTTAAACTCTATTTCAGTTATGCTAGTGTAAACGACTCAAACCATTCAAAACGTTTAATTTTTCAACAAAGTAACACCAAAAATGTAAACGAAGCAAATATCAACATCTATTTTTATTTTTATTCACCTGTTTATGGTGGAATGCATTATTCTATGTCTTTTTCAGTCGGTCCATAGGGTCGTATTTTTTATTTATTTCCATGCAATACATTAGGATCTACTTCAAGAACCATCACTAAATTTTGCGAGTAGGTATGTTTTAGGAAAATTGATACCTGTTCATTTTGATATTCAAATGCTAGAGTCCAAGGTTACTATGACATGTCTTTAGAACATGATTTCTGCTTGATGTTTCAAAATCATTGAATATTTTGTTTATATGCTCTGACATATATGATGTAGATTAAAGTACAAAGAATCGTCTCGATTTCAAGTGGTAACGGTAAAAGGTCATGGTCAGTATGAGTCACTAAAATTTACGAATAGGTTGCATGTGAAGTACATTAGAGTTAAAGGCAAAGGTCATTTCGACCAGAAATATACCAATTTTATTTCTGTTGCCTCACAACAACACTTCGTATCTGCTTGAAAATTAATTAGATTCTTTTCACTGGACGTTGTAACAGATCTACTGCATTTCAAGGTGGAAGCAAAAAGGTCAATACCACTGCAGTCTGAATAAAAGTTCAAACACAATGCTTTCTGAATGCTAGATTTCCTATTTTCTAGGCTCCGTGGCAGAGCACTGCACATTAGTAGTGTCAACACAGATTTAATAAATATATGTAAACTAATAACCCAAACATAGCTTACCTTTCATACCAAATTAGTATTAACAATCGATTTTGTAGCTCAAGTTTTTTTCTAAAGCTTTATAATACACATAAATGTGCATGCCATATGATAAATATATTAAGTATCATTTTGTGGAAGTCTTTGTCAAACTTTGAAACAACACGACTATCCTTTAATTACCTCCAGATTGTGCTTAAACGATCTTCACATCTGTACCGATTGTATGAAGCACAAGTGATATCAACAAAATCAAAAGCAAAAATATCACAGGTTTAACCATCGTAATCTTCTCCATAACAGAGATTTTTCTCCCTAAATATTACGTCTGCGGTAGCCAAATTCCTAGAGAGTCGGACTTGTAATCCAAGAACCGTAGGTTTGATACCCGCCCAGGCCATCATTGATTGGCTGCCTCTGTGTGTCATTGGAAAGTGCACTTAGCTCTCATTTACATTGCATGATGTAGTCAATAATGTGTTGAAAGTGGCATTACAAGCCAACCAACCAGCGACATAGGGTGTCATGTGCACGACATTTATACATCTCTGTGTAGTACAGGTCGGCCAATCTATAGGAGCAATGTTAACTGCACAAGAACTTCTGGAAATTATGTTATGTTGTTTAGCTGGTAGCCATGACGTCTAGTTACTTTCCCGCTGTCAGTTTTTACCTCCATTTCATGTTTCAGTTTATATGATAGCACAATATTAACGTGATTTGAGTAATTTATACTTGACATAACATTCTTCGGATTGAACTTTCCTGCTAAAATTGAATTTTGGAACAGTTTTTTGTGTATTAGCGATTGACACATGCATCGTGCGTTCCACATTCAAATTTTATAGATAATCTGCACTGTTTTAATATACACAAAGGATTTTTCGTTTGCTCAGTTAGTGATTATTTGCTGTCTATGGAAAATGAACAGCTATGAGTTCTGTGCAAGACTTGTCCACAATGTACAAGTATGAAAGCTTCGGGGATATCAGCAAGTGGTTTATGAATTTGCATTTGCAATATGACAATGAAGTATCTGCCATGAAGTGCGTTGTAAAGGCGGTAAGATAGCGGATAAGTAATCTTGCGGCGGACATCGAAATGTGTCATGGTTCCGTAAGTGACGTCAACGAGAAAACTATCCCTAATTTTGAAAAAAGTTGGAGACAAAAGTGGAGGAACGCTTTGGGGCCACAAGCTGAATTTCATCATTGGCGGCATTGATGACCCTAAAGAAGCGATATTTTGAAAGTGAGAGAACATTTGTATCCCAGGAAGATTAGAAAAAAAAAAAAAAAAAAAAAAAACGGCGGTATTTAAAGAAACCTCCCTTTTCCAAGATTGCAAGAAAAAAATACTGTAACGGAAATCACTCGGTCACATTATCCCAAGTCTGGCCTTCCCCGGTTCTTTGGGATAGGTCTTTATTAAAGATACATCAATTTTCTTGTTATGCTGCCTGAAAAATTATCCACTACTACAGTAATTTAGTATAATCTAAGTTAATGTTTACTTGCTGATACTCCTATTTTATGCCCTACAATCCTTGCAGTGGGGGGGGGAGGGATATATTGATCCTTTGGGACAGTGGAGTTGCTCTTATTTATACCTAATTAGTATCCTGTTATGCGTATGGCACACACACACACCCTTTACAATTTAGCAGTAGAACTAATGCTGCAATATGAAAAATCTGTCCATTGGCAGTTTCTTGGGGTATGGGGAGTGGTGGAGGGGAGAGAGAGAGAGAGAGAGAGAGGGGATGGTCAGCTTTTACACTTTAACTTATGTGTTTATATCTTCAAGTTATATATTTGGAGATAGTGATTGGTTATGGACATGTTTTGGACTGTTTACTGTTATTCCAAAGTGTGCCTGACCTCAGAGCTGGGAGTTCATTTAGCACCTCTTTAAATGCAGAATCTTCAGGTTCCTAGTAGAGAATAATGTCCGTACTTGTCAGAACCATTAATCATTGTGTTTTAATATGAACTGTGGATTTAAATCAAAGGGATTCTGTTGTTATTTTAGTTGGTTTTAATGAATGGTAATGATCAAGTTAAGTGAGAGTATAATACCTATGATACAATACTGATAACATCTTGACGTAGACAGCTGTTGTGAATGTAATATGTTTATATTGTTTGTGGAATTTAAAATTACATTACTGAAATTAGAACCATGAAATATTTAAATTATGAATACATTTGGAATGTAAATTCATCTGGACTTGTACACATTAAAACCTCTCACATTCCATAAAGACTGTTATCTTACTTTTTACCTTGAAAAACATCAGAACTCTAGAAAAAAAAAAAAACCCCACAAACAATTTTAATAATTTTTCACCCACAAATTTAATCGAAAATGATACTGAGGAAAATATTACATCCTTATGTCTCAAATATACATCAATTTACTGAAAGTTTAAAACTTTTCATGAGCATACAAGTTTTTTTTATATCTGTTCCAAAATTTCAATGAATGTCGTTTAAATAAGAAATAACAAGATTTTCCCAATTTTATCTAAGTTTAGTCTATCTAGTCTAGTCTTGATTGAACGCACAAAACAAGCGTGTTATTAGATGTCCATCATTATTGCACTAAAATGTCGTGTGCAGTATTAATCTTTGACAAACGCATGATTGTACCGTGGAATGAAATATTTCCAGTAGATTTTCAAATGTACGTTATATGAAGCAAGAACAACAATGGACCTGGCACTGCGCCCCTAGCTTTTATCGTAAAGTGACATGAGATATGAGATATCAGGTTACTTATATTGAAGATTTATGTATTTAGAGACTAGAGTGTCGTCCCCACCCATAGGATATACTTGACTTTAATATTGTTCACATTTGAATACCTGCGTATAGAAGTTTTATAGTTGAGGCAAAAATATATTCGTGTCTGAGATTACTGAATGCAGAACCTATATGTATAAATGACCTTGACCAATATCATTCAGTACACATACACACGCACACACATGCATGTATTCAGGATAAAAGATTTAATTTCGAGCTTCCGTCAAGCATTTATTATTATTATTATTATTATTATTATTATTTAATAACACTTCAATGAATGTTCCATTGAGGCGGAAGATATATGATAGTAAGTCGAAAATATCCACCCTACCCCTGGAAATAATCCGCAACTCTATACATGTGGAAAGACAGAGAGATAGAAAGATAAAATATATCATCTTAAAAGTAAGTGGATAATATGAAAAAATACTTTCATGAACCATTAGAAATTAAACACCAATTATTTTTATGAAGTTGACTCTTTGCGTAGTCTATCCAGGGTCACAATCGAAGTATTACATTTCTAGGAATTCAAAGCAAGGAACCTGTCGCCATATTCATGATAATCCCTCTTCTGGCATCAAACTTGAAGTAAATGTATACCAAAATCATACTTCCATCCTACAGTCAAAAAAAAAAAAAAAAATACGAAAAAAATAAACATAATTTTAAAGTGTTAAGTCTAGATAAAGTTACAAAACTTGGAGATATATCGATTATCACACATCAGGTGGCGATATCTGATAGTCATTAACCTAACTTCTTTCCTAATTTGTTTGCGTCATATTATGAGAAGCCTTTAGATTGCAAGATCGGAAGCCCGAAATTAGGCTACCGCGAAAACAGCCTAGTAGTCATCATTCGCAGTACGTATTTATCAGTTTATTACAATCTATGGATCCCAATCTCTAAGGAAGCACAATATAAAATAGTCGTTCAAAAGAAATTATTTTTAGAGACAGATGTAATACCGATGTAGTAAAGCACTTGTTTGTCGTGTTTGCGTTCGTGGGTTTCATTCCCTGTGCCGGTATTTGAAAGACTCAGTAGTGTGCCAATTGTATAGATGGTCTTCTCTCTGTACTAAACTTTCTTCTCCTTAAAGACCACTTACTACAACAATAAGACACTAAAGAGTCTCTGACATCAAAAATAAATGGTGACAAAGGATTTATTCTAAATAAATGTTGATACAAGTCTAGTTGTCTTTAAACTAAGCGACATAATTTTGCACTGTGGTTCTTGCATTAATTAATTTTATGGTGCTTCCAACCTTGAAAATATGTTACACTATCAGCATACAAACACTTTACATTGCAACTTGGCAGAGTACCACCAATCTTTAATGCTTTGATTGCCAAATATTTTGCTTTAAAATGTATGTTAATAGCCATCTTACAGCTTTTATTGCCTTTTGCCGACTGCCAAAGTCGGATGAACGTGCACTAAAGAAAAGTAGTAGGTGTATTTTTCGATATTTTTTGCGACGGAATAGTGTGCCCAGTTGGCGTATATTGGTCATAATTTGGGGGACAAAGGACAAAGTTGCACTATGGCACCTCTCTGTTTGAACTTGTTGAAATTTTAATATTATAAGCAAAGGTGAGGCCCCATTTTTGTCGAGCAAGGCTTTAAAATATTAAGCTAGAAAAGACATACATAAAAACTCGAGCATTAATGTTAATCTAGGATGTGGACAAATATATCAATGGAAGGCTACAGTGTATGCCAAGCCTCTGCCAAGGTGGGCTCAACTAAAATAAGTAGTTTTAAAAATGTACAGTGATCTATTTTTACATATCTGACTATGATGTTCATTTATTAAGATTATTTTCTGTTAATACAGGGTCCATTCTAGGCTGTATCCTTGCGCCAATGATCCTTATTTTCAATCTGGGGCGCACAAAAGTTCCCTTTGTGGCACCCATAGGGTGCATAAAGAAAGAACGAAGAAAAAAAAGATACAAGATTGTTACAGAGCACATCACAAGTTTACTGAACAGAGTGTGCTCATTGCCATAACATTATAAGACAAACAGTTTGATAGGCTGATAGAACTTTCTTACTGATTTGGATTAGCTTGGGCACCAATCAAGAGCACATAGTGGGTCATTGGTAGAATAAGTAAAGAAGAGAAGATTAACTCTTCAACGAAAACAGTGCTGTATTTATTTACGAAGTAGTGTACAGGAAGGAAAAAATGTAGGCTCCAACGTTCAAATTTTTTTAAAAAGGGGAATGATTGCTAAAGCATGAGGAATTCAAATCCCAGTTTGAAAGGCTCATGACAGGAGGCCGATGATGATCACGGGTGCTTGGGTTATGTATTTATTAATTTCTGCAATAAATATGAACTTTTCCAGTATTACATTTTTTAAATTAATCATTGTAGAGTCAGGCTAAAGAATGGTTTGCTACAGTTTCCTTGTCAACTAAAATAACCGTGCACCAAACAGTGGACACGGTTATTTTAGCGGAAAAGGATACTGTAGTACACTGTGATGTACTTTTATGTTTCTCTTGTAATTACCTTATATTTAAAAGTAATGAAATATGAATATAGAACCAATCTGTTTGTTACTTTATTCAGTTACTGACCGGCTTAACACAAGCCTGGCTCCTTTGTCCCTCAAATAAAACTGAGATACATATAATCTCTTGCCCAAGTTATCCAACAGTTAGTGAAGAACTGATTATATTTGGTTTGGTTTTTGTTGGTTTTAACGTCACTTTTAATGCATTTATTGGCTATAACATGTTTTAGAAATGGAAGCCAAGTACTGGTAGAAACTGTCACAATAGTGTGGTCACTGGTAATAATGATGACATTATTTTGAACGTGAGTAGTAAGCTGATGGATAAAAGAAAACTCCAAAATCAGCATATGTATGTTGCTCTTTTATGTTAGTTTGAACCAAGTATTAACTTGCATACTTGTATAGTTATTGGCTTTTTTTGTGCTTTAAAATTGGTACTCATTGATCATTTTCCAGTTGAAACTTCTAAGATGGTGCCCCAAAATTGAAACATTGTAAAATTTGCTTAATTCAAGCCCTCTCAAAATTGAAATGGCCTGAAAAGCATGCCTGATTAGATTTTTTAACATTATATCTGTTATGATCAAGATGCTCAACCAATGCTTATGCAAAGATTCTTTTCAATGATTTGGCTATTTTTAATCCGTTTTTGAACAAAAGAATATAACAAACCTTTTCCGAAGATTATTTCATTTTCATTTTTGTGATTTGTAATATATGCATGTGTTTACTTTATCTCAACATATTTTAATTGCCAAAACAAAAACTAACATTTGCGTATTATATTCGTCCTTCAATAGCCTCAATCACAAATGAATTACATCTTTTCAAACATTCAAACATGAAAAAAGCATCAACACGAGTTCAGTGAATGGCACATTATATGCATGTGCCGTGTTTAATATTCATCTGTGTAGATAACTTGAATTGTTGGGCAGAAACCATTCTTCTTCTTTCATTGACCATGTCCTATGACATTTTGAACCCAAAATTAATAGGGTTCTTTCTTACCTTATGTATGTATGTTGTATGTTTTTCACCCTCTCTACTGCACTCTTCTATAGAAGTGTGTACACCTTATTCTGTAGAGATACCAGTTGGGTCTGGTGAAACAAAATGGGGAGCCTTGAAAGAGATGGAGGATCCTGGAAGTGAAGCCGTTAACCCTCCTTTATCGTGGAAAGGACACACGCATCGTCCAAGAGATCTGGCCCAGCCTCTGCAAAAGGCTTCATGTGGCACCTACTGGGAATAGTGGGACATTGCAGGAGAGGGTGCAACTTCCTAGGGATGAATGCCTCCCTCCTTGGGGAAGGGGGAGGGGTCTGTAGACTGACCACCTCGTCATGAGACAGAGAGGCAGAAAAGAGTTTTAAACGGGGACCGATTTTGGTTCTGATGGTTTCTCTCTTTAAAAACGTTTAGGAGGGGAGCCATGGACCTTTCGGGATAGGAGCGTTTCTCCACTGGTTTGTCCAAGCCTGGTACCATGCCCAGGTGTTGCTGATCCCTCAAATACTGTGAGGCCACTGTAGGGATTAGCCCTCTGAATAACATCTCCGCATCACGAGGGGCAACCCACAAATGGCTTTTGCTGTGTTCCAGGAAAATCTTTGACATCTTCAAGGCAGCACCCGATTGGAGGTGAATGCGCTCTGCAGGGAGCACCATGGACATTGAGAGTGCACGTCTCCATGTCATGTCAATGGCCTCTAACATACTGAAGGAGGCGAGGCACCCGAAAAAGATCGACATGCGAGGCTATAGTAACTAGTGTCCACGCCTTCATTTTCAATGCTTCGAGAGCCTTAACAGACAGACCGGACAAGGTCCCTGCCAAAATCTCCACATTGTGTTGCTGTGACATAAAAACAAAACCAAAATAAAACAAGGTGGGGGCCTAAGGAGTCAAGGAGACAAATGGACCATATAGCATAGAAGAGGGACAGACCACCCCTTCTGCTGTCTGGCCGCCTCTTGGTCTCTAGACAACTTTTTAGTCGGCTCCCTCACTACCACTGAGGGAGCAACATCAGGTCTGATTTCCCCTTGCCCTGCAGTAAGGCTGCAACATTTACACGTGTGAACGGTTTAATTTAGTTTACTGCCTGTAAATGTACACAAAATCACTAAATGTGTAAACAAACATGCATTTGACTGTCAGCGACACAGGAACTACCCATTCCAGTTGAATTATATATTTCCACATCTCAGCTTAAAAGGATTGTTTAGTAGAATTTAGTAGAATTTTCTGTTCATCCTTTTCTTAAAGTAGTATGATGCTCACATCGAAAGTGGCATCGCTAGGAAAAGCAGAAGTTGAAGAGAATATACAGCACATTACACATCAGGTTGATTTACTGATATTATTGATAAAAAATTCTTTGAACAAAATTATTTACCTTTAAAGAACCTGTTTGTTAACAGAACCTTTGGTTAGCAACGTTATATTTTAAAGAAACACTGTTTCAAGTTTGTATGTCACCAAATAGTTTCTTGGTCATTGTATACACCACAAAAGCATCAAATGCGCATGTCCAAGCAGCACGCTTGGTTGCTTTATCAATTTTGTCATCATGTACCTATATATATCATTAGGAAACAACATCACAACAATCCTAGGGATGTTTGACTAAAATTGTCAGATATATTCAACAAAGACATGTCATACAAAATAAATCATGTCATAATAAGAGGTAAGAGACATAAAGCAAATGAAACAATCACAAATTTAGCGTGGTACATCATGCACATTATAACAGCTGTTAGCTGTTCAGTAAACCTAATGGGTAGATAGGTATAAAGGTTGAGTTTCTAGTCATTTAAAATTAAACAGCATCATTTCAGCTATTGTAAAACATGTACATGTTTCAAAAGGTTGGTAAACATTACTCTAAAGAGCCTCTCGAAACTGAACGAGAACATGAAGAAGGGAGGGGTGTCGACCGGACCCCTTCCCCTAGACCATTCCTCAAAACTCGAAGCCCGTTCCCTATAGGAACTGAATGGAAACATAGAGAAATGGAAATCATTGAACCAATCCTTTCCCTTATAATGGCGGTCAAAACTCGGTACCCTGTCAAAAGACCAGCGTCTGATGCCTGGTTTACATCGCTCAGCGCTCGGTTATTAGCACTTGCTAACAGATTTTCAATATCTGTCACCTGACACTTTACCCGGTGATGGTAACCTGACAATTACCAATCAGATGATATAGATCTTACTGGGAAGTCTCTGTTCAGGAAACTTGACTCCAAAGAACAAGATCTCTTTGATTTATTTTGAGTGTTACTCGAGTGATAAAACGACAGCGCTTGCAACTGAAAGTAGTTCATGTGTCTAATTCCAAAAAAAAAGAAAATGGAATGACCAAGAGATTAGGAGATTAGTGGAATAAATTGTGGAATCGGCAGTGTTCATTCAACCTATTTGAGGGCCGGAAATGTTTTCAAAAAAATTCCCATCCCCTATCGGTCCCTTAGCTGACAAAAAAGCTCTAGTGTGAATTAACAACTACTGATTCAATAATGCTGAAAAAGTGAACATTTAAGTGCCTGTGATCATTATCAGCTTTTCTTGTCGAGAGCCTTCTTTACTGGTACTTCAATTATCATGCTCAAGTAACCATTCCCCTCTAGAATTTATTTTGAACATTTGAGTCTACATTTTTCCCTCCCTGTACACTAATATGGAAATAAATGCAGCAATGTTTTCACTGAAGATTTCATCTTTTCTTCTTTACATTTTTTATCAGTGATCATGGAGCATGTGCTCTTTGTACCCAAGCTAATCAAAATGAGTAAGACATTTCTGTTAGCCAATGAAATTGAGCATCTTGTGCTGCTTTGGCATTGAGCACACTCTATTCAGTAAGCTTGGGATGTGCTCAATTCAGCCAACAGTGAGCACATTCTATTCAGCATGCTTGGGATGTCCTCGATTCAGTTGGCAGCAACACACTATTCAGTAAGCTTGGAACGCGCTCAATTCAGTTGGCAGCAAGCACACTCTATTCGGTAAGCTTGGGATGTCCATAATTCAGTCGACAGCGAGCATACTATTCAGTAAGCTCTGGATGTCCTCAATTCGGTCGGCAGTGAGCACACTCTATTCAATAAGCTTGGACTGTCCTCAATTTAGTCATCAGTAAGCACTCTATTCAGTAAGCTTGGGATGTCCTCAATTCATTGGACAATGAGCAAGCTATTGCTTGGGTTGCCCTTAATTCAGTCGGCGGTGAACACACTCTATTCAGTAAGCTTGGGATGGCAAGGTAAAACCATTGAGACCAGTTATCTATAGTTACAGTCGTAACATAATAAACAATCATATTTATCACTGTCCTAAATTGCCTTAGATTTTCGTTCTTTTATAATAATAATACTAAATATCTCACAATGAATTAGCATTGGCAATTTGATGATATTGGCGACAGAACAATATGTGCATAATGCTCTTAATTACTGTAAGGAAAACAAAGAGTCTTATTATTGGGACTATTATTTTTTGGGCTGGGACTCCAACTTTTCTCAACATAGGAGTCCGGGATTCGAACTTTCAAAATCCTATGGAGAACCCTGATATATATATATTGTTGCATGACTGAACAAGCAAACAAAAATCTGAAAAAATTACCAAAACATTCAAGTGGTAAATATCCACGGAGTATGAAAAGTAAGTCACAATGACTTCTTTCTGGTATGAAGGTGTAGTACTCATCAGGATGTAGGTAGGTACATATCAAGTTTCACGACTTAAAAGCAACTGCCAGATGAAATAGATTGTTAAATCAGTTGTCATGTAGGAGCATTGATCAACATGTAATTACTTTTCTTCCAAACAATTTGTTTTCATTGTCTAATTTCTTGAGGAATTGTACTGAGAAAATTTGGTTGATAGGATGAAGCACACCTTAAAAGCACCCATGTTCATAACAAATAAAAAAATAAATTAAATTAATAATTTATTAATTTACCCTCTCAGTTTCTTCTAACCTGCTACAACTTGTCCTCTATATGTCATCACTACACACATCTGCAAAATTGTAAATATGACTGTGGTCACTGAATACTATGGTAGCCATCCTTTTAAGGTACTGGCAAAAGTTTTGTTTAGATCCCCTGTCTTTCCATGCATCCTACAAGACAAGAGATTTTCATAACCCGACCATCTGAAAGTGGCTTGCAGTCTGGTAACTGAAAAAGAACACAAAGTCACTGGAATTACTAAAGGTACCAAATGTTCATAACCATACTACTGTATAACTTGTGTAAACAAAAATGCAACAATAGATTCTCACCTAAATATTCCAAAAATTACATCACTGAAATCAGTAAAAAAATATTTCAAGTAAATTTCAATCTATATAGATACTTTATAATAGCAACATGTAAAATTATGTGAAACTAAAGGCCAACATCACAATTTTGTCAACATACAGTACAATTCATGCAATTTTTTGTTTCTCGTTGGACTGAGGTGGGGGTGGGGTGGTTGGAGTGTGGAGAGGATTAAGAAAAAGTCCCTCGAACATCTCCCTGCATGTTCCGATGCAGTTGCCGGGGCTTCTCATGGAGAATAGCTCTGCACACCATGCCTTCTCATGGAACCGCATCCGACAATCACTGTGGAGTGGATGTGGTGTCAATAAAGTGAGCGTGGTTGATTTTTTGTTTCACTCCAGAAAGCATGTGCTAAAGTGCTTTACTGAGAGAGACTGGAACAAACAATAACCACCAATCAGAACTGAATGATGCATATTTCACTGTGTGACTCACCAGAATTGTAGACCTCCAAATTCAATCCAATTAGACACGATACAAAGCAAAAGAGAACTTCGTGTAAAAGTGGCTATTAAACGATCAGTAAAGTACTTAAATCATACATGGCAAAAAGTTTGGAATGTCTCCTTTATGTTGATACATGTTATCAGTGGCTTTATATGCCAACAGGATAACAAAAATTAGCACAAAATCGACGAGAGGGCAGGATATGAACTGTGCAAGTCAGTCACCTTGTGTTAGTTTGTAGAAGGGGAGTGGGTGTTGTCTACAATTTTCCTTTTTCACTGACAGAAACAAGTGCCTGTGGTCACAGCAGTTGTTTTGCATCTGCTGGAAGTACAGTGTTTTTCGTTTTTAATGACAGAAACGAGTGCCTGCATGTGCCTGTGACATCTCTCTCTGATAAATTCTCAATCTAAGAATATTCATGACTGGTGATGATGAAAGTAACTTGTAAAGGGCAAGTATAATTTTGTATTGATTCTTCACCGCTTGTATTGATATGCATATTGATATGTCAAAATTATTGATACATCACTGCATCAATGAATCATTTCACCCCTACCGTCCGCAGTGGAGGTGCATAGCATGTGACTGCCAAGTTGTGATCGGTGGAGAACGAAAAGTCGCATGAGATGTATTGTAAACAGTTACGCTAATTCATTTAGATACATTTCAAAGTATGGACATCACAGTCAGCGCACTGTGGCCTAAGGGATGTTGTTCCACTCTTCAATATGAGATATTGCTAGCTGATTTATGATCCAGTTCTGATCATTTGGATGGCGAATTAATCTCATATAAAGTAAAGCTCATGCACTTTTTCGTTTCTCCACCCATTGTGGTGGGACATTTAATCACCTCCCTGCTCACTCTGTGATGATGTAGAATTTCACACGGGCCATTTCAGGATGGTTGCAAAGTGTCCCTTTTCATCTCTTGCTAAAAAAATAGTTGCTTATATGCTTGATTTAATTTGTATGATCGTAAGAGGCAATACATCTGTGCCCAAAGCTTAAGCTATTCAATGTGTCCACTGATTAACACCACGCAGTGATGCATAAATAGCGATAAAGGAGGTCTTTGTTTATTTGAACTGCTTGTGGCAGTGCCCCTTTACGTTTCCTGCAAACATAAACAATCGCTTACAGCGTCTATACTCGATTTAATTTCAACATATTTAATGATCAAAAGCAACAATTTTTTTACCTGTGCCCAAAGTTTAGGCTACACATTTTTAGCAGGTCAATGCTATTTAACACCACACGGTGATGCATAAAGAAGGTCACATGCAGTTGAGTAGATATGATTAACGGGATTATCCTTTGCAACATGAATTGTCTTTGCAGCCAATGGCTGGGTATGGTCAATTGTGTTTATTCTAAATTAACACTCTGATTTTTTTCCACTTTAATATTAAAAGAGTTAGAATAATTAAGGTGGGATAGAACTGCATTGAATCTGAGCCTATCATCAAGATTGTTGTTCTCAGTACATTTTATGACTGGTTTGGATTGTTGTCAGTTAATAATTTAACGACATTCATGTAGTTTATTACTACAAATTAAAGCTAAAAATTAAATATGAAATCTCTGTTGCTGTTGTAGCAGCAGACTACATTTTCGAAAGGACGAAATCGAAGGGTAAACGTGCTACTGACTGGTTATAGCATTTTTTAAAAAAGTACATCTTAGTTCACGCAAGAAATTTTAAGGATGCAAGAAAGAAAAAGAAGGTATATAATGTCTAGTCAAATTAAGAAATTTCTTATATGTCACCTATTGTCACTGTAATTAATGATTATTATTACTGTTGATAATATTTTAAATTTGTGTCTTTCCTTTCAAAGCATTACTGCCACGAGTACCTTCCGCCAAGGAAAGATGAAAAAAAGAAGAAAATCAATGCACAGTAATACTGCATTAAGGATTTTACTACAGCAAATTAATGGGTGGAGTACACTGAACTACTCTCATAATTTCCTGATTTTACAATAATAATAATAATAATAATAATAATAATAATAAGAAGAAGAAGAAGAAGAAGAAGAAGAATAAGAACACTAAATTCGACCCCTTAGTGCATTAAGGTGCTATCTGCAATTGACTTCACTTTTAGATAGCACGTTGATGCACTAAGGGGTCGACTGTAAATGCATATATCATTCTCAAAGGGCACCTTATTTCATCGTGAATTGTTGTTGTTGTTGTTGTTCTTCTTCTTAATAATAATAATAATAATAATAATATTATTATTATTATTATTAACAACAAGAACAAGAACAAAAATTATTCACAATGAAACAAGGTGCTCTTTTGAGAATGATATACGCGTTTCAAGTGCCCTTTTGGGAGGATAATTAATATGCCCTTTTTATTGTCGGGGAATCAATATGGAGGATAATTACCTAGCAAATCACCACCGCAACTCAGCAGGCACGTTTAGTGCACCTCCAACGCTGAGGGACTGGTAGACATTATTCATTGACACTTGAATAGCCAATGAATAAAGACAAGCCATGGAAAGACTGCGACGTCAGAGTGATTTACAGTCAGATATCAAATGAAGAATCAATCGTCTTTATGTTAATTATACATTTAGACAATAATAAAAAACAATAATTTCAAAAGAGTCTTTTATATTTAATGAACGACATCTAATTTATTTGATACACTGAGCTTGTGAACTATACATCATTGTCCCAGTGTACAATAAATGTATAAATCCTATCTCCAATAGAGTATCTGACCTGTGATGGAACCTGTAGATTGTCCAGGTATCCAAGGTACATGGTAAACTCGTGTAATGATCGGCTGCCATGTTTTCTGAGAAACCTATTGTAGTCAAAAGGTTGAATCTGGGTATCTGAGGACTGCATTGTCAGACTTGTGATCTCAGGGTTGTTGTTACTCTTTCCACCCTTCATTGTACACATATATGAATTTATCATTAGCGATGAACAAAAAGATATAATAATTATCAAGCATCTCAAATGTCACTTTTAAACGTGATCATATCCCCCCCCCCCCCCGATAAAGACTCAGATGCCCCTTTACTAGGAATCTCAGTTCAGTCCCATCAGAATCCAAAGATATTTTTTTTCAAAATAATTCCACGTCATCTAACAGTTACCAGCCTTGAGTTACTTATTAAGAACCAAGTAAATGTTATCTGGATATGATATCACTGACAATATAAGACACTTTATGAGGTCACTGAAATGATGATGTCATACCTGTACTTAAAATATGGAAACATATGGTGACAACTTGTACTTCAACCAAACGTAATTCAGATTAGAGTTTATATGGCTAAGATATCAAGCATAACATTTATTGGTTTGTATAACAAGTGTTCCATGAAGCCAAGTCTCAACTTGTGTGTCTGTGTGTTGATGTATCAAGACTGTATGTGACCTGCAATAACTTTAAAACAAAACTTTAACATCGTTGATGCCAATGCTACCATCACTACCATAAGAGTTAACACGGGCAAGACAAAAAATGCACAGTTTTTTTTAACTGGGGAATACCTTTTGTCTTCATCTTCCCTTACCAAATGTAATGCAAGAACTAAAATAACTGGTAGGTACTTGCTGACTCGAAACTTTAAAAATTTAGCTAGTTGCAGAAGCCATTTTTTTAGTTTAGTCACAGTGACATTGACTTTTGAAATTATGACCTCCACATCAACACGATTCTTCCTTACCACAAATGCAGCAAATGTTTTGGCAACTGCAGATTGTGGAAAACTTGCGTTACTGTGGTTTCACTAATTTTCATGGGATACCAATTTTTATGGATTTCGTTGTTGCAGCGAACCTAGAATTTAAAGACCCAATGAAAAACTAGCCACGTGTGATGCACAAGCCCTCTGCCCCTGTTCTTACTGATACATTCCAAGCGATTTACAAAGCTATCTGATAAATTAACTTCATTACTGTAATCTGGTAATAAAATAGCTTTTACGTGTGTCTGTTTTATTTTAACCCTTTACAAAATAGAATTACAAAGCATTTGATAAAGTTTCAATGCACACATATGTATATGGTATCGGGTAGCTGTAATATACACTCATAGCCTTAAATCAATATGCTGTGAGATAAGTAAATATTGAGAGATGATTAAAGTAGGTATATGAAATTATATTGAATACTTATATAAATCGATCCTTCACTCAAGTGAAACTGTTGTCAAATAATTAAAATCCTTCTGAAAGCATTTTTTATTTTATCCATGCATGTTTAATCCAAATGTACAATGAGATTGTAAAATACTAGACCGATTACTTGAAGCACAATTACTAATGAAAACACTGCATATACACTAATTACTGCAGAGTACTGAAGCTCACATTTCACTGATTTTTGGACAACACTATCAACATCGAGTCAATTAAGTCTCTTGGTACACACAAATATTTGTCAGGTAATAATCCTGAACAATTGTCTAGCTTTCTCAAAGCCACGGATACTTAGGTCTGATCTTTGACACATTTTTTTTTTTTGCATCCGCATGCACAACTATCCATTCAGCATGAATTGGTTTGATTGATGAGGTTTAACGGTCCAGCTAAAACAGTGCATCGATAATGTTTTTCCTTTCCCTCATGGTCTCAATGACCTGTTTAGCATATCAGTTGTGGAAGTACGATTTTAATTCTTCTTTGTAGCGGTTATTTATTGTCAAAGTCTAGTAGTTGATGCTAGTCTGTATATGAGGCATGCACAAATAAAGGAGTGATTCAATTGTTTTTCAATTTAGTTAGCATATTGCACTCTTAACACACTCTTAACATACCAAATATTGCCACTGCCCACTAATTGCACTGAGCAAGGAGCAGCTGGTCATGTATTTGGTTCACATGTGGAATGATGACATTATCAAAAAAACGAGGGGTCTCCAAGTTTAATTTGAACACTCTTAAGCCACAGTGTAAATGCCATGATCAGCAGAAGGTAATGATAGTGCAACTTTAATGACTGTTAGTTTAAGTACGAGATCATACACATGTGCTTTAATAACCAACTGGCTTAGTGTTGCTGGCTGCGTCGGCTCCCTTTGATGTTAAACAATAGGACGAGAATGCGGTGTGAGTGATTGATCTTGACAGCTGTTTGTTCTCATACAGGTATTGTTTAAACCAGTCAAGCGACTGTAGTTTGCTGCTGGTATAGTTTTGTTCTTTTGTATTCATTATTTGGGGTATTTATAGAGACTAATCCATGAAATTAAATACCTAACAAATATACACAATTTGACAGGCAATCCACGAATTTAAGTATTCACAAAAATGTCCTTTTTCTACAAAACCAGGAATATTGACACCCACAAAAGTAAATGAAACCACAGTATTATGCAGAAGCCATTTTTCCTCTTCATCAGTGACCTTGAACATTGACCATATGACCGCCAAATTGATGGGGATATTTCTTAGTCCAAGTTCAAGCCATCCACAAAATTTGGTAACTTTAAATGGTCAACAACTCAAGTTATTGTGCTGAAATAAGATAGATAGATTGCCAGACCAACGGAAATCATTGTGGCATATAAACACTTAAAGCTGCAGAACTGTGAATACCAAAAGGCACATATACACAACTAGTCCAATAAGAATATACAATTTCACAAAGAAATCTTAAATGGCTTTGTAACTTTATCCCAGATACTAGTGTGGATGATGGACAGATGGACAAACAGAGAGATGAAAACAGTAAAAATGTTGATACCGAAGAATAATGAATAGCGAAAAAGTACATTAATACCACTAGTCTAATATGTACCAAATTTCAACAAGATATTTAAATAATTTTGGCCTTTTCCCCAGATATGAAAGTGTGGATAATGGATGTATGCATGAATCGACCAACAGACAAAAACTTTAACAAAAATATCATGAAAGACACATTATATACCTGTCCCATGTTTACTAGTCATTTATGTAGATAACTGAAATGTTTGCTCATAAACCATTTTTCTTCTTTCAGTCACATTGGCCTTGACATTTGATTTTTTGACCCCAAATCAATAGGTTTTTGTCTTAGCCTAAGTGAATGCAATCCACAAAGTTTGGGCTATGTCTGTGGTGTAGAACAATGGACAGTGCTGACAAAAATTCTTCTCTCAATCAGTGACCTTGACCTTTTGACCCCCAAATCAATAGCCGTCTTCCTTATCCCAAGTGCAAGCCATCCACAAAGTTTGGTTGAGGTATATCAAAACTAATATTATGCTGATGCCATTTTTATGTTCCGAGTCAAACTGACCTTGACCTTTGACCTTTTGAATCCAAACTGAACAGGATTCTTCCTAACACCAAGTGCAAGTCATCCACAAAGTTTGGGAAATGTAGACGACGGAGAACTCAAGTTATAGTGCAGAAGCAAATTGGCCTTTTCAACGCAATTTGATAGGGTTCTTCCCTACTCTGAGTGCAAGTTATCCACAACGTTTGGTAACTGTAGATGGTGGAGAACTTGAGTTATTGTGCAGAAACCTTTTATCTTCTTTCAGTCACACTGACTTTGAACTTTGACCTACTTGACCCTGAAATTGATTGGTTCTTCCTTACCCCAAGTGCTAGCCATCCACAAAATTTGATAACTGCTGATGGTGGACAAATAAAGTTATTGTGCAGAAATAAAATTGGTAACACAGAGAAACAGATGGACAGACATAACATAATATGCCTTGTGATAGGCATATACAAATGGGAAATGTGCAAGGTGAAACGAAAAAAATAGCAAGGGGAAAAAGGCAGAATTAAAATAAGGAAAAAAGTTGTGCATATTACATATTAGGGATGAGAACTGCCAGCCAAAATCATATTGCAATTTATTATATATTTCATAATGAGATATTGAAATATATCAGTGGGAGAAAAATAATATCGCCAAAGTGGCGATACCACTTTTATCGCCACAGTGGCAATATTACTTTTGGAACTACTTTCTTTTTTCCATTTAGGAAGTATATCTGCCCTTATGTATGTTCTTCAGACCTGTATTTCCATACTTAGGCCTATTTTATTTTTTCTTCTTCTCTCTCTCTCTCTCCACCAGAATTAATAGCTCTTAAAATGTGTCAATACTGTTGACCCTCTATAATATAATTTATGTAAACAATGAAAAGGCACCACCAGGAATACATAAAAATAAACCCCAAACAACAATATTAATGTTTTTTTAATTAGTTTTCCACATGAATCAATGAAATTGTCAATGACTAAACTTACATGACCTGTTCATATTCGATATTCAGTGTCACCTATACAGTATCGTATACCTGTTACACTCAACGACAAATGATACACATTTTTAAGAAAAACTCTTGATTACATATAGTAATAAAATTGTTTAAGTAGCGATTATGACTGTCATCACAATCATAATCATGTCTGAAAGCGATGGAGAAATCAGGCATTGCTTAGTGTCGATTGCAAACCGAAATTAAGTAATAATCGAAATTAGGGTGCAGCATCTCGATCCGAAATATACTGCTTGCCTGCCAACACAAAATATTTATGTTTTAATTCAAAAATAAAAACAAATAGCAGCCAATATCTTTACACGTAAACTCACAATCATTAAAATCTGTTGTTTAATGATGTTACGCTCTGAAGCTTGTTGGAGCTATCTGTCATGTTGCTATTGGACCCCCACCCCGCAATATTGTTTGCAATGTTCACTGTATCAATCCGCGCAAAAAATGTGTTAACGAAAATAGAAATCTCTTTGTTTTCAGATGCAAATATTCATTACTTTGACAAAATACATCATTTGAAACATTATATGTACAATCTAAATTTCTAAAACGTCGCTGTCCTAAACACTTTTTATTGATGTAGTAATGCAGCCGTTAATCGCATTGACACAGAATGGAGAAATAAATCCATGCACATAGAAGGTTTTTGCCTTTAAAAATATATAATAAAAACAAAATCTACGTTTTATGAGTAGATATAAGGAAGTATATCATGAGTGAAGTGGAAACATTGTATTGTCACGAGTGGCGAAGCCACGAATGAGAATACAAAATGTTTCCACTTCACGAGTGAAATATTTTCTTATATCTACTCAAAAACGTAGATATCCACTATATATTATGATACAAATCGTCATTTCAACCAGGCATGCAAGTCACCAACAGAACTGAAGTCTAAACTGAAATACAAGAAATACAAGTCCAGTTGGGGAGTAAGGCTGCTCAGTTTGTAAAATGTCAGATTCATATTCCAACGGTCGCATGTTTAACTGCTTAAGTGTGTCCTTGGCTTGCGAAAGGCACTAGCTTCCATTGCCTTAGCATGATATTGCCAATGTGTTAAAAGTAGTGCAAAAACAAACACAAAATAAAATAAAATAAAATAAAAATAAAAATAAACAAATTAACTAAAATCCAGTGATCTGATTGGCTGAAATGTTGATAATGGTACCTACTTCAGTTCTATAACAAGAAGTCTTTTATCACCCTTTACCTCGTTATCAATTAGATATCTGACTTGTTTTATTACCTTTCACCTCATTATCGATTACGTGTCTGACTTCAGTTTGATCACCTTTTCCCTCATTATCAATCACTGCATGGCTTCATTTTTGCCACGAACAGAATTCAGACCCTGTGCCAGGCATAGAAAAATAATACCCTATCCAGAATATTTTGGTGAAAAATATAACCCCGTTTCGAACCACATTGACTCGTATCGTTGCTTACAATTTACCTATAAATCATATATGTACTATACAATACTGTAGGTTTATATAGTACATGTATGATTGATGGGTAAATTGTAAGCAACGATACGATCCCCTGTGGTTCAAACATCCATAATCCCTATCGACCCCAACTCCCCGAAACCCAGGGTACATGAATTTAGTCGTTCAATATTATCTTATTTAAAAACACAGTAAAACATAGTCGTACACTGAACAAATTCGAGTTTCAAGCCTCCTGAACTTGGAAATGATCATTGTCCACGTGATTTGATTTTCACCCAGAACCTCGAATAGCCTTTTCTGTTGCTTCTTTATTGTCTTCTTTCTTGTTGAGTCTCAAGCGCCTACAATTTTATTTAATTGCAGAGCGAGAGAAATCAATTTTAAAATAAATTGTAATGTCAGTTAAAGATTTTTTAAAAAAAGAGACATTTGGAAAATAATTATCGTACACTAAGAGCAACGCCATGTTGCTTCACTTGCTACAGGAAAACATCCGAGCAAATCCTAACGCAGGGTTTATTTGCAAGGTAAACCAATGGAGGCCTGGAGAAATATATCTCCCGAAAATGTATATCTCCAGTAATTCCAATACTGCGTAATGATGCCTCATGTCTTTCGCACAAAATAAACTTTACAGTGTAAATTAGTAATCCTCAAAATTTGGACGTGATATAGCACGTTTTATATTATAAACTTGCACAAATATCAGTGTTCCCTAAAGGTTGTATATTCTAAACCTTCGAGATATATATATATATATATATATATATATATATATATATATATATAGAGAGAGAGAGAGAGAGAGAGAGAGAGAGAGAGAGAGAGAGAGAAATAAAATGAGTAAAATCAATCGGTACAAAAACACCTGGTTCATAAATGTCCTGTATTTCACCTTCACATGGAATGTACTTCTTGGAAATAACATCAGTTTAAAAAACCTGACCGATGGATCTGGCTTTTAGCGGACGGTGTATATGTACCTCTGAAGGTTGGGAATTTTTTTATCTCAGTGTCCCCAATAGGTTACATTCATACTAATATATATATATATATATATATATATATATATATATATATATATATATATATATGTCCCGGGCGAGTGTCGCCTTTTTGCGCCCCCCATTTGGAAAAAATACCGCAAACTCTGCGAAACGGCGCCCCCTTGGACTTGGCGCCCTGGGCGGTCGCCCGTATCGCCCGCCCCTTACGACGGCCCTGTATATATATATATATATATATATATATAAGAATGAAAGAAAATATCATGAGAAAAAAACGAAGTTTTGCAGAATATATGGCTTAGATTCTGGCAATTGTTCTTTAAATCAAATATTATTTGTTGCAGACCGGGACACGCTATTTATTACAGATCTAGATATAGTTTTTTTTCTTTGCCAATGTGTTTGTTTTTTAAAAAATCTTTTCTGTCCGCATTAAAAATATATTAGTGTGTGTACACTTCTCAATCTTCGTTCACACTGGTTCACAGACTGAATGATTCAAAACGCTACTTTATACAACGCAAATGAATACAAATATTTCAAATCAGTATAGAGGCAATCAATTATTGTACCATTAAGCCTGGATCTTAGATGTTGAGCATGTCATCTTACCGATATTTCAGAGGTCGAATTGTCCTTTGGAGGTAGATCGCGATCAGCTAATCAAATTGCAGTCAACTTGACAAGGTAAAGGAGGCCACAACTGTGTCACAATCAAACCTTGCCACACCGCTTAACATGGACGGAGGGAAACGCACACCAAAAAAACTTGAAGTAAGTATGGCATTCTTCATTTCTCTTACATTTCAAGGATTTTTGTGTATATGTGATGGGTTTGGAAGTTTACTGAACTTGATTGCCAATGGCACATTTCCAAATTTGGTTCAGCGAACCTGCCTTTGAAGGTGGACAGATTATGGTAAGTACTTTTGTATTCGAATTGTGCCTTGCAATTTAGATTCATGTAATAGGCGTCAAATTGAAAGAAGACATTTTAGAGTTTCAATAAACATCTGGTATCGTGCCAAATTTCAGTCAGTGTTTCTCAATGAAGTCGTATAGTTTGGTTCTTGATCCGTTAAGGAAATGCTTGACCATGAAGACAGTTCGCAATTGTGGATGATGGGCGAGAATACTGCGTTAAATAAGATCGAAGGGGACTGAAACTGCAGCATGTGCTTGCAAACCCTTTGAATTAAATAATAGAATGAGAACCGACCTATATATGAAACGAATTAATTGCAAAATTGTTGTATAACGTTTCACGCGATTTTATTTTCTGTCGTCGGTTCCTTGACGAGTAATATATGCATTTTGCAAGGTATATATGCTTAAAGGAAATAAAGAAATATATAAATGATAATTCAAATATTTTCGTTTTCAATTTGCTGTCATGTTTCTAGTGCTTCCTATATGTGGTTAAGCAGCGTTGACCACTATCATGTATTTGATTAACATATAACGGCTATTTAAATTATCAGCATATGTTCTCACAAAACATGTTTAGCTCCCAATGTAACTTCATTAAGATAAGTGAGATTGGTTTGCACAAATAACAGTTAAGAATGAAAGATAGCGTGACTTGCTTTGCCTTTTGGCCTAACATTACAAATCAAATGTGTTGTTTTATAAACTTATCCGCTATCGTTTATTAACATAATCAATAAAGTTTGTTATATAGACAAAAGTAAACTCTGCAATATATTGTTTGCTGCAGTTGTTCCTTAAACGGTCGCTTTTCAACTTAAGCATAGTTGTAATAGAAATAAACCTATTGAAAATGCAGACTGTTGACAAATCCAATTCTCAGAATTCAAGTTTTGTTTCCCACATACCTTTTAACAAAAATAATGAGTATGTTCCGTTGCTGTGAAGTGGAGGATAATAACTTCTCTCACCTAACACAACATCCGAGTATATTCATGGAAATTGAGGAATAATAAATGTAAATCACTCAATTTTAATAAGTCTCCGTATGAGCATTTTTGTTTTGTAGAAGAAAAAATGTTTGCATAACAAAGATCAAACTTTTGAATGGTGGAGATGAGAACCCTATATGTTCTGAATTTAACAGATGCATGTCCAATATTGACTTTAAACACAGTTGTCGTGGTTGAGATTACAGGAATGGGACAAAATGATTGTGAGGAAATGCAATAATTTGCTGACATTTTGCCCGAAGCTGTTAAGATTATTAAAAAATGATCAGCAGTTAACATAATGGATTGGTTTTGTGGGTTTAATGCCATTTGTTCAGCACATGATAGGCTATACATGGGGTCCAGTATATTTTGTGAAGGAAGAACCCAGGAAGAAACACCAACCCACGGGAGGCTACTAGCAAGCTTTCTCACATATCCACGTTGGCCGAGCCGAGACTCGAACCCACGAGATGTGTGTGATCTGTAAAGGCAATCGCCTTAGACCACTCGGTCACCCGAGGTCCCTTAACAGAATGGAAAATGGCTTGAATAGATCTGTCATAAAGAACCTTTTCCTATAAACATTGTTTATAGACTTTTCTTGAACACAGTGTTAAGTTTTTCAAATGTTATGCATGGAATGATATATGAAAACAACATCTAGCAATTTTGAAGGACTGTCAAGCGTCTGTTTCAAGTCTGACATACTGTCATGTTGATATTTAAAAAATGGGGTCAACTTTTGTCAAGTTGGATAGATTTTTGTGAGAGCAATTTTTTTCAGAGAAAAAGGGTGTTCTTTGTGACAAAAGTGTGCTAAAGAAACAATTGTAGTAAGCCGGGCATCATGCCCCGTATCAATCGCTTCTCACATGACCGCAGCATTTACAATTTCGTGATGATGGTCGTGATTAATGCGAGATGGTGTTGCATTCTCTAATATACCTAATTGTTATTTCATGGGCTTATATACTATCTAACTGATGCAAACTTTCGCAAGTAAAAAAGAAGAAGCAAACCAAAGGAACCAACCAAGCAAACATACAATCAAACCAAGAAAAAACCAAACAATTTTGACCCTATATTTGAGTCTCATCGGCTTGAACACCTACTCTAAAATGGCTTGAACACCTACTCTAAAATGGCTTGAACACCTACTCTAAGATGGCGTTTAAGCTTGATGCTGACATAGCCGATATATATTGTCGGTAAAAGTATTCTTTCATGTTATTTAGCTTTTATTTATTTTTTTCACTTGTTATTTATGAATAGACTTTATTATCCATTTTGCATGTTTTTATGAAAGTAAATTGATGCTGTCAATTTGAATAATATAAAATGTATATACATCTGCAATCATTATATATGAACAGCATGTATGTACATTAAACTGTTAAAAAATTGCGTTTCCCTGAAATTATTAAATGTCATATGCTATAAATTTCATAATCTGGGTCATATAGCCATGGGAGAGTAAACTAATTAGTTTTATCATTAATCATAAAAAGCGTGTGATAGACCTACAATATTGTCATTTATAGCTTGCAAATGTACATCTGTTGTTTCTAATATTTTTCTTTCCATTGTCTAATGAAAGTAGGGTGATAATGGAAACAGTCTGTTACGGCAAATTTAAAACATTTTTATCACATAAAATCATACAAAAAGAACTAATGCATTTACCTTGTAAACATGCATTTTATAACATAATATTAAATAAATATATTTTTCATTGGCAGCGATCAAATAATGCCATGTCGTCCATTGTCTAATGAAAGTAGGGTGATAATGGAAACAGTCTGTTACGGCAAATTTAAAACATTTTCTGAAAAGGGAGTTTCTTTTAGAATATCAAATGAAAACAGACTTAATATATGGATACAGTACGCATGTTGTTGTTGTTTTTCTGGGGATTTTTGTAACATTTTGCATCATAACTTCAGTTAATGAAAACCTTATCTGCCTAGCCAAATTGTAATCTATTTGTATATGCCCACTGTTTCTTTCTATTGACTTTGCCTGATATCTTGTTGATAAGTAATATTTAAAAAAAGAGAAAAAGCTTATTCTACATTATAATATAATACAAACCTTGCGAGGCTATCAGTTCTTAATATTCTACGTATTAAACAGTATATTGAATATTTACTTGAATGGCATTCTTTAGTATTTGACAAGCCCAAATTAACATTGGTAAATAATAGTTAGAGGGGCGTTTATTAGGCACAAAGCATTTATTACAACTACGGTACGTTAGAGTCAAGTTAGCCATAATTATTGATTTTAAAAAGAGTTTACATTAAATTATTTATTTGCCCTAGTGTAAAAGTACAATTATTTTGAGATGGCTTTAATAGAAACCATGCGAAAAACCAATTTTACTGAAAATGATCAAGTTTGTTTTCAAGGCAGCTGATATGGCAGAAGACACGATCTCCATAGAAATAGAAGTCATGTAAACAATTCATCTTTCCTTGAGTTAAAAAATATGAAAATAAAATAAATAAATATAAAAAGTTACTAGCTATGAATTGTGACTACATATGGCCTTTTTAATGCTTCTTTACTGATACCTTCGTTGCTATTCTTTTTATAAAGTATGTATTGGCAAGAATCGGCTAGGACTGTACAAATATGCTTGATGAAGTTAATTTGAATATTATCACAGAAATTCTTACAGTATGGATGTCTTACAGTATATGTATCTAACGCCTATGTCAAGGAAGTTGCATCAGGTAGCTTTGTCAATTTCATTATATCTGATTGACAGGTACTGAACCTTTGCAGTAGTCTAGGCTGACAACAATCAAAATCACTGAACCGTGACCTGTGCTCGACAGGAAATCTCCATTACAATACGCATTTAACAGAATTATCTATGAAAGAGAGGTCGTATGAAGGTTAAAGTGGTCTCATATTAATTGTCATGGTATGTAGGCTTGCACAAAAATATAACACGTTATTTATTAATTAATTAAAAAGTTAATTAGTTTATATATATATATATATATATATATATATATATATATATATATATATATATATATATATAAACTAATTAACTTTATAATTAATTAACAAACTATCTAACGTTTTAATTAATTAATAAATTATACACACACATAAGTGAATCTGTCCATGTGCCTGTTCATAGATAGAACATGTTTTTAATTAAACAGGATATCAGTAATCATTATGGATGCTCTTCAGGTAAATACATCATATTTTCAAAGAATATCTGTAAATAAAGACTTTAACGTCATTATTATGGTAATTACATCATTGTTTACAGGGCGAGATATAAACAACTTCTTTACATCTATATATAACACTTGTAGACAAAAACACACATTTGTAAGACTGACGAAATCAAGTACACCCTTCACATTCCTTGGCTAAGTAAAAAACAAATCGGACAGAAATGCAATGCGACATATTCATATAAATACTTGTTTGGATATTCCCCATTTTTTTAAAAAACTATTGGGCATAAGGAATTTTTATTTACTATAGATAAATATAAGATTTTGAAACGTGGTATCTTATTTTTGGATTGTATGCTATACCTTTACATAGGGGGCCCGCTATGTCAGAAAAAATACTCCAGTAATCCCTATTAAATAGGGACAATAGACCTATATGAACCAATGCCAAATCAAGAAAATGTAATGAGCCATTTTAGAATTTCAGGGCCCATTAAGAAAATTGCATGTGCTTAGAAAACAAATGCGATATGTGAATAAGGACCCAACCAAAATTGAAATGCAATGTATCTGTATGATCTCGCGTGTATGATATTTGTCTTGCAAATTGACAATGATCTTTCTCAGATATATTAAGTTACAATATTATCACCCTTGTAAGATTATGTCATTTTGCATGAAATATACTATTTTCTAATAACTTTAACATTTGATTTTATTTTCGATCGGCGATCAAGCTGAAATTAGGGATTTGCTATTAGTTAAGAGATTTTGGCAGCTTTTTTCATAATCAAACGCATCCAAAAGTACATGTAAAATTGTAACCTAACTAAGTGTCTGTAAAGTTCTCTGGTATACTTTTTCTTGGAAAGACTTTTAGCCCTTTCTGACGTAGAATCTATTTCTAAAACGAAATGACATAGAAAGGACAAAAACAAAGTAAGTAAAACATAGCTAAAGCAAATTAGGTCAAATGTATTGCCTTTGGTAATTTTTCTGCACATTGCAGCATTTCAGTCATTTGTATACCTCAAAAATGGCATTCTTCCAGATTTCTTAGCAAATGTAAGCATAAGCACAACTCAAAAAAATTACGCTTAGCTACATTTTTATTTACTTTAATCTATTTAATATTTTATTTATGTGCAAAAGACCATAGATGTAGAGGGCAGCACAAGTCTTGTCTTCTCGCTGAAGAAGAACTTTAGTGGTCTGGGTGATGCGCTCACACTGTTTCAGGTAATATCATGGTATACAGTATTTGTATTTGTCCTAAGACAGGTGTCATATTGTACCGTTCTTAAACAAATGGGACGTGGATTATGTATATGATTAAAAACGACATTGTAAATTGTCAAAGTTGCTAACATTATGTAAAAGTAGAAGAGGGCTTATCATCAAACGACATTTTAAATGTGTTAATGTTACCAACATTCTGTAAAAGTAGAAGAGGGCTTATCATCAAACGACATTTTAAATGTGTCAATGTTACCAACATTCTGTAAAAGTGAAAGAGGGATTTATCATCAAACGACATTCTAAATGTGTCAAAGTTACTAACATTATGTAAAAGAAGAAGAGGGCTTATCATCAAACGACATTTTAAATGTGTCAAAGTTACCAACATTCTGTAAAAGTGAAAGAGAGATTTATCATCAAACGACGTTCTTAATTGTCAAATTTACCAATATTCTGTAAAAGTGGAAGAAGGGTTTCATCAAACGACGTTCTAAATTGTCAATGTTACCAACATTCTGTAAAAGTGGAAGAAGACTTTACATCATCAAACGACATTCTAAATTGTCAAAGTTTCCAACATTCTGTAAAAGTGGATGAGGGGTTTATCATCAAACGACGTTCTTAATTGTCAAAGTTACCAACATTCTGTAAAAGTGGAAGAGGGGCTTATCATAAACAATGATGGACTTATCATAGAGAAATACACTGTGTCGAAATCAATTGCGCACAAGCATATGTAAACAGTTTGCTCATCAGAGTTTGAGGGGGTGGAAGCTAAGCCGTGTAAAATGCATGAACTTAACATACAATTATTCCTTTTTGTGAATTATATTATTTTTGTGTTGAATATAAAGCTGTAATAACTTTACATGTGTAGTAGATCCAGTTCAAAATATAAATTGAAATAGAAATATCCGTATGTTTACAATCTGACACCTGTAGTAGCTTGTTAAAATATTAGGCGTTTAATTTATTTTCAATATTATATATTGCAGCTTAATTTCAGTGTAAACAACAAGAATCATGTACACCCACATGTATGATCTTTTATGTAGAATATGAAACTGCAGTACCTAGAGAGGTGTAATTGATCCAGTCCAAAAGACTAATAGAAATATGTGCATGTTTACAATATGTACATTAGTTTGACAAAATGCTAGAGAATAATTTCTTGTCAATCTTATATATTCGAAGCCTAATCTCAATGTAAATAGCAACAATCGTTTACACCCACATAATACTTAAAATATTAAATAGTTATAATATCATCTCATACTTGTAATTGTTCTATCATCGTAAATAAGTATGATATTGAAGGCGTCACAATTTTAGTTTGTGAACTCTAAACACTAAACCCGTACCTGTTTTTAAATTATAATTGTGGCATAAATGAAAATAGTTGAGACATCGCTTGTATTAATTGTATTTCACAGAAACATAATGTTAATCTCCATCATATCGAATCTCGTCCATCCAAGACTGGGACAGGGGACAATGAATTCTTTGTGTCATGTGACAATCACAATGGCGGTGTAAGAGAGGCAATAGATGAACTGCGAACCATATCCAAGACACTCACCATCCAGGAATCAGGTATGTAAACATGCATCCTTTCCCGAATATTATCAATAAAGCCTCTGCATGGTTATGCATCTGATAGCACAATATGTCTTATAATAGAAGCCCTTGAAGTTATTTAATACTCAAAAGCGCCCGGGGGTGAGGGTGGGGGTGGGGTGAAAGCAAGGGCCTGGGGGGGGGGGATGTACTGGAGCAGGAAATTATTCCATTCCGCCGACGTCATAGTTTGTTTCTTTCATCATTTTCTCTGCTACTTTATAGCTCTTGTTAAAACGTACCTACCAATATAAGAAAGATTTTTTTTGTATACTCATCATACATGTTTTATTTAGAATTTTCTGTAGGCACGTGGGTCTCCTTTGACGAAATACCCTGAATTCGTTGATTTTCGTGAGAATTATTTTCCGTGCATTGGCACAAACGTATATTTTCACTGGTACTTACTCGTTGATGTGTACCTAACACAAAAATGGCATTTATGAAAAAGAATTTTATATTAGGTACTTAAAATTGTAGTTATTGTAGCAACCATTAAATCTAAGTAAATTGATATTTATTATGAGCGTTTTACCAACCCCAACCCCAACCCCCCCCCCCCAAAAAAAAACAAAAAACAAACAAACAAACAAAAAATATTTTTTCCTTATGGAACTGGAACAGAAGAGCAAACTGTAATATTCAGGCAACAAATTTTTGGTTTCATAGGATTTGAAAAAATATTCAGAATTCAACAAACAATATAAACAATACATCAGATTACATTAATGCTGTGTCTCAAAGACAAGAATTTTTTTGTTCCATTGAATTCAAGCAAGGTTACAAACAAAGCATTGGGAAAAAGATCTAATTTAAGCGTGTGTCTCACTCATTCGATAATTTTCATATAAATTAGTAATCTGACAAATATATTCAAATTAGATCTTTTTTTAATGGAACAAAAAAAAATTCTTGTCTTTGAGACACAGCATTAATTGAAATCCTTAAGAACGTCTTTTGTTGATGAAAGCAATGTCTAGCAAATGAGCGTTATATATATATATATATATATATATATATATATATATATATATATATACATATATATATATATATATATACATATATATATATATATATATATATATATATATATATATATATATATATATAACCCCTTATAGGACCTTTTTGGATATTGAGACAGAGTTACATCCATTGGGCACCATGCCTAGTCACATGACCAATACGACACCCGTTTGACAAATAACTTGAGTTTAAAATGCTTCAAGGACATTATCAATTCAAATTGAAAAATGTGTTAGTGGCAGAAAATTCCCCATGAATTTTATTTAGTAGTAGAAAACACATTCTAAAAATTGTATGACAGGGAATAGTTTCTACATGTTTAGCTCTTTTGACTAGAGATATCAAAATTATGTCATGAGACTCCGTTAATTTAGTCAGTTTACAACATATAGTCTGGAGCGTAGAACTGAACCCTTGATTCCTCGAGTCAGCACAGTTGTAAGATTGTATCAGCGATGCTAAACCTGTATTAAACTGGCATCTCACCCAAAGGGATCTTGAATGGTAAAATATATGGTTTGTGATCATGGAAACTGGTATTAGAAATCAGCAGGTACTACGAACTACAGTTAGGTTCTGATCACGAAACCAGGTATTAGAAATCAACGTGTACTTGGAGCTAGAGATAATTTCTGATAATGCGAACTGGTATTAGAAATTAGTGGGTACTAGCAGCTAGAGCTAGTTACTAATCATGGAAACTGGTATTAGAAACCAGCTGGTACTAGGAGCTAGAACTAAGTGCTGATAATATAAACTGCTAATTGAAATCAGAGGGTACTTCGAGGTGGAGCTAGGTTCTAAAGTGTTTAACACGTCTCATACGACGCGTAATAACTGTCTCATTGCTAGTCGTTATACTTTTTCTGAGCTTGGCATATTTTTATTATCTGCGCACAATATGGTGAATGTTAGATGACATAAAATATTAACCAAAAGGGTGGTATAAGTATGGAAAATCAGTAGTGAGTAATGTTGTATCAGGACTAAAAAAACACATGTTTGACAGCCAGGAACAAATTAAAAATTTTGCTGAGCAAATAAAATTTGCTGTTACTAGAGCAGAATTAATTTATGTGAAATATGAAGAACTTTAGCGTTACCGAATTTCATCAAAGTCTCCATTTAAGACAGGTAGCAAATGTTCAAATTTTGATTTCCAGCCCTGTTGTATATATTTGCAGCTCTTTCTGACCTCTTTATACCGTTATTTCTAGGTATTTCTACCAATACAACTGATTTGTTCATGTTTTCAAACTCTTGCAAAACTAACAACTAACATCCCTTTTCTGGATGGGGGTGTTTTTCTTTGCTGATAGCTAGGAATTAAACATGAAAAATGCGCAATTTCTAGCCAGAGATTGAAATTTATTAAAACCTTAAAAACGACCTAAATGTCGTCGATATTACTTGCTTTTCAGTCTCCTTGTTCATTTATAGATTTCACCAATAAAACTATTTCTCTTGCACCACTTTACCCTGCAGTATGTTCGATCTTATTAAACTTGCCTTTATGAGTCAGATTATGTACCTATCTCCCAGCTTGTTATTTTGTCCCTCTGTCTCTGCCTGTCTTTCTCCTTTCCCCATCATTCTTTCTATGTGACTGTTCTGTAAGAATAATTGTTCATTCCCCCCCCCCCAAAAAAAAACATGTAGCGGTGACATATAATGCAGCTTCTTCTTTTTATTTCTGTTTCTTTGTGTGTTCTTCTGTTGATTAACGGTCTTTTCGTCTCTCTGTCTTGCTGTCTTTTTCTCTGTGTATCATATGTCTTCATCTAGTCTTTCTATGTCACCGCGTCCTTGTATCTGCGCTGTTTGGCTTTCTTGGACAGTTGCAGAAGGGAATATTTGATACTTGGTGAGGTTATTGGTGGTTCAACATTTCAGACCTTCTCGTCAGATAAAAATATGTAAATCTGTCATAATAAAATTTTAAAAATCACATGTCTACAATTGTCCCTCCACACACACACACACACACACATATCTTAAATGTAATGAAATTTGACTGTTGATTATACTTAATTCCTACTTTTAGTTACTAGCCTTAAAGTATGCTAATATGTAATGATTTAAGCCAGAAAGATATTGTATGCTTGTATGTTTGTTTGCTATAACTTACATTGTTGTATTTTGTTAGTTGCAATTAAGACATTATGTATTTTCCCTTTCATTTGCGATGTAGTACCATAATGCATCACATTTGTTGGATCTTTGTAACTAAATGAGTTTATCTATAACAACAACAACAGTTTATATAAATTACTCTTTGCCATCCAAAATGAACATTTCAAGCATGAGGATTTGTATAAAAATGTGTTAGAAGTTGCTATAGTTGGTTTGTGCATTTAGAGTACTGTTAGTAGTATCGCCACTGAAGTGTTATTACCTCTGGAAATACTTTTCTTTTACCATTCAGGAAATCTATCTGCCATTAGATATATCTCCCTTCCATATTTAATTCCTTTCTCTTCTTCTTGATCTTCTTTTTTTTCTGCCTCTCTCCACAGTATTCACAGATTTTAAATGTGCTTAAAATGTACATTTGTGAGTGCAATATGAAGCAATGTGGAGGTGGCGGTAAAACAATACCTAAAACAAACCCCAAGTCAAACCAAGTAGATTTAAATTATTAACCTATATAGAGCAAATTTCCATATGAATCATCTGATCAGCAAATTGTCACATGCTGAACTTATCATGACCTGTTTCCATCCAATATTCTGTGTCACCTATTATCAAAATGCCTCATAATCACTACGACAAACGCAAAAAGTTTAAAGGTAAAACTCTTGATTGAATATAATACTAGTACTATAACTTGGTTGATTAGAGATTTGAACTCGCATCATATTCAAACTCTATGTTAAAAGGTTAGAGTAATCTGGCATGGACGAGTATTGATTGCAAACCGAAATCAAGCAAGTATTGAAATTTGAGTGAACTATTTGTAACGATACTGGATAGCCAGCAACTAAGTCGAAATAATGTATGTTTGATTGCAGAAATAGCAACATTAATATACAAATCATAACAGATGAACGCACACTCATTAAAAGCTTTAACTTAAATATGTTACCCTATGAAGACTGTCCGATTCGACCGCTCTTTGATACTACACCCACCCACTAAATGATAGTTACGGTATCATTTCGTTCGTAATACAAAAGTGTTCAAGAAAGTTATTTGCTTCATTTTTATATCAAAACAGTAATAATTTAAACAGAATGCACTATTTAAAGTAATATATGTGTGAGAAGATTTTTTTTAAAGAGTTACTCTAATATATAATTAGACAAGCTATGAATTCTTTTTTATCAATGCAGTAATACAGCTTGCTGTACCATTTTAACCGCAAAAGTATTAAAAATCCACTTTCAACTATATAATAAAAAGAAAAATCTATATTTCTGAGTATATATCAGGAAATATTTCGCCCGTGATGTGAAGACATTTCGCATTGTAACTCAAGGCATACCGACTCGCAGCAAAACGATGTTTCCTCTTCATTTGTAAAATATTGCCTTATACTAAAAAAAAAATTAAAAAACTAGGTATCCTGTAAATAATGAGCTGAACTGTCAGGTCCCATGTCCTTGTGTGTGCACTAGAACGGATTTTACTGTATTTAATAAATGTAACGCGGAAATATTTCTTAGCGACTCTATATACCGCTGAAACAGGATTACACACATTTTTAAGTTTTCTATTTTGATTAGTTTCCACATAAAATGTGCATCGCACAGTCTTACCCGCTCTTGCTTCTGTACGTTTGTGAAAACACTGGCTGCAAGACCTTCAGAACCACAGTGTCTTTAAATTATGAATTTAGCACCATCAATGTCCAGGTTGTCAACTTAGCGGTATCAATGCTAAGATTGTTCCAGATTAGCAACATCAATGTCAAGATTCTGTGTTACGTTGTGCATTTAAATCTTTAGTCAGACACAGTGGTCGTAGCTCATAACACGGGTTTCAGCATGACACCACTTCCACCGAAGTCTTGTCTTCAGACCCAGAAAATACTTTTTTCTATTGTATAATTAAGTCAAATAGTGTTATCTAATCATGCGGGATATATGACAGGTAAATTGAGGGAAAATTCCTGCGAAAAGAGGAAGCAAGTTTATCAGAACCAAGAGCAAATCCCAGGTTCCTGTACCACAGAAGATTCATTGTTCAGTTTTGTCTGAAATTCCACAAGCGATAAAAAATTTGAGTTCAACGCATGACACCTCTAGTAGAGCTGAGTAGCTGCTATCGCTGTAACATATTATTTACTTATTTTACACCGTGCTTCCTATTGCAAACAGTGTAGATGCAGATCTGTCGTCTCATAAAAGTATGTATGCCTCCACATAATGCACTAACAGATCAGGGTCTACACTGTTGTTCTACTTAAGATTTCCAGGAAATGATATATACCATGATCTGCCATCTCATGATGCACCATCAAATTTGGGTCTACTTCGTTGTTTTGCTTCATATTTCCGTTAAATGATATAGACCCTGAGCTGTTATCTTATGGTGCGCCATCCAATCTAGGTATACACTGTTGTTCTACGTATTATGTCAAGCAAAATGGCATAGACCCAGATATGCCATCTCATGACTCGCTTACATCTGGGTCTACACGGTTCGAACTTGGGTGGACGTTTTATATATATATATATATATATATATATATATATATATATATATATATATATATATATATATATATGTGTGTGTGTGTGTGTGTGTGTGTGTCTCTCTCTGTGTGTGTGTGTGTGTGTGTGTGTAAAATAAAGCTGACAGTGGAATGACATCAACTTTAAATCACTTTTTCTCAAGTATTTATGAATGCCTATCAGAGCTCATTGAGCTGTATTTTTCGAGAAATTATGACCCTGGATTTCCATCTTCAAATTCAGTAAAAGAGTTATCCCAATGTTGCTCAATATTTTGGGGGAGGTAGAAGGTAGCGCTTTGAAGTACTCTAAAGGAACTCTGTAATTATTACAAACTCTTACACAAATTATGATTGAATACAATTCTCATATGCATCAAGCTTTTATAGCTATAAATTGTAGTGCTGTTTCTGTTATCTTGACATTTTAATGTTTGATGATCTTTTTAATAGACTTGAAATCTTCTAATAAATCTTCATATTCAGTAGCAGGGAGAGAATCAATAATAATAGTAATAATAATAGGAAAAATAAGTCACATGAAGAGGAAAGAGTGGAGGACAATGGGGAGAATGATGAAGATGATGATGATACTGAGAACAAGATGATGATGATGATGTGAAACGCGAGATAAAAATATTAAAACTGATAAATGTTGCAAACATTTTACTTGTGATAGCAACTCAATAAACACTGATCTATTTTTGAATACAAAAGAGCCAACTCACACTCACCTGTTTTGATGTTTTTCAAGGCACTTGTTTGGTGTGCTGCAATTCGGTTCTTGTGTTGATAAATGGTGGGTTTGTTGTCTAAAGGGAAGGACCAAATTCTATACGAAGATATATCTTAACAATATCAATATTTATGCCCTAATATATTAATATCTATACATTATACATAGCCACTAGCTGTTATATGTTGTCAAAGTAAGTTATAATTTTGCTACAAAGATAGTTTTCTATTGTCATTCATATCGTAATGTAAACACTATAAATCCGTAATTTGAAACGAAAATGTGAGAAGTTTTTAAAACCATAACCATATTACCAACTGCATTAGAGTTAGAACAGTATATATGTACAAACAAATTAAGATCTTTGAACAGTTTGGAAAGTAATAAAGATAGTCTCATAGGCAAATAGAGGTTTATTTCTACAATAATCTGAACAGTGACTGCTTAAGGCAGGTGATGTCTAAATAGCAGTGGTATTTAAAGCACGTTCGACTGTATGTAAATGATTGTACATACTAGTTATATTAGAATTAGATGATGGTTTATATTTTCTTTTCTTTTTACAGAGCCATGGTTTCCAAAGAGGATCGACGAACTTGACAAATTTGCCAACAAGGTTCTCAACGCTGGTGCATAACTTCAGTCGGATCATCCAGTAAGACGTCTAACTTATCTATTGAAATGTGTCTTTTCGTCTCTCTGTCTTGCTGTCTTTAATGAAATGTGTCATACAGCTAAGAGATGTGGTATTAACAACCCACACTAGATTCTAGAATAATATGTTATCCACAGTATTTGATGTAATACTCGTACATGCCTTAAGAAGAGCACAGATCCTCTTTTGGGTGAAAATATCTAATACTAAGCACTTGTGTCTTGATCTCATCATGCATTGTAGGAGAGAAGTAATTGTTTTAATAAAGTCTGGAAAATCACAACTAACCACCATGCATGCCCGGTGCCTCGTTTCCACTTCACTGTGCGTGTTAAATCAGTCTAAAAAATGTCCCTTGCTTGTGTTTTATTCAACGTGACGATATTGGGAGAGAAAATTAACCTTATAAGAGGAGTGCTTCGAATATAGACAAAGGGAGCTAACGCTTTTGATACGTGTAAGCATTTGATGGAAACATTGTTTATAACATTGTCCATGTGTGCTTATTATGATGAGCTTTATCCAATTTACAAAACAAAACTTTCTTCAGCGCACTTTGCGTGGAATACGTCGAATATGGTACACTATCAGAAACTGGTCAATTGTTTTTAGCTATATGGATACATTTAACATATGTCATTAAATTATACTGCAACATGCTTTTTTCACTTTTCAAGAACGGTATTAGGACAATATGTTAATGATATTGTTATATGTATACAAAAAATATAGTTTACCACATAAACAACATTCGTGCAGTCTGGTCTTAAATATTTAGTATCCCTCTATCTCAACACAAAACAAAATTGAAACAGTTATTATGTTTTTGACACATTAAACTATAAAGAAGGTATAAAATTACAAGATATAATAATTAAGCAGACATGTAGCAAGCATTTATGTTCATCCTAATATATAGTAGCCACATTGTTAAATGAAAATATTTATTTTTAATTATAGGTACACTTTTTTTATCTGAATCAAAGTATCAAAGTAAGCAATATTACCTGTTCAATATATATATATATATATATATATATATATATATATATATATATATATATATATATATCTATATCTATATATATATATCTCTATATATATATATCTATATATATATATATATATATATATATATATATATATATATATTAGTCATACTTTATTGAAATCATGAAATCATCAATTCGTCAATGCGTTCGCCAAAGAAAAGCAAAATTAAGTACAAGGTTGGTGCAATTTATCTTTTTTTTATTCTATATCTATTGCCAAGTTGTTTCTCAAATGGCGTTACTGAATACTATCACCGTTTGTGCAATCCTTTTGACCCAAAGCTATGCCTCTTTTGAACTATTTTCATTTCCTCTATCTTCTTTATTTTTAATTAAAGTGGTTACATATAGCGTTTCAAAAACGTTCTGCTTCATTACGTAGAAAAAATGTGCATATTTTTAATACATTTTGCAAAGACCTTCAAAAATACAATTAATTGAAGACGACAATATTATGCAAAATATTTGATGGAGTAAAGACTTTGTAGGCCTTTATGTTTAGAGCGAAGTAAGAGCACTGCTTAGGGAGCAGGCTGACCTTCTGTATGCTCCTCTGGGGAGCATGTTGACCTTCTGTATGCTCCTCCAAAGCAAGGGGTAATCACTACTTGTGAAGCAGGTTGACCTTCTGCATGTTCTGTATGTAATCACTACTTGTGGAGCAGGCTGACCTTCTGTATGCTCCTCTAAAGCAAGGGGTAATTAGCTGAACTGAATAATGTTCAGAGTCATAAAAGATCATTGTTTTGAAATAGGTTTTTGACAAACAAAACCTTGTAGTATTTTTTATTTTGGAGTTTACAACAGGGACATTTGCTTCTTTTTTTCTTTAGTCTCAATAAATAATGTTCAAACCCATGTGGAAGATACTTACAAATTAATTACATGTTGATGATCTATTTATTTTTTCTAATTTCAGGGTTTTAATGATGAAGTGTACAAGGCCAGAAGAAAGGAGATTGCCGAGATAGCCATCAAATACAGACAGTAAGTTCTTTGATTTCATCTAACACTTGATCTTAGGTGGAATACATTGTTATCTTTTTCAAAACAATTGTGATAGTATATATTTTGGTAGTTCAATGACATAAATGCTTCTCTTGATTGACACAAACTGCGATCTACCTTTTTACTGCTTTTGAAACTCGTCGAAAGCTTCCAAATATTAGCATATAATACGTTTTTTTTTACCGCTCTACTCTGTTCTAATTGCAGTAAAAGTAATGACTAAATGTTTGAAGTGGGATAGTAAACTTATATATACGCATGGAAATGTTGACATATTTGCTTTTACGGGCAACAATAAATATTATACGCTGGCCATTGTTGTGTCACTGGATTTATCTTTAGATAGAGTTTTATACATTGTGAATGTTGTTTTCCACATATTATTTAAAGTTTTCCACATATATCACATGACTTAACTCAATCTGTTATAACCCTAACAATTTATCAAATTTACTTCAAGAGGGACACACACAAATGTACAAAGCAGACAATAAACTAAAATATATTTTAAGCGTACATTCAGTGTACTTGTATTAAATATTCATTAAATTTCCTAAGACACAATAACATTATTGCTCGATAAAGCATCCTATATTTATTTGCCTGATAAACATACTTTCTGAGTTGAAGTCATGTACCATTGCAATAATGAAACTTATCAATTCATTAATGCTTTTAGCAAAAGAAACCAAGTTTTAATATATAATTTCTAAAATTAATGTTTTTGAATGTCACAATTGTCAGTCCGTAATTAATTTTAGTTTCTCAGAAGTTATCTTCCTATTAAAGAGCCTATATAAAGAAAACCTTGTGAGCATGCTTGAGCAAAAACCACTTAAAGTAGAGAAATACAATTTGTGAGGCTTATTTGTATGCAAATGTTTGTCATCTGATTCGATGTTTTTAGGCCGTTACATTTTACCAGAGATACCTAATTATTTGATATTCAGTAAATCAAACACAGGAAGTTATATTGACCACAAAATTTTGTTTTTTAGTCTTGCTGTTGTCTTTTTATTGAGGTTACAGGAAAGATAATTTTTTATAGCAGGACTGATAAATTCATTCGATTGATGCCAAGTATTTAAATGACTGAAGTTTAACCTTCAAGGTTTCGCTGTATTGTGGTATTGCATATATTCTACATTTGCATCTATTGCTTTCATAAAAGGTATAACATTTTGGCAGACTGATACATTTGTTATTTTATCTTTCTCTCAATTTTTAGTAGCCAGCCAATCCCAAGAGTCACGTACACAGAAAAGGAAATAAACACTTGGTAAATACAGTAAAATGTAGATCATACTTACACAAGTTATCTGGACGTTTTACTCATCTGCACAGTAAAATGTCATCTTAACCTGCAATTGATTTGTTATATTATGATTATTTACCCGGACAGTTATCTATCTTGACAAAATCCACCTTTTCCAGAGAGTCCGGATAATTGACTTTGAATTTTACTTGTATTAGAAATAGTTTTAGTGGAGGCTATAGATGTTATTCTAGCATAATAGATCTATGGCTGTTATTTCTAATTATGTAAGATAAAATTACATATGAAAGGTAACTTGAAAATCTTAGGATACGTAATCTTTCCCTTTCTTTCATCTTAAAGGAATCATGCAATAAAGTAAGAAATGTGTGAGAGTGGGAAAACAGAAGATTTATATTCCTTAAAGCTAAATTGGAAGGTCGATTTATTTGTGTCACGTGCGTTAGCAAAATGAGATATACAGTACTGCTAAGGTCTTGAACAATGATTTTTAGTAACGTTCCGCACCATAGCATTTCTGATCCGTTAAATATGGCTATCGCACTGCTCCAGTTTCGTACCGCTTATAACCGTCCGTCTAAAGTTTTTAAATTCTGTTTTCTGCTTTAATTCAACTTGAACAAAGTAAATGCATAAGTCTGTTTGAACGATTATAAGTTGTAAACAGTGAAAATAGCCCTTTAAATCGTTTCTACGTTACCGGTCAGCGCACCGTTTGGTACGGTATCGTATTTTTTCCTACATGTTTTGTACCATTCTAAACGATCTTCCTAATCGTACTGTACGTCTTCTTACCGTTTCCAATTGTTTTCGCACCGTTCCGTTTGCAATCCTACCGTCATCGTACGGTTTTCAGTGTCTCAAAAGACATTATAAGTACTATGGATATCACTTTACTGCCAGTAGTGGCTAAATTACGTTACAAGTACTGTGGATATCATTTTTCCGCCAGTGGTGACGCCAAAAGACGTTACAAGTATTGTGGATATCATTTTTCCGCCAGTGGTGGCGCCAATAATGTCTTCCTTTTTCCATTCTTAAGATATTACACTTCTAAATACCAACAATTTTGGTCCAATTCAGTTAGTATCAGGCTGTATCATGGGAATACAAAATATAAAATTGGGAAGAATTCTGCAGGAAATGGATGAATAGTTATTATGGACGCCTTGTTGATTTAAATCATTACATAATGTCAATGGTAAACAATAAACACGTACTAAATATCAGCTACTTTAGTACATATAAGTTGTGTTGACTGTTGATAGAAAAGACTGAGTATGATCTAATTACAGACTATATATAAGTTGTGTTGACTGTTGATAGAAAAGACTGAGTATGATCTAATTACAGACTATATATAAGTTGTGTTGACTGTTGATAGAAAAGACTGAGTATGATCTAATTACAGACTATATATAAGTTGTGTTGACTGTTGATAGAAAAGACTGAGTATGATCTAATTACAGACTATATATAAGTTCTGTTGACTGTTGATAGAAAAGACTGAGTATGATCTAATTACAGACTATATATAAGTTGTGTTGACTGTTGATAGAAAAGACTGAGTATGATCTAATTACAGACTATATATAAGTTGTGTTGACTGTTGATAGAAAAGATTGAGTATGATCTAATTATAGACTATACATAAGTTTACCATATATGTCTTCTTTCAGGCGTACAGTCTTTAGGGAGCTAACAAAACTGTATCCCACAAATGCCTGTCGTGAGTTTAACCACAGCTTCCCACTTCTGATAGAAACATGTGGATATAGAGAAGACAACATTCCACAGCTTGAGGATATTTCCAAGTTTCTGAAAAGTAATGGCTGGTTAAATGAGATATAATGGTCTTCAGTAGATTGGAATTGTTTGATATGCATTTTTGTATGTAGAATAACGCATACTATAAATGTGAGCTTGGAGACCTTTTGTTAGGAAGGGATGAATGCAAACATAAAACTCCTTTCCTTATGAACTGACTTGATCAAGGCAACCGTCCCTCTAGGCTGGATTGAGTTTTGCTAGAATAAAATGGTGAAATAATAATAGTCCCATATCTATATATCAATTGTAGAGAAGGCATCTTTCTTTATAGCCAAGAAATAATAATAATAATAATAATAATAATAATAATAATAATAATAATAATAATGTATTGTTATTAGGTAACTCAGCAAAAGCTTATCTTCCTTTAGGCCAATTAATGTGTCAATAGTATGTGGAATTTAATCCGCATGCACAAATAATGATATCTGAAAATTATGCAAACTTTATCTGATATTTCAGATCGCACAGGGTTTCGACTAAGACCCGTGGCAGGACTTCTGTCAGCCCGGGACTTTCTGGCAGGACTGGCATTTAGGGTCTTCCACGCCACTCAATACATTCGCCATCCGTCTAAACCCATGTACACCCCAGAGCCGTAAGTATTCTGTGCTAGATCTTCCTTTTATTTCTATTGTTAATGTAAAACCTGTATTATAAGGACATTCAAGAAAATGGGGAATTTTAATCTTTATGGGTATGTTTGCTTTATTGAAAAGAGTAACGTATTATTATATTACATTTTCCACCGAATTCACAATATAAAATGTATATGGGGAAAAAGACATCTTTAAATAAATAAAATAGTTCATATGGGAAACAATTGCATTTATGCAAAATGAAAATATAAGATAAAATTATAGTTTAAAATACATTGTAATGTACAGCAAAACACCGATTGTTTTGGACCCATTTGGAGACGAGGATTTTTATAGGAAAATCGGTATTCTGGGTAATAGATTTTAATCATTCGGGAATTTGAATTTTTGGGACACATGGTGGAAGTCCATTTGAGAGAAAGGTGTAAAAGTGGGCATCTAGATAATCGGCATTCTACAGTGGTGACAATTTACATCTGGATTATAGGCACTCTACTGTAGAGAATGAACATTTGAATTATAGGGATTCTGCCGTAGTAAAAATGGACACTTGAATAATCGGCATTCTACTGTAGTTACAGTGGATATCTGGAATATCCGTACTGTACTATAGTGAGAATGGACATCTTGACTATCGGCATTCTACTGTAGTTCGAAGATACATATGGATTATTGACAGTCTACTGTAGAGAATGGTCATTGGTATTATTGCCATTCTGCTGCAATGAGAATGGACACCTGAACTATCGGCATTGTACTGTATTGAGAATGGAGATCCGTTTTATCGGCAGGCTACTATGGTGAGAATGGAAAGTTTTCTGAAATTTGCAAAAGACAATCCTACCTGTAAAAATGCAGTGTGTTACCGTAGAAAAATATATGTTTCTTCTTGCTAGTTTACTTAAACGTTGTCTCCCTCCGAGTACTCTAGTCTCTAGTTTCCTTAATTCAAAGGAACTATATTTCCATGGTCAGGTCAGGCATCGCCTGCTACCTACGACTGTTGATCCAGAGTGGACAGCTACACCTGGCTCCCATTGGAAAGTTCCTTCTGGTGGATCAGGTGGCTGAGCCGATAAGCTTATGCCCCGGCTGTGATGGCAGATGGCAAGAGCTATGTGGACAGTGCAGGGCATCAACTCAGGTGCAGTAGGAACTGATGATTATTCACTACATTCCGGCGTCTCTCCAGACGTTTCGACATTGTCGTGCCACTTGATTCAGACAGGCCTGGACAAGAGAGTGAGGCCGACTCTCTGCAACTTTCCCTGACATAAATCCAACTCACGCGCAGATCATGACACTATTCACCTCCCCCCCCCCCCTCCACCAGACACCTTCAAGTCCTATGGCGATGGTCGAGTGTCAAAACAGCAGGTGTGGATATACTGGGAGTTGTAACTGCAAACCTGCACACAAGCGTCTCAGGGCATAGGGTTGCTTTTCACTGGACCGAGGCAGCAGTGGAACTCGGCAGCCCCGTGGGTGACCGGTCAGCCCTTTTATGATCACACTGCTCACCTCCGTAGTATGAGGATGGGGCTATAAAAGGTGCCCTAAACATTGCTTGCTTCATCTTAACCCTGCTCAGCACATAGCGGCTGGCATCCAAAATCCTTGGTCCCACCGCACGTAAACATCAAGATTGGTTTGATGAGAGCATGCATCCATCGTCCACTTGTACAAACGGAAAGGCAACAGACAATCCTGCGACAACCATCGGGGTGTCTCCTTGCTGTCAATAGCCGGCAAAATCCTCGCCAGAATTCTGCTGAATCGTCTTATGCATCACATTGATCAAGGGCTACTGCCATAGAGTCAGCGTGGCTTCAGGAAAGGACGAGGGACCATAGACATGGTTTTTGCAGCTCGTCAACTCCAGGAGAAATGCCAGGAACAGAATTCCAACCGGTGCACGACATTCATCGACCTAACAAAAGCGTTTGACACACTCAGCCGTTGAGTCCTGTGAACATATCATGGCAAAATTTGGTTGCCCACAGAAACTGATCGTGATGGTTTGGCAATCCCATGATGGTATGCTCGCTCGTGTAGAGGATGACGGTGAGTCATCTGTACGATTCCTAGTCACCAATGGTGTCACCCAAGGCTGTGTGTTGGCCCCAACCCTCGTCAGTATGATGTTCTCTGACATGCTTACTGATACCTTTCATGACTATTACACTGAAATCGACATCAGATACCGGACTGACGGAAATCTGTTAAATCTGAGCAGACTACAGGCGAAGACGAAGTTAAAGGAGGTGACTGTTCGTGATCTCCTATTTGCTGACGACTGTTCCCTTAATGCCAGATCTGAGTCTGAAATGCAACACAGCATGGGCCATTTCTCTTCAGCTTGTCATAATTTCGGTCTCACAATCAGTATCAAGAAGACAGAGGTGATGCACCAATCTCCACCCGGAAAGCCTTACGTTGAGCCTACCATCACAGTAAGTGGACAAACCCTCTTGGCAGTGAACAAGTTCACCTATCTCAGCAGTACACTATCATGTGCAGTCCACATCGATGATGAAACCAAGGCCAGAATTGATAAAGCAAGTGTGGGCTTTCGCAGACTACGTGCAAATATGAGGGAGCGTAGAGGCATCAGTCTACAAACAAAACTTAAGGTCTACAAAGCCATTGTGTTGCCGACCCTGTTGTATGCTTGCGAAACCTGGACGGTATACAGACGCCATGCCAAGAATCTAAACCATTTTCACATGGTCTGCATGAGGAAACTGATGAGGATAAGATGGCAGGACAGGGTCGCATACACTGAAGTTCGCACACGGGCAGGCATTCCAAGCATCCACACTCTTCTGATGAAATCACAGTTGAGATGGGTAGGCCACGTTACCAGGATTTCAGAAGAGCGACTACCAAAGAAGATCTTCTACGGCGAGCTAAGGGATGGAAAGCAATCTCAGGGTGGTCAGAAAAACGCTTCAAAGATTCCCTCAAGTCATCCTTGAGACACTTTTCAACATTGACTCTGAATCTTGGGAAGATCTCACACAGGATCGCACAGGAGCAGCGTAAATCTCAGAACTGCAGCACATCCTCTATGGACCAAGCAAACCAAAGTGGCATCTCCTGTCAAGTGTGATACAGACAATTCAGAGCACAAATTGGCCTAATCAGCCTAATTGGCCCACTCACGTACTAACTGAAACCAAACCAGTTACTGATGGCATGGTAATCATCGAACTCGAAGAACAAACAACAGAACAGAACAGATTTCCAAGAACATTCCAACCTTCTATAATGGTCACCTGCCCTAAACAACCACCTTACATTTATATTTTACTGCCTTCCTCTAAACAGTTACCTTACAAAGCCCAAATACACGCTGTTGTTGGCTGATAAAGAGAGGTTCCACTATTATTTTTATTAAAAATGTTGTATTATTTCCATTTAGAGATGTGTGCCATGAGCTTATGGGACATGTGCCCCTGTTTGCTGATCAAGCCTTTGCCCAGTTTTCACAGGAGCTTGGTCTGGCCAGTCTTGGAGCCCCAGATGAATACATTGATAAACTTTCCACTGTAAGCTTAATTGCAAACATACAATATCTACATTCTTAGATATAGCATACTATCACCGTTGCCACAACAAAAACCACAAGATTTTGTACTCACAACATACCTAAACACGATTGACACTACCCTAAACACGATTTCCCCATATTCCTTCCATGACGAAATTATGGGGCCCCTTTTTCCTGGCACTGCTACAACAGTCTCCTTGAAAGACTGCTTTAGCTTTGAAATGATTTTGAGATTTTGTGTACTTTCAGCAAATTATTATGAAGCGAGAACATATTTCTTTTTTATTTACAAATTGTATCCTTAGAAATTTAGAAAAGCTGTCATCGAAGTTACATTGCTTAAATAATTAATGAAATTTCCTTGGGAGCTTACTGATGGTATTTTATCATTCACGGTCTAGAATACAGTTTGAAACCCTGACCCGTGAATAAAGTGTCACAAAAAAAATCCGGAAATAATATTTATACTAAAATTTGGTATTTCATTTTCAACGAAATGCAGTTTTAAAAAAATGGATAATGACATAAATGCAAACTAAAGTAATACAAATAAAAGGGCATGGTGTGATTAATAGAGTCTTATCTATAAAAAAATGTACGCCTACTATGGATACTTCAATGGCTCTCCATGACAAATTCTCACAGTTTTTAGTGTACGCCAGTCCGGATTGTTACCGAGTGTTGTATCCCCAGATTCTTACATATATTACTTGTCCCTCTGCTAGAAATGCATGTGTAAAATTTGGTAATTTTGCAAGTTTTGTATATTTTATTTATTACTCTTGAGTAGGGACCTCAGGAGGAAGGGTAATATATGTATCTAGTTTGGTGAAATTCCGCCAAGCGGTTTAGGAAGAGTCAGAATTACTGATAGAGAGACATGCATAAAGGAACCGCCGGAGGATATCACAATGTCTCTGCTGAGTCATAGAGATTATAATATATAGAACAAATTGTAGATCTAAAAGACATTACACTGGCTCCAGATGAGTGAAAAGGCCAGATATATAAACATGAATAAACTGTAATAATCTGAATATGACAAATAACAAATTGTAGATTATTGTATATTAATCCAGTTAAGTAAAGTCTGAAACAATGATTTAAGGGCAATCAATATCAGTGCTTTACTGCATAAATCATTTCATGCTGTGTCATCTGTGATGACATTTCTATTTAGTATCTACAATATTCTAAACAATATAGGTATGACTATACAACTATGTAGCTAAATTGGCAGAGGGTCGGAATCGAAGGGTTGTGGGTTCAATACCACCCCAGGCCAGCCCTGATGGGATGTCTTATTGTGTCTTTAGAAAAGACACTTAGTTCCCATTTCCTTGATACGATATAGCCAATAATTTGTTTAAAGTTCCGTTAAAACCCAATCAACCAACTTCTTTGCATCATAGCAGCAACCACATGTTTTTAATATATTTTGACTAAATTTTGTACTTGCTTTCGTATGAGGACGATGCATAATATATGAAACAGAAAATATGCTTTTAATCAAGATACTCCTAACCAATTGTAAACCAAAGGAATATACTGCTAATTGCGTCGTAACATAAGTTAGAACCTGTAGTGCAAAACCCTGAACATTGAAGGAAAATGCCTCTATTATGTGGAGTCACGTTCAACTAATCACGATATTTAAATCCATTTATTTCTTTCATTTCGGCACCGCTTGGTGAGACAGAATCTATTAAAGAAATAATTTTGCAATTTCATTAATCCATATTTCAGGTTATCCCAGACTTTTCATGCCTTGATTTAGATTGATAAGAGTTGATACACTTTATAGTTACATAAAGAAAGGATTCTGCAATAAGAGTATACAATATAAAATTAATCTTTCTTCAACCGCCGCAACTTCCGACTATTGTATTCCCACCATGAATGTGGATGAACTATTGTATTCCCACCATGAATGTGGATTTAATCATATAGTATTATCATTGTCTATCAGCACGTACTTACAGCCATCGGTTTAAGTTTTGCATTTAGGTCAGTTTCACATGCAGAGGGATGGGGGTATTGTGGGGGCATTCCTGTTCTATGAACACATTTCTGGCTTCAAAACATTGAATTTACTGTTTTCTACAAGATCCAGAAATAAAAGCTGTAAAAAATGAAAGTCAATATCACATTTATTTTGTGAAACCGAGACATTAATTTAAACATTGTATGAGTATGATGTATTACTGGTCATCAAGCAAAATCTATAAATAGCTTTTTACATCATCTAATGGATTGTCTTGATGTCTAATGGTGTTCACTATAAGAAATCATTATGTTTAAGCTGTGTATTCGATTTGTTCTCCATTCTGTTTGAAGATATACCAATCTGTGTGTCAAGTGATAAAAATGCAGACAGACAACTATTCAGACATTTAAATACATAATGATTTATCTCATAATTTTTATTTCGACCAATATTACTCTGCGTGTTTGAATTCTATATATGTAAAGCTTTCTCTTTGGTTGCAGTGTTACTGGTTCACTGTGGAATTTGGTTTGTGCCGACAAGGTGGCGAAATCAAGGCTTATGGAGCAGGACTTCTTTCCTCATTTGGAGAACTTGAGGTTTGATATATTTACATCATAACTAAGTAAACTTTCCGTAATTCTGACACGGTTGGGGCACGAACTTTGGGATATTTTATAGAGATGGTCAGTATAATAGTGTTTGATTGGTAGTAGAACAGCAATACTGGGACCAAACTATGTAACCAGTCTGCAGAGGAATCACTGTTACAAAGTAACAGAGTAGCTGCTTTGGGAAAGTTTTACTGCGTATGGAATGGAAGAAGTTATTTCCAAAGCTTCTGTTCTGGATGTTAGTATGCTATATAATTATTGGCTGCATCATCGCTGACATCTTTCGTTTGAATGAGATTAATAACATAAAGATTGTTATAGGAATTTTAATTTTATAAGAAATGTATAAACATGTTTAATTATATTATATTCCATATCTTGCTTGCAGCGACTTGCATTATTTTATTATTTAACAAGTTCCTTACATTTCATGCCTACAGAATACAAGTTTAATATTCTACTTATCACATAACCTCTACAATTATGCATATATAAATGCAATAAGCTGACAACAAACAGTCCGAACTAGTTTTTAACTAGCCTCAGCTCTCTCGACTTTCATTGAGTCTTTTTCAACGGCAAACACAAATAAGTAAACCCCCCACCAAAAAAAAAAACAAAAAATAAACAAACAAACAAACAACAAACACAAAAAGCATTCAAATTACAAAAGTTCACATAACTATTTCTAATAGAATTAAAGCTTGAAACTGTTTGATGTCTCGTCTAGTTGGATTCAATTTGACTAATGATTTTGTAAACTTGGTGGTATTGACCTATAAAGGGAGGAACCATAGCGCCATCTGTTTTGTAATGTAAATTGGTGTAAATTCAAATTATCTCCCGGATATTTCTGTAATGCGAGTAATGACCATAGTAATAATAACACCAGGAAGAACTACAAAAAAACAATAGTTATTATAGGTGAGTAAGTGACTAATAAGCACAACGAATGAATTATTTAATTGAAAATGTTTTGGCTGTAAACAGATGATGATTTTATTTGCGTGTGGTTGTCTTTTTCTAGTTTTCTTGGTTCAAGTCGCTTGGTTTCAGTGTTCTAAGGCGGCGTATTCAGTAAGAATCCTTTTCTTTCCTGGTTTCGGAGCTCAAGTAGGGTTGTGATCAGTTGCAGTCGGTGTTACATCACTGAAAGTTTGGGCAAGGGAAGAGAAGTGTTCTGCAACTGGATTTATGTCCAGCTTCTTTGTCATCCAATCAGATCTGTGAAGATTGATCCTTTTGTGTAGCTTTCCAGTTTCTCCGATATACTGAAGGCCGCAGATCCGATGTGATGAGTTGTTCCTGGTGTTATTATTGCTATAGTCATTACTCGGATATATATATATATATATATATATATATATATATATATATATATATATATATATATATATATATATATATATATATATATATATATTACCTTCTGAGCCTTCACTTCCTAGTATAATAAAACCTTTCTATAAAGAACACTTAGTTTATCCAGCATGGAAGGCAGCCTTTACATAGAGGTGAAATTTGTAGGCGGGTTTCATAAATGTTGTTCCTTGCAAGCAGTGTCCTTTATGTATAGGTGCCTGCAAATGCAAGCTTCAATGTATATATGTGACTATTACATCATAACAAGAAGAGAAGTATTCCATTAGCCGTACAATCATTGTTCAGTAATATTGCTTTACCTTTTGACCGGTCTTCTCTTTTTATTCCTCACTATTTTATACTAATGTTCAAACATATTTACCCTCCTGAAAACAGGAGTATACCTATTCCTTTAAAATCAGTGGGGTTTTTTTCGTATTAAGAAAAAAGCAATTGTTTGTTACATTTTTATTCGGAGGGTGGAGGAACTTAAGGAAACGGAACATGAATTGCTAGGTACAGGGTGAAAATTTCATAAAAATGGGATATATATGTTAAATATTATAACGAAATTGTATATGTTATATAGACCCTGTTACGTGACCCTCTCACTCCTGCATTGGAATCTACACCTAACTAGTGACAGAATTAATATGCCATCATAGTTGTTTGGCAGCTAAAGCAAGTATCCAAGGAGTGATATGGCAATAGCAAGTATACAAGGGTTGAGATGGCAATACATTTTGTCCTCTTATTTAACTTTCTTTGATGGAGGAGAGGGGAGAGGGGAGTGAACCCAGAACTTAAGTTTCATTCACTTTTGCTCCTTTCGTTTTAATGCAAGACTTTATTAAAATTATTTGTCACTACTTTTAGTATTTTATGTTTTTTTATTCAGTACTAATGTCGCAATTCACTTAGATATGTTCGTTTAAATTGTTTTCAGTACTGCCTGACAGAGAAACCAAAGCTGCTACCATTTGAACCATTGAAAACAGCTGAACAGAAGTACCCAATCACAGAATTCCAGCCTATCTACTTTGTGGCAGAGAGTTTTGAAACTGCTCAGGCACAGATGCGGTAAATATGTTCCTTCGTTATGTGTTATTTCATTGTAATATAAAAACAAGAAATAGGTGTATGAGACTTGTGAATATTTGACAGCCACCTGTATTATACCGTTAGTGTGGTTTCGAAAAACAGGTGGATACATTATAATGTTTTTCTCTTCACATTTATTGTTACTGCTCACAGTTATTACATCTTTACATCATTGTTATTACGTTACTATGTCATCATTCATAAGTTACTAAATCTTTTTGTAACATCGTTGTCACTTAGAAATACTAGCAATGAAATTTGTTTAGTTTTCCAAAAAATGTTATAATGCTGCCACGAAAAAATGCAGAAGATTTGAAAAGGTTTTAGAAATATAATGCCATGATCAGGCATTATTTATTTACACATTTCTATTACCATTATAATCAAAGTATCGTGACAGATAATCTCATTCAACAACCAGTAGATTTTCATTGACATTTTGTGGAACATCTTATTAAATAGTACGATGGTCAATTTTTCGGACATCTTTTACTCCCCCACTACTAGCAGTGGAGGATGTTGCTCTGGTCATGTACATTCGTCCACAACGTCTGTCCGTCCGTCTGCCCATCCTTCCATCAACATGACTACACTAAAACCATTAATCCTAGTATCTTGACTAGTCGATCTACTTTTTTGTACTATACCTTGATAAGAAGATAAAGTTTAAGATGTGTAATATGATCTAATACATATATGTAGTTATAGTACCGGTTGTTTGTGTGCGCTGTGTTCCAACATTATATTATGCGGTGGCCTGAAATATTGAATAACTGTGTTGTATTGTTGTACTAGTTCTCCAAATGCACATTATATTTTAAGTTCTTCATTCTTTTTATCCTAAAGTAACTCATCTTTGCACCCACTGCCTACTCTTAATTTTAACCAGGAATATTTCATAGATCAAATATTTTACAACTGACAGTCCCTACAAGTTCATTGGTAGTACACTCACTTTGCAACTCTTTAGTCTCAGGAGTTTCATCCTCGGTTTCTATTATGCATTCGTATCTTTTAATCCATCTCATGCTAGTGGTTTCCTCTTGATTCTCCGATGCTGTATGAATAACGACATCGTGTCAATACCTGAACCGTTAAGAACAGATTAGTGGCTTCCTGCTGGTTCTCAGGGCCTCTATGAATAAAGGCATCTTGTCAACATCTGAACCTTTAAGAAGCTCATTAGTGGATTCATGCGGGTTCTTTGGGTTTCTATAAACAACCACATCGTGCAAACATGTGAGCCTGACTGCACAATAATGGCTTACTCCAGGTTTTGCTGTTTTATATATATATATATATATATATATATATATATATATATATATATATATATATATATATATATATATATATATATATATATATATATATAAATAGTATAGTAAGCCACTTGAACCTTTAAGGGGACTCACATGTTAAACAGGGTAACAAATGTATCCAGCCAAACAAGAATTTAACATTAGGAAGACATCTTGGTTCATAGTTTTTTCACAGGATGAGTCTGTCTGTCTGTAACAGTATATTTTGTTAGAGGCGAGAAATGTGGGTTTGTCGGCCCTATAACTGAAATGACATATTATGTTTTGCTTGATAAATATATTGACATAAAATTACATCGAAGTGATAGCAGTCTGAGGACAACCTAGTCATCTACTATCCATCACCTAGTTATCTCCTATCCAACACTTAGTTAGTTACTGTCCAAAGCCGTGTTATCTCCTGTCCAACACCCAGTTATCTACTATTCAACGTGACGTGTGAAGTGACAATACCCCTTCAGATACTATCTAACACTCTGTTATCTACTATCCAATATGCCACGTGTAGTGACCAATGGCCCTCACATTCTGCTCAACACGTCTTGTGTAGTGAACAATACTTAGTCATCTATCATCCAACACCCAACACTATACCATCCAACACCCCGCATTTACTATCCAACACGCCATGTGTAGTGACCAAAATCCCACACCAACTATTCAACGAAAAGGGTAGGATGTAAAAGAAGGGCGATAAAATCACACACAAGAGGGTAGGATTACTAATACACATACAATACTTATATTCAAACAAACATACTATCACACGCCAAATGATAAGAGTGTTTATATACATAATATACCCACATGCACACTATCACACTCCTTCGTTGCTTCCTTGATCCTGAGTGAAATCAAATCCCCACAAAGCATATCCGCTTGAATAATCATCGTGCGAAATGCCGCGCCCTCTATAATTTCCATATTCATCTTTTTTAAACAAAACTACCATCCCCTTTACTATTCTCATAATCCCTATAAAGAACAAAGAAAAGTAGGTCGCCATTTTTTAATTTGTATTTTGCGGCATTATAGATTCAGGAGAAATTGACATTAGGTTACCCTTTTTTGAGTTTCTGAGAACAATGGTAATGTATATGTTCGAAAGGTGCATAGGTCCTAATCTGTTATAATAGGGTGTGGAGTTTTAGAGGTCTAAGCAATCCTAAGAACCAAGCCAGGCATGTTCTTATGTTCTTGGGCATGAGCTTCTTTCGGTACACTATTTCACAAGCTTTAGCAATGGTAGAAATTTCCTTCAAGGGATCGACACCCCCGTGATACATAAATAATTGTCGAAATGTTCCACAACAACGTAGTATAATGTCTACATCGGATGGGCAATATTTCAACATTTCTTCTTGATACAAAGAGAATAGCTGACCGTGAATAAAAAGTGGGTCAGTACACGACTTTTTTTTACACTGAAATAGTCAGCATAAAATAAAAAAGTCTGCTAAAACACAACTTAACTTCTGAAATTAATCAAACAGAAAAGATATCAGACAACTTGATAATTATTAGGCAGAGTAGCCATGTACAAGTACCATTGTGACGTCATGTGTGATACGATAATGGTCATGTGAGGCAGGATTAATAGAATCCTTCATAAGCATCAGTGTAGAATAAGACAATTCCACGTGAGGGTCAGAATTTTGCTTCAGATACTCGGCAAAACTTCGTGTCTGCCAAATAAATATGAGCCTAAGGGCCATTATTCGCACATTCTTTAAGGAAAAAAATGAGATTTGAAGTCAAACTGCCCTATTGTGAATGCTGATGGAACTCAAAAACAGCAAAACACCCATTAAAAATTTACTAAACTTAAGACATAGTAAAATGTTAAGTTTGCACGAAAAAAATTAGTGTAAACCTTCAATGGCGTTCTCAGCATATCAACGTTCAAGCAGCAGTGGTATAGACGGCCTGACGATACAGAAGTTCGAAATGTGTACACTATGATCGTAGTAGAAGATCATATGATGAAAGATAGCAGTCACGTGGTAAGGGATAGAGATATTCCCATCTCTGTTCTACACTGGAAAGCACGATAAAACACAACTAGTAATGTGAGATTAATATAATCTAGCATGTGTACTGGTGTGGGATTTCCCTATCCCACACCAAAAAACATGTCTGATTACTTTTCTCACATTTCCCTCCCCATTCTTTTTACGAAAACGCAAAATGGCGTCAGGTAGTATTCTTTATAGAAACCTATCCAAAAAAAATTTACAGAAGATTTTAATGTAGTTAAATAGACCGCAATTGTTTTGTTTACGCCGAAACATTCGACTTAAATTTGAAACTTCCAACATTGTAGAAAGAAAATTAATACTTTTACGGTAATTGCCGATTTCAAATCAATACAATAGCGGAATGATTTGTTGATCTGTAGTCGAGATTTCCTGTACGCCAAACAAAATAGTTCATACTTACAGCAGCGTTGAAAATAAAGCACACAACACTATTTCCAGGACTAATATATAATATTTAACCCACAATCACAAAGAATAAGGAGAAATTTGAAGATTCCGAATGAGAATGACACGCCCAATAAAGTTTCTAAAAATAGACTAAAGCACAACCTTCAAGGAGTTTCAATATTACATCATGACATCAATCAGAGTTCCTTTCAAAGCAGAGAATCCTCCTCCTCTTTGGCTGCATTTCGTCGTGAGCCTGAGTTATTTGAGGGTGGTAATTTATATTGACTGTGATGTTTCCACGGTTAATTGTTGCTTGTCAGAAAAGAGATTCAGAAGTGTTCATGTTGCTGTTGGACTGGCAGAAGCTGTAATCTCGTGTTGGAGTATATACTTGATGCACATGTACGCTGTAGTTGACTGTTTTGACAATCTGGCATCAACTGACAAGAATTTGTGGTAAATCCAGGAGGGCAAATATTATTTGGAAAAGCTGTAGATTGAGTGTTTTAGATCTCTGATAAAGCCCTTACTTTAGAGGATATCTCAGATGACAATGTTTGAAATTGCAAATTTGTGAATGATATTTTTTTTGTGCGATAACTGTTCAAGCTTTGAAGGTTCTTATGGCCAGTCACGTAAACTTGGATCTGTCATCTTCTGCTCCAGTGTTTTCCTGACACTCGTGTTTGTTATTCTTGTATTTTGTGTAAGATTCACTGCCCTAGCCAAGCGTTTCATGAGATCGCCGATTGTATTAGCTCCCACAGATGCACGCAAAAATCACTTTTCATGTAATCTTGGATTTTTGTCATGGGTTACTACAGACAGATAAAAAGGGTCATCTTTATTGCCATAATCGTCAAGAAGCTGGGATTTATACACGCGGTAAGTAATCACAGTGCATCTTTTGGGGTTTTCAGGGGTCTCATATATAAGTGGGGACATGGTCTTACGTTGTTTATATTTCGCCAGTTCAAGTTTTGTTATTGCGTTCACAATATTCAAGATACTGGAAGCCCAGGGGTTCATGAAAGTTTAAAGAAACATTATCGCAGCACAGTTTGCGATATTCACCTCTCATGCCAAAGTAAAGAGTGTTGTTAAACCACAATGTATTGATTAATTCGTAGGAGTATCATTGCCCAGTTAACCTGATTCATACAATGTTTTTACCTCTTCATTAGTGAATGGGTGAGATTTCAGAGGTTTGTTTCCTTTTCCGCAGCTCTTAAGTTATTTTTCTTTCGCCTTCAATGCTTCGCTGGTTTTGCTAAATTCAGAGGATAACACGATACCTAATCTATGATTGTATCGTTTCAAGTATCTGTCAAAACTGCTGATAATCAGTTGATCTAGTTTATATCCTGAGATTTATAGAATTGCACGTCTCTCTTAATTCGCCAAGCATAATGATTTCTGAAGTTCAGTGTGACTCCGAGTTTTTCGTAGTGTGTTACGATTTTCACTTTCTTTTATAAAGGTATTCACATCGATATCCGTGCCTTTTATAAACCTCGGCTCTCCAACTTGACCTTCCATGTCTAAAATATACTTATCTCAGTCAAAAGTAAAGAAACAAATGCAATGTTTTGAAAAGTGGCGACAGCTGTCAATCTCAGACGACAAAATAGCCAATGCTGAGTTATTTTCCCTATACACATAAAATAGTTCCCCGAGTCAGGATAAGATCATGTGTGAGGCACTATAAGGATTTTCTGCACTGTTTCCGTCTGGGAAAGAATTTCTCTCCATACTGTTAAGGAATGTGAGAAATGGATGTTCCCCATTGATATTCCGCTTGGACAATTTTTACCCATACTGACAATAGGTGTGAGGAAAGGATGTTATCCTGTTATCGACTTGTGTCTCATCCAATGGGAGTTTTGTACTCCCAGTCACTTTACGCCATGGAAACTAGGATAGCCTATCAACACGTGAGCTTCTAACAATTTTTTCGAACACTTTAGTCGTTTATGTAAGCTTTATGTTATCTTTTTCTTCCAGTGCATTTGCAGCGACCATTCCTCGTCCATTCACAGTTCGCTACAATGCCTACACAGAGAGTGTGGAGGTTATCACAGAAAAGGACCAAATCATCAACTTGTTAAAAGCAACCAAAGGTTAGAACTGCATTTAACTGTGTATAATGCGCACCAAGATGCTAATAGCATACACACAGATAAACTGTAGTATTATATGCTGGCAGAGCAGAGTCTATGTTGTTTCCCACAAATCATGAGTAGAACGAATAGTATTGACCCTGCTGTGCCATCACGTTATGCTATGGCACAACTGGGTATTCATTGCTAGCAGTTAGGAGCAGAACCTGCAATGATATATGCCATTAGGAATTATAAAACTATTAACATAATTGTCTATAATTCTCTGAAATTGACACATACTGTAATAGTGACAATGCTTGTTCCTTTACTGTGATGTTCACAAGCTCATATCAAAACTTAAAGGTCTTTTATGAAGCCTACATACTATGAAAGATAAACCTGTATGTATAATTATGGGTGAGTAGAAGAGAAAGCTTAGAAATGAAGAATAATATTTGTATTTTCTTCTTATTTGCACAAATGGATAACTTCAGCGAAATATCTAAGCCTGAAATGTTATTTTTATTTGAATGATAACATTTTGTAGTCCGATAGATCAGCCCCCATACTTGTATTGATTCTTATGGGCGGTTTTGGGATCTGATTTCACCTATTCATTAAATCATGCAATTGGTGCAGACAGATGTGTCCGTAACACATCCGTGTACAATTTAGACACTTACTTGTAGTTCTTGCGGCGCTTGAGTTCTGGTCGGTTGAAGGGTCCTTTAGGCGATATGTGCAGAATGATATCGGAGCAAAATCCTATGATTGACAACTTGTAAATCCACGTGGAATAATACAATCCTACCTCCTGTGACCATTTTGAATTTCATGGGTACACACAGCTATTCCATCAGATACAGCTTACGCTCATTTGGTCATTTCAAAGTTTCGGTTGACAAAATCCAGGGACCTTCAAGTCGAGTCACATGACCAAATCAACCTAAACTGATTGGTTGCTATATCTGATGCAACAGCAGTATGTAGCCACGAAATTCGAAATGGACGCAGGAGGTAGGGTTGTGTTATTCCACGTGGATTTACGAGTTGTCTGACAAAGGAGTTTGATCCGGAAATATTCTGTTCATATCGCCGAAAGGACCTTTCAGCCGACCAGAACTCAAGAGCCGCAAGACATATAGGGAAGTGTCTAAAATTTACACCGATCTGTTGCGGACATATTTGTCTTCACCAATTGCACAATTTAATGAATAGGTGTGATGATCCCCAAAAAGGGTCCACCAGTATTGGTATAGGTTTGGGGGCTGATTTATCGGACTAAACATTATGGCATGAAAGATTTGACTTATTGAATTTTTTCTTGAATGAAGTTAGTTTTCATTATATTAAAAGTCTTTTTGCGAGGTAAAATAAACTGCCTTTAAATCACCAAAATTAAAATCCATGTTGTGTTATGTTTATTAACCTTTAAATATCTTGGTAATTACATGCACCTCTCCCATTGTATAACATGAACACTTATTGTACACGTCTTCATTTCAGATGACCTTGACTTTCTGGAACAGGCACTCAAAATGATGAAGTAAAAAGGACTCAAAATACGTTGTATCTTGATATCTTCTGTACATTTTAAAGCCACTGTACGTTAAGAAGATATACATGCTTCGAAAATTAATATCAGCGATGGATTTGCATGGACAGTTGTGCGAATACTGTTTATTGATGTACCTTTTTTGGCTGTATTATATATGTGTGTGTGTGTCTGTTTTTGCAGATGTTCTATTTTTAACTGGAGTTTATTTTTTAGATTCATATTTTGACTACAGTTTGCGTTGTCTAAAACTAGGATAAATTTCATATGCCCTACACACATCCATTTATAGCTACTTTGAAAACACTCAAAAGTCCATCTTGTACATTAGGGGTGGTGGTGGTAGGGAGTAATTGGCCATTGCGAGTGACTGTTCTTTTTTATTTTTTTTATTTTTTAGAGATTTAACACTTTAGTGTCTTTTTAAAATTTAACATTCCAAGACAGATTAAAATTACAAGAATCACTGAACATTCTGATATACTTAAACATTTAAAGTCTACCCTATTTACCATATATTTAATACAAAGTTTTTATGATATATATTTATATATATATATATTAAAAATATTCTCTAAATATTTGTATATTTAATACAAAGGTTTTATGATATATATATATATATATATATATATATATATTAAAAATAATCTGTAAATAGTTATGACAATTATATGAATTTAACTTTGTTGCATGTTTTGCCATTGTTGTTGACTAATAATTTGGATATATGAAGTAGATTTTGATTACTTTTTATAGGGTGAGGTATTTGTGTTTGCGTAGGAAGGTCATGGTCAAGGTTAAGCCTCATAAATGCAGACTCCGTTTATAAGAATGTCTTGGGAACCATACGATAATGTATAGAAAAAGAGTTCCTGCATAATTGTCGAGTCTCCATTTGCAAATGGCTACACAATAGGTGTCACATTTTAAGTCGCTACAGGAGCAGCATGAATGTTAAGATTCTGTTTTAAGTTTTAAGTTTTAAAGTTTGTGTAAGTCAAATATATTTGGTTTTCATTGTAGAACAATGTGCAGTCGAGACACCTTATTTTTGTGTTACACTTGCTCTTAGAAGCAATATGTTTGTCTGCATTTGCTGCTTATCCATACGCAAATGGTGAGAATAAAAATGTGCCAAGATCAAATGGGAAATGAAGCCTTAAAAACTTGTTATCACTGTATTAATGCTCATTCATATCTAAGCTATTCTACCAATTTTCAACGTTGTGGAAATAAAGATAACCTAGACATAGGTTGACATTTTATTATCACATGGCCACGCTAGGTTGGCTTTATCCATATACTCCAAAACGAACGGATGATAATGGCTGGGATGTACACGTTTTAATTCAAATCTATATACCTCAGATTCCTTCGATCGTTTTTGCATTTACTAAATAATTCCACGATACATTTATTAAGATGGATGATAATTAAAATAAAGATGTATGCAAAATAGTTCTACACTTTTATCAGTGGCAAATAGATTTTTTACACATAATTTATAAAAAAATTCCAATCAAGATAAATTTTTCTTAATCGAAATACTGTAAATACTAAGGCTGTCACATTTACCAAGAATTGCAAACGGTTTTCACGACCATTGGAACACGAAACGATTCCATTTAAACGTTATGAATCAACTTGCATGCCAGAACTGGCAATTTGTACTAAATGTGAGTTTAGATTACGTGATCAGACTATTTATCTGTTTACCTAACCTTCCGCTCGAATTTTAAACAGAAGAACGACCGGTCCATGAATGAAGAAACTTAAGCAATAGAAGATGTGTTACGGAACAAGAACTTAATTACTCAATACTCTAATTGTTCCATAAATGACATTAAAGTTATCCAGATGAAAGCAAACATAAAACTTAAGCTTCCATATCCAGCGGAGCTGAATCTGTCCCAGTACATACATTTCCTTAAATATCCATTGTACATGTAGACCAAAAGTTACAAAATGTGTATTCAATGACTACACTGTTTGAAAAGTTAAACCCACCAGAAACGTGCCAAGTCAGTCACCTGGAATTTACAAGAGAACAAGTACAGACATTTTCTTAATTTTCTCTTTCAATATTCATGAACGGTTCGGATATTGAAAGTCAGTTAGCATAATGCATATGCAAACATAATTCGCGGGTCATACCTTTTTTCCCACCAGCATAGTCAACTGCTTGACTCTTGCGCCAAGCAGTGGGGGTCATCTGAAAGTTTCTTCCTAGTATATTTGGTCACAGCAGATAGAAATACATTTGTAAATTGTTATTTTTTCTGGAACTTTGTGCAAGGGGTCGAATTACGCACAACAATTTTGAATCCCTCATCCTCAACCATATAATTGTTTCTCTTATTTGACGGGTTCTCTAATACGGTAGTACTGACTGTGTTTGTCCTAAATTAATCATCGCAACATCTGCAGGTCGTATATAGTGGTAATTTTCTTATTAGGAATTGTTTTTCATTTTAAATAATAACAAAAGCATTTCAAAAATGTTTTCTTTTCTTAAAGTTTAATAAAAAATAATGAATCAATTTAAGAGATTTGTGTATATGTTTCAAGTGGTTCTTTATTGCGCCGGTACTAACCCCATGTAGAAAGTATCTGTAGAGCATATCCTACATTTAGCTTTCGTTATGCCACTGGCATCAACAATTATGAAATGCTTCCAAATTGGAGATCGTTTGCCATGCGTACTTTCAGCCATGTTTAATAAGACCGCGATACAACGTTAAGTCATTTTATGATGCGCTTTATTTATCGTTTAAACGGAAGGCGGATTTTGTAAACGTTTACAGGGCTAACACGAAACGATCTCGTTTACAAGTGTAAACGTGACAGCCTTTGTAAATATAGGCGACTGATAAGGTCACTGATGCATGAAAAATATACAAATACTACTATTGCTGTTTTTTTTTTATTGTATGGAATTTGTATACATTATGCTCGAAAAAGAATTGATTTACCACTGGTAAAAGTGTAGAATTGCACTGTATGTTTTGCTACTTACAATCGGCACAGCTTAATATAAATATTTATATTTAGTGTCATATATTTATTGATATATATATTGCCTTAGCTATTCAATGAAATTAATGAAGTTTTATTGTTGTTTCGCTGACGAATAACAATAAATTGTACAGCCACAGTAATAGCAGAAATAAAGTGTGGTTGAAGTTTGTGTAATATTGTTGTACTTATTTTAGCTGTGCAAGTGGAATACATATTTTGTTCTTTTTGACATCTTTCTGCTAAACTACAGATATCATATAAAAATGTTTTAACTCAGGAAAAATCACACGGATTTCCATTTATTTTCATGCTTTGTTTCAGATTAGTTATCACAAACCCATTGATTAAATCAAATGGAAAACAATACACGTGCATTGGCGATAGAATAAGGTATTTTCAAAATTTTTGTCTTACTTTTCTAAATTAAACTGTTTTTCAGATACTATCCTTTGAAATAGAATATATAGTGTTAATGAATACATGGACATCAAGACCTATATGAAAAGTCAATTTTACGATGGAATGATCCATTAAAAATAATTGTTTAAAAACCGTTAAACAATAGAAATTAAAACACATAATAGGCATAACATCATAATACGTACAGATCAATTGGATTTTGTTACATCGTTAGAATAATTGTATTCATACTCTGTACAATTATCAATAAAGTGAGTGAATGAGTAATGAACTACTTAGTGGATTGAGAGACAGACTGATTAATTAATTGTGAAGGAAATCAATGAACACGTTTAGATTAGTTATTAATTTCTGCTGACGTCTTACATGATTTAGCTACAAAGTAATACAATAATGTAGAATAATAGTTCTTACCAAATTAGCAAAAGAAAATGGTATGAATGATATAGTACATAGTATAAGTATATTGCTTACCATGATATTAAACTATTAAACTATTAAAGAGACTTAATAATCACAAGCACGATACTTAATACAATATTCAGCATTATCCTTTTGATAAGGTGGGGGTGGGGGCGGAGAGGCACCTATTAGGCTTTGAGAAAGTGAGGTAAGTATTATAATTGAATAAAGGTTTCTACATTTAACATATGACTAATATTAAGACTGGTCTTATAATAGGAGAATTTACATTGCTTAAAAAATCAGCAAAAACCTATAAATATAAAATTTAATTGGATCACAAATGATGAGCATCCAGTCCATACTGGAAATAACCAAGGGCAATTTTCGGGTCGAATTCGAGACTTTTTCCCAGTCAAATAATCATATATATTATTGATCCACATGCAACACACATAACAGCATTGACTCGGCTCTGCCATCGCATATTCCTTGTAATCTTATTAGAAATAATATAGACCTTGACCTGCTAGTGCATTATGGGATGGCAGATCTGGATTCATTTTGTTTGCAATTGGATGCGCTTTACATAACGAACGGAATAAACTCACTTAATTTATGCAAGTATAGCTAACAAATGTATGGTAACATGCATAGTATGGTATAACCTCACATAATTTATGCAAGTATATGCCAACAAATGTATGGTAAGATGCATAGTATGGTATAAATTCACATAATTTATGCAAATACGTGCCAACAAATGTATGGTAAAATGCATAGTATGGTATAAACTCACATAATTTATGCAAGTACGTGCCAACAAATGTATGGTAAGATGCACAGTATGGTATAAACTCACATAATTAAATGTATGGTAGGATGGATAGTAAAGATGTTCCTGATATAAATATATTTGAGACTCACAAAATGCAAAGTACAGTAGACTTAAAAAACAAGGTCACAAAGTTTGTATTACATATGACTCTGATTGGAAATATTTTTTTTATGGTGATGCCTAATGTAGAAATATGAGTACTTGGTTTTATATATTGTTATGTATGATGTTTATATAATATTATAAATATTTTAGGAAATTATAAATGTTTCTTCACTTTAATATTTGCTTAAATCTTAATGTTTATCAGGAAAAACATGTTTAACTAGTGTCCTTGAATTGGGTTGTTTTGATCAATATGTTTTCTCAATTTGAAGGTCAAGGTTGATTTTTGTTTACAAGTAAAAATTCCATTAAGATGACTCATATTCTAGAACATTCTGTCATGTGACCAATCTTTATATATACCATGTTTGGTGGACATTTTTTCAGTTTTGACATTACCATCAGTCTTGTAAAGAGCTATTACAGTTGTGAAAATTCATTCCAAATTCTAAGAGAGGAATTATTTTAAATATTCATAAGATTATAACAGTGCTCATAAACTTTTGGATTTTGGATTTTTAATTGATGATTTTGGAATTTAAGTGAACTTATTCAGAGATATTTTGGAATACTTCATTTTGATATCAGCACATCAAGATTTCTAGTACATCAGGACTTTGGAGACCATTAGCACATCATAACATTCAAGGACACAGCCGTGAATTCGGAACATTCTATATTTAGGACTTGTGATTAGAACAATCATTCTTATTGGATTATTAGGATTTCAAAACACATTACTGTAAGTGACTTTTTGATTTTTTTATTTTAATTATCTAGTAATAAATTGCTTGTTGATTTTTTACTTGATTTGTTGGTTTCACTTTCTTTCTGTTACATTTTTCTTAGACCATAGAGTCGTAACAATATGGTAAAAGGTTTGAAATTAGAACCTTGTAAAATATTTTAATATTAGAACTGGAGTTAGTTTTTTTATTTTTTTATTTAATGCGAACCTTTCGTATTTATTACAGTATGAATATTTAAAATTTGAACATTTCTGAGTGATACACATAATTCTCTTTTCTTTTTCATTTCGATTAATGTAAAAATGTATTACCAAATCACACATTTATAAAGTAAACGTAAGTATTAATTTTCAATGAAAAACATTTGTGATTTTGTGCATACAGGTATATACGTGTCATTTACTTATTTATTTACAAATTTTTATATTGGTAGGATCTGACAGCAGGTTGAGCCACTGTCATGTATTTAATTGGTTGTTGAGTATTCACCCTTTTAGTACCAAGAGACATTTCTTCTGAGTTTGCAAGAATCTGCTAAACCACACCACTTTTTCCAATTCTATTATATTCTTTTATTCCAGTTTGTTATATTTTATTATATTCTTACTGTCACGAAATGGTGTGTACTAAACTACCTTTGTATAATATATGAACGAAACTGCACACGTGTTTCGTTGCCGCCTACAGCGTTACCAGAGGGTGTATAGTTGCAGCTTTAGCTATTTAAAAATTCAAAATTCGGTTCACCCACTGATGCACGCACAAAGTACCGGCTGCGAGAAACCCGATTGCCTCGAGTTTTCTTTCCGTGGATTTGACCATAGTCAGAGTACAAGTAGCCCAACATCTGTCTGTATCGTGACAATACAGATGTGCCTCATCAGGAAGCTATCCACTTTACGGAAGCAATCTGTAGAGATATGTGAAATATAAAACTGTGTTCTTTATTGCTATCCATTCTATGTGATAGAATTGTTTCATATATTGAATGTTTCGGAATTTATTATAAACATTCCAGAAAGTTAGACGTATGTCACATTATGCCATGTTTTTGAATAGAATATAGTCTGTTTCAATTTAGCCATGTTTAGAGCTGAACAGACAAGTTGAATTCAATCATATGTTGTATCCATTAAATGAAGAGTAATGTTAGAGTTCTTATAATCCAGTTGGATTATTATTGCCGGAGAGAAATTCATGTATGAACGTGGTTATTTTAATAATAATCTCGTAGAGTCGTTCTTATGAAACTATAAAATGCGTAACGAAGTAATTTCATGTGTGCGCATGAGTAATGCAGATGATTGTATTAAACCGTGTTTCGTGTATTACACGGCTCAGGCATTGTCCTTTTAGTTGCTTACGGGGAGTCATTAAAATCTGTGTTTTTGTGTAACTCGGATAATGTTGTCAATGGTGGCGTTAGTTCGCAGGATGGACCTGGTTTACTCATTGTGAGGAGCCAAAGGTTCTGGATCAACGGGTCTGCGGGATAAAGAGGCTCTCAGGAGATACTTCTGAAGGCTGGGAGGAGCGGACCACGCGCGAATGTTCTTTTACCATTTGACGGGAGCTGTGGAATCAGAAATATCTCATGCTCGTCGACTGGATGCCATGAGATAAATACCATCGTATATTCCATTTTGAACCTAAATTTCAATATCACTATATGTGTGAAAACGAGTCATATACCTATCATACTTGTTGATGAACCATTCAGTGAACATATGTGTAAATTGTCGATAGATCTATATATCAATCATATATGTTGATAAGCTCCATACATTGATCATGTCCGTTGATATACGAGATCATTTGTTATTATTTGTTGAAATTCCATGCTTAGGAACGGCAGCATTGTCTTATATCTATTGTTGCGATTTGAGCGCTTGAGCAAGATGTCAGATTAATTCATCATTCATTTGTATTAGAAACATCTCATTCACGTTACTGTGTTAAGCGTTTTTGCTAGATCCAATCCCACCCGGTTTCATCATGTTACACTTACATCATTCTCAGTCTTGACATAAGGAACATTGCAATTACGAATTTTAATAGATAACCAACATTGACTTTCGACCTCACGGTCACATTCCTAGGAATTACACACATCGGTGTAACAAAAACTACCATATTACAAACAATCTGCAAAGATCAGCAATGATCGTCGCGGTAAGCGACTAATGTAAAATATGATATGAGGGACGTGGGTAGCAACATAGTGAGGCACTTACTTTGCATTAATTGAGACCAGCGTTGGAATAACATAGCTGTCATATATTTAAAAATATGTGCTTTTCCGTTATTGATTGAGTATTTTGTTCGTGATATTGTTTAAAATCTCAATCACCTATATATGCCAACTTCGATAAACGAGTGAGTAGAAAAAAATAAGTGGTTTTTTTTTTTTGTTTTTTTTTTGCCCAAGAACAAAAGTTAGAAGTGTAGTGGTTCGGGCCCCACGTTCAAAGCCTTGAAATTAAAGAAAATTTCTCTCGTCACGGTATGTAAAGTAATAGACTAAATGGACTAATACATACCACACAATTTTATTCACAAATCAGTGTACATAAACACGCCTGACATATACAATTATTGAAATTTACTTCATGTATGAAATAAAATATCTACCTTCACTTCAATCTGTATAGTTTCATAGGCAAATTAACCAACATTAGTTTTGTTACGTCTAACTGTCACTTATCATTAATATTAGCTTTATACTACACTCACATTGTGTGCGGTTTGTTTTATTTCTTTCATATTCTAGTAGCAAGATTTATATCATCTATATACTTCTGATACATGTATATTTCATATATTGCCACATTATCATATCTGACCTTATATCTGTTTCCAAAAAGTCCATTTGTTAGTAAATAGAGGATCTGAAGTGAGTAATGATTTAATATTGAGTTTATGTAACGAGTTGTTTATCACACCGTTTATACTGTGAAGGAAAAAATCTAAATAGAAAGAAGAACAAATGGTTTTCGCCATTTCATTTAATTCTGGCTTACACGCTGCACCTTTCAATTCTTGCGCATGATAAAAAGTTCCAGACGCGAGTTTAAAAAATACTGCACTATTCGATAAGCAATACCATTTAGAAGTAGATTTCTTTTTTAACAAATTATAATTCAAAAAGCAACTGTCATTTGAAATCAATAGATCATTTGACACGGACAACATCATTTTTCAACACTAAAAATCGGATGAAAATTACCGCGTGATGTCACATGGTTCACATCAGGTCAGCTGGAGTAGTTGAGGCGCCGTATATATGGTTTTCGATGAGACGGTAGCAACATTTCCACCAAAAGAGTGTATCGATTCCACCATGGACATTCGCCACAGATGCAGTACTGGATATGGCAGAAGAAATAACATTCCATTTATTGGATATTTGTCTGAAAGGATGCTAACTGGATGTAGTAGTCAGCATCTGTCGGCACACTCTTTATAAGAGAGGTGAGTTTATTTACTCCTACAGGTTGCCATTTAAACCATACTTGTCCTGGGAATGAGGTCCAAGATCCATACCGCGCGGTAACCGAAATGTAAAGGAGACTGTCTGCATTGCAATAGGTTGCCGGCGTTTATCTGTATTGACTCAGTATGTTTGCACTGGACAGCATGATGGATATTTTCTGTTCTCCCACATTTTCGGTTTAACTAAACTAGGCGAACGTCCATCGGGTTTGCTCGTTTTCAAGGTTTAGTTTGGCATTCGGAGACTTCTATGTGAGGTGAATGGGCCATATTCCGACATACGTAACCTCTATTGTGGTTTTTTGTGATAGTATCCCCTTTTTCCCCAGTTTCTATTCGGCTCCCGGTTTGAAAGACAGTCGCCATATTGTAAATAATAATAGTAGAGTAAATTGGTTAAGAAAGCGGGGCGAGGAAAATTCCCACGGTCACAGTCAATCAATATTTAGAATATCACGCAAGGGTTTCATGGGCTTATTTAAACCAATAAGATTCACAGAAGGCGATATGTGAACGTGTTGACATATCAAAAATAATCAATGGCAAACACTCCATATAAAGTGTACCAACTATGTAAAAGAAAGAACTATGTGGATCAAAGAACTTAAGGATAATTCATTATCTTTAATAAATAAACCTAATAATGTATGTACAGCCGTAAGTTCAACAAAAAGTTTGAATCATACTTAAAACTCTATTAATGGTTCTCTCTATTCTAAACCATCAATATTTTACTTGTTTGCATTCGACAAATAAAGCCTGTTCTCTGTACATACTTATTTATGTAAGCATTTCTAGCAAAATTGTTCGTTTTCCATTGCAAATATGTACTGTCCAAATATTTCTCATGGAATTTCTTGTCGATAATAATCATTCCGTTTATGTTCGCATTTGGGTCAAAAGAGCGAATAAAACTCTTCAACGAGGAAACAATCTTGATTTTAGGATCATTCAGGGCAACTGCTTTCTTCTGTAAGCTAATTGAGTTTATTTTGTGGTTGAGGTTCTTCGTTGCTAAATATTGTTTGCATCCACCATTTGGGAATACATTTTGTTTTTAAATTTTAGAGTAATGGGATCTTCAGTTTCTTTTACCAGCTAATTTTTTAAATATTGCATTAGAATATTTGAATTTTTCTTCCACACTGTTTGTTATATCTCCAACTTTGAAAAGATCACATTTACCAATTGTCAAATAGGAGCTTATTCATTCTGAATGTGATCAATTTGATTCCAAAAAGACATTCGTCTGGTTTTCAACAGATTTCTCAGCAGATTGTAAGCAAATTAGCAAATATATAAGAGAATATTAAAGGTGGGTATATCGGATTAATCGATTGAAACTTTAAAGGAGTATATGCAGATGAAATATTCTTTTCCAAATTTGCTATCAAAATATCTTTAACAATATTTACCTATGGTATTCCAGTTTCCAACCTCAGCGCAATGTTTGTTAGAATATTTCTCATTTTAACATGAAAATTTACAATGGAAATTGCAAGTGCTTTTAATAAAAATATTTTGTTGTGTACATATACGTCCATACTCTTCTAAACTTGCAAACAGCTTTTAATTTTATTGACTTTCACCAGTCATACTGATATAATATCAATCTCATAGCCGTGTGCTACTCCTAATGTGTTTGCAAATTATTTTGTCCATTTAATGTAGATGTAGGTTTTTTTCTATTCCAATCAACAATATATATATATATATATATATATATATATATATATATATATATATATATATATATATATATATATATATCCCAACTGTTTCATACCTGTTAACGTTCGCTTCAGAGGCTTTTTCAATTTAATTGTATTGTTTCAAACGATTCAAGAACTCAGATTTCGGTTTAGATAAATAACTTACTATTATAATCTTAATTTCCTTATCATAGGGAAGAGGTATTCCTTTAATATTTGAATTCATCTGAATAGCACATGCTAAGGGATCAGCTTCCATTATGTAGAGCAAGAGAATGAGGGGACAACCAATTACAAGACATTTGTCATTAATCCATTTGTGAGAATACTTGAGTTTTGTCGATTTTAGGAGCATATTGATACAGATTTTTAAATCGGTGACCGAATACAAAATACTGAAGGTATTTCTGTATCTAGGCCAATCAATACGGTTGAAAGCTTTTTGGTAATCTAAACATATAATGGCTCCTTTTAGCTTTGTTCTGTCTGCATACTCTAGAACATCTTGAAGTACGCGAATCACTTCCGATATTCTCTCCAGGACAAAACATTTGAAATAGATACTTTTTGTAGATACAACTATGAATCTATCTGCTATTATAGATACTATTTTGTAGACCGCTTTAAAAAGTGATATTTGGCTCCAGTCTGATATGTTTTCACGTTCACGCTTCTGTAGCATCGTTAAAATTTATTTATACTGTATTTTTGATCATTCTTCTTCTATCGAAAATTATTTTATCCACGTGAACACACTCGGATTTTATCAGATACCGATAATACTTGTAACATTATGATACAATTACTTTGTAAGCAGAGTATTTGTTAGATTTAAGTGATTAAATAACATTTTGAATTTCCGTTTCATACACTTTTCTATCGTAGTAAACTTTATCTTCTTGAGTAAGTTTCCTTTGGATAAAATTTAATTAGCAATTAGCCTCGTTTTTATCGCAGGCTTCAGATGTTAATAAGTTTAAGTAAACATTTAACTGCCCAAGTAATATTAAATTTATCTCTGTTTTTGTGGCACCGTGTATGCATTTAACTTTTGTCCAAGTTTTATCACTTATATTCCTTCTTTTCAAAGTTTGAATAAATACCTGCAAGACGTTTCGCCTGTTTAGAAGCGTTTCGCTCTCGAACGTATTTTAGCCGCTTCAGACTTTCTTTTATAATAAACCTTCATCTTCTTAAAAATAAGCATTATCCTTTGATTATTCTCTCAGATGTATATATTTTAAGAGCGCTATTCCCTTTCCCCTTATTTCAACAGCTTTGATTTACATTTATTATCTTACTGTTTTCTATCGTTAATTGTTTAATTCTAATTTTTATATGCTCCAAACAATCAATATATTTTCAGATTCACCAATTTTAGTCTTCCATCTTAGCCACAATAATTCCAAAGAATCTGTGAAGAATTGATTCTTTATCGTGTTAACATCCATTTTTCATATTCGTGTGCACTTGTCAATTTGATCTCTTTCTAATTTGAGAATCACAACATCATGCTCACTAGAAGTAGAGTGTTGTATTATTGGTCTTGTAACGTGACAATCAAACGATCCATCTGTGAACAACTAAAGTCATACATGTACGTGTAAGATTGTACAGTGGAAAAATTATTTTTCCAGAGATCTTGATGATCAGACGTGATCATTGTTGAAGTGCGTTCTTTCTGCCTTTCGTCATTCTTTTGTAAATGGAGGTTTTCTATCAATTTTTGGATGGAGGATACAATTAAAATCACCTAAGGACATAATTTAATCATATTCATTTGGAGAACAAAAATCATTCATATTGTAAAAAGTCAATATAATTTTCTTTCTTGTGTGAACAACACCAGTGTATTTCTACCATCATCAGATGATGGATATATAAAACAGTTTTATGGAGTGTTCTTATTGCATTCCAATAGTTGATTAGAAATTGTAGATTTTGGATATACAATACAGTTGTACAAAGTGTTCTTATTTTGTTTCAATAGTTGATTGGAAATATTAGATCTTGGATATACAAAACAGTTGCACAAAGTGTTTTTATTGTGTTCCAATGATTCATTGGCAATTTTAGATTGTGGATATATAAAACAGTTTTACAAAATGTTCTTATTGCTGTCCAATAATTGATTGAAAATTGTAGAGTGTGGATATTTAAAAACAGTTGTACAAAGTGCTGTAATTGCCTTTCAATAATTGATTGGAAATTTCATATTATGGATATACAAAACAGTTTAATAGAGTGTTCTTATTGTGTTCCAATAATTTATTGGAAATTTTAGATTGTGGATATATAAAACAGTTTTTCAAAGTGTTCTTATTGCGTCTCAATAATTGATTGGAGATTTATTTAAGATTATGGATATACAAAACAATTGCAAAAGGTGTTCTTATTACCTTCCAATAATTAATTGGACGTTTAGGTTTTAGATATACAAAACAATTGCACAAAGTGTTCTTATTACGTTCCAATAATTAATTGGACGTTTAGGTTTTAGATATACAAAACAATTGCACAAAGTGTTCTTATTACGTTCCAATAATTAATTGGACGTTTAGGTTTTAGATATACAAAACAATTACACAAAGTGTTCTTATTACGTTCCAATAATTAATTGGACGTTTAGGCTTTAGATATACAAAACAATTGCACAAAGTGTTCTTATTGCGTTCCAATAATTAATTGGACGTTTAGGTTTTAGATATGCAAAACAATTGCACAAAGTGTTCTTATTGCGTTCCAATAATTAATTGGACGTTTAGGTTTTAGATATACAAAACAATTGCACAAAGTGTTCTTATTACGTTCCAATAATTGATATTAAAGTTTGAATTGTGGATATACAAAACAGCTGTACAAAGTATTCTTATTGCGTTACAATAATTGATTGGAAATTTTAGAGTATGGATATATTAAAACAATTGCACAAAGTGCTCTTATTGCGTTCCAATAATGGATTGGAAATTTCATATGATGGATATATAAAACAGTTTGATAGAGTCTTCTTATTGTGCTCCAATAATTGATTGGAAATCTTAGAGTATGGATATATAAAAACAATTGCACAATGTATTTTATTGCGTTGCAATAATTGATTGGAAAGTTTAGATATAAAACAGTTGTACAAAGTATTTTATTGCGTTGCAATAATTGATTGGAAAGTTTAGATATAAAACAGTTGTACAAAGTATTTTATTGCGTTGCAATAATTGATTGGAAAGTTTAGATATAAAACATTTGCACAAAGTGTTCTTATTGCGTTCCAAAAATTAATTGGAAAGTTTAGATATAAAACAGTTGTACAAAGTATTTTATTGCGTTCCAATAATTGATTGGAAATTTTATATGATGGATATATAAAACAGTTTGATAGAGTCTTCTTATTGTGCTCCAATAATTGATTGGAAATTTTAGAGTATGGATATATAAAAACAGTTGCACAAAGTGTTCTTATTGCGTTACAATAATGGATTGGAAATTTCGTATTATGGATATATAAAACAGTTTGATAGAGTCTTCTTATTGTGCTCCAATAATTGATTGGAAATTTTATATGATGGATATACAAAACGATTGCACAAAGTGTTCTTATTACGTCCCAATAATTCATTGAAAATGTTAGATTGTGGATACATGAAACAGTTGTACAAAGTGTTATATTGCGTTGCAATGATTGATTTGAAATGTTAGATTATGGATATACAAAACTGTTGCATAAAGTGTTCTTTTTGCGTTCCAATAGTTGATTGGAAATTTTACATTATAGACAAATAAAACAGTTGTACAAAGTGTTGTTATTGCGTTCCAATAATCTATTGGAAATTTTAGATTATGGATATATAAAAGAGTTGTACAAAGTGTTCTTATTGCGTTCCAATAATTGATTGGAATCTTAGATTGTGGATCTATAAAACAGTTGTACAAAGTGTTCTATTACATTCCAACAATTTATTGGAAATTGTACAGTATGGATATATAAAACAGTTGTACAAAGTGTTTCTACTGCGTTCCAATAGTTGATTGGAAATTTTAGACTATGGATACATAAAACAATTGTACAAAGTTTTCTTATTGCAGAACAAAATATAATATTTGGAATACATGAAACTGCTCAAATGAGGTTTTACACTAAAATCGTACAAGTAAATTAAAATGACCTCCAAAATAACCTTTGCGTTGATTAAAAATTAAATTTTCATTCATAAAAGTTTTATTTTTTTATTTAAAGGTAATTATGCATAATTAATTGCGAGTTGCGATTAATTGCGAGTGAAATTTAATTTGAAGAGTTCGTTCCTAGTGAAACCGAAACGACAACGCTTTTTTGTGTGGGAAAAAAAAATTTGATAATTTTTAGGTTTACCTCAAACCTGAATAAAACAAGTCTACTAGAAAACTGTGTAGCTTTTTTCATGCAATCAAATGGCGTAATTTTATATGTACCCTAGTACATAGATAGTTATGCTGGCATCCATTATACTTGTTCTATCATAGCAAGCTACTTAACCATATTGGATGAGAAATTCTTTTTAATCCCTGCATATGTTTGATGAGGACTCATACAAGTAACTCATCCAAATTAATGGTTTGAGACCTTTGAGCGAGTGACCGTTCACTAAATCTTTTTTTTTTTTTTTGTATCACTGCAGCCTGCTGAAACTTATTCTTCTTCAATATAGAACTAAATTTAATAATAGACGTTTTCTGCCTTGTCTCGATTTTTCCATTTATTATGTATAGTGCACTTATGAGGTGGTGTTATTTCGTTTCTGACATCTGATAAGTTTTGTGTTCACATGCCGGTTTCATGAAAACGGCATATTGAAAAAATATAAAAGATGACACGAATCTTTTAAAAACTTTTCCATGTATTTCTCATGGATAGGAACTATCTATACATTATTTACTACATTTAAAATATTGATATAAATATATCTTTATCACCCTTATACCATGAAGCTACAGATTATGATTTAAATTTGTACAAAGGTGCCTCTCTAAACAATCAAGTCACGAGCGCGTGGTACATAAAAAAGGAAAGAAAAAGATGAATAAGATTGCTTTAAACAATCTGAATGGATTTGCTTCTCGGTTGTTTTCAAGTACAATTCTACTGAATAAAATAAAGATGCGAGTTAATACTTCAGTACAATTTCGTTACACGCAGATGTTCTCCGACTCCGAGGTGCACACTGCGCAACAGCAAAGAGATTTTTTAAAATAAACAAACAAGCAAACACTGCATAGTAAAATTTTTAAATATTTTAGATTCTACTCGCCAGTGCGACCTTACTCCACAATGAGATTTTGAACACAAACTTGTCCATAATAGTATACACAATCCTTCTAAAGTGCTTTGTGGATCAAGCGTCTACTGTTATTTGGAGTCTGAAGTTTCTCAACTCTGTATATATTGTGCAATTTTCAATATACTATCCCATGTTCGACGTTCTTTTTCTTGCATGAAATAGAAATCTACAAAAAAGTGCTGTAAAACAGTTTGGTTAGTATACTGAATGACCCATTAACACAAAAAGTCAAGAAATGTATCAATATTTATCTTCTCATCATAATGGCACAGAAAACGTCCTTTATCACCAATGGTCCTTTGACTTATAAGGAAATTATGTAACTTTTCAATCAAACATTTTATAGCTTTGAAGTTTTGAAATTATTTGTGAACTGAATGGCCTTCATCTGCACGAAGCAGTTCTATGTAAGTACATTTTTCAGTATATCCTACATGTTTATGCCGTTTACTGGGGTTGTTTGGCATATGTGGTATATCATAATGCAGATCTTTTGTATGGATTAGTCCACTCTCGTAAGTACGTAACCTTATGCTGTTCTACTGACTATAAAAAAATAGATCTCTTCACGCTTGTGTCAATTGCTCTAGAAATGTAATTAGATATGACACTAACCTTAGTTACCTGCATATACCTAACTAGTATCCAAGTTGTCCTATGTATTTTAATGAATGAACGAATGAATGTGTAAACGAATGAATACGTCATTGAAGTCTATATATCATACTATCTGCCTTTCACTAATTGAAATATCAAGTCAACAAGCAAAGAATTTTAAGAGTTCCGAGAGGTTGTTATAAACGTGTCGTAGGCCAATAGGTAGAACAATAGTCGCAAATACTCTGTTTTTCTTGACGCTGGAGCGTGTTATCTAGTAAGTGACATGCATTCGTTTCCTACTGTCTAAACTGTTATGCGGACGGACGGACGGGAGTCGTGCAATGAAAGGAGTCGTATCTTGAAATGCATCTCCCGTCACTGTCACCATGGAGACCTTTTCCAATAATTTGTAAACATGCCAAATTCTGTAACTTTTTCTGTTCAATCAAACTTATATACCCCGCTTGAAAAAAGAATTAGCATCTGAGTGACACTGAAATCACACAAATTTGATATCACTGAAGAAAATCGCTTTTCAACATTTTTCATTCCGCTTACTGGCAAATTTGACATAGACTGTCTTATATTAAACAGCACTTTGTATTAAGGACCATCGTGCTAATTATAAACCAGTTCCATGGACAATAAAGAAGTACTTCACGGTGTGGACCAATTATCTTTGGAAAGCAAAATCCGATGTGACATTAGCATCATATGCCCGAATAGACAATAATACATGCATTTTAATCGTGAATTCTAAGAAAGAAATCAAAAACAAGTTCATCTTCTGTTATAGCTACAAACTTAATATTGGTCTAGAAATCTTTGATGTACGATTGAGGCAGAGAATGAACTCATTTGCTAACAGGTATCATAGGGTAATTTTGCCACTTTACTTTTAAGGGGAGTAAATAAAAAAGGAAAACAAGGTTAATTACTTGCTATATTGATAGACGGGGTATTTAGGAACGATAGCATAAACTACATTGGGAGGACAAACTGAAAGGAATTTTCAGGTATCTTCCGCTGTGGCATATCGACGTTAAAATAAAATTTTCCCATCCTTATCTGTTAAAAGGTAAATAAAAAAAAGATAATACGATACCTCAGTTTGAATGCCGTTAGTAAAATAACAGTACATATTTTGTCCTCGTCTTGAATGACGCTGCACGACTAAACAGATGGAGAAACACGGTCCCAACAATATACGCGAAGACACGATAATATTCTGTACTCCTTTGTATTTATTGAAACAACAACTTGAATATGTAAAGCTTAAATCGTATCAGTAGAACCAGTAGAACCAAAATCAGCTGAAATCATTCGGAATCAGAATTAGTGGGAATCAATGTGAAACTGAAAGAAAACAAAGGGAAATACAGTATTCATTACACCCTTGATTACTGAGCACACCCACATTGGTATATCCGTACATCAATGTGTAGTGTGTATACCTTTACAACTAGACCATAAAATATACAAATCTATTTATAATGCTTTACTAAAGTTTCACATCATCATAGATTGTCTTACAACATTCTGCAATTAACCAACAAATTAAACGACTGATCTTACAGCAAATTCTGGCAAGGCTTCTGTTATTGCTAACTGTGATACAGAACCAATATATTTGCACATGTTCATAATGCGTTTTTACAATCTTCCTATTAAATACAAATTTCACAAGTCTCATTGGCCACTCGTTCTGCCTGACTTCATTGTCTTTCAATAACACAAGGTCTTCTACTTAGATGTCCGGTCCATTTACGGCGACTCTGAAGCGTTGCGAGGTACTCTCGTTTCCATCGGTCCCACAACATGTTGGCAAGGCTTTGAACTTGTCTCCACTGACGTTTGTAAACGTCTTTGGCGTCAAAATTACGGTGTGACGCTGTGGGCGAGCCAACCTTCTGAATGAGAAGCGTACCGAGAATCTGGATGAGAGGCGACTCTGGGTCGGTAGTCACGGGAACCAGAGGTCTCAAGTGAACGATAGCTAAAACCTTGGCCATGAGAGTTGTGAAGACTTCATGGGAAAATCGAGTGGGCCCGATATCTGAGAGCATAGAGTGTAGGATGCGGCGAGGAACCCCAGTCATATATTCCCAGGCTCCACTAATGTGAATAGAGTATGGTGGGTTGAACTCCCAGGTGCAGCCTTGGTCACAAATGTATTTCTCAACGATGCTGCCATCAACGTCAGTTGTGTTGATCTTTAGCTCCTTATAAGCTCCAACGAAATCGGTTCCGCAGTCAAAACGTAGTTGTTTAGCAGGTCCTCTAATAGAGAAGAATCTTTGGAAGGCTTTATTAAGCTCAAAGTGTCTATAGACTCGACGATTTCAATGTGAATATAGCACGAATATTCATGCATGTGAACAGTATGACCAACCGTTTGCTGTTTGCATGCCCTCCTCTTGTCTGGGGTGCGGTGACCATCCATGGTCCGACGATATCGAGCCCCAAATAGGTAAAAGATGGCTATGTGCTAAGTCGATTGACTGGCAGGTCTGCCATCTTTTATTCATCTTGTCTACCTCGTAGGTACAACATTTAATACACCTGTAGATTACGTTGGTAATGCAATGCATTTAATGCACCTGTAGATTACGTTGATAATGCATCGCTTTGCACAGACGATCCGTAACCTTGCCATTCTGACAGCTCCGTCTGTAAAGTGACGACTCTGGTATTTGACGGGCTCATGATAGTGGTGCACGAGCAGAGTGACGATGAGATGACGCCTAGGAATGATGACAGGATATAATTCGCTCCTGTCTAACTGGGCGTTGTTTACACTACGGCCGATCCCTATCAGGTCATCCTCGTTGATGACGGGGTCCAACTTTTATTTTAAGGGGGCTACCCCTAGGAACACAGCGGAGGATGCTTTTCTTCGCCTGGGAAAGTTCATCAATGGTGACTGATTTTGCACAGTGGTACCAACCACAGCAACTGCATGATCCATCATCAGATGTTTGATGGTAGGAGCTTATATGAACGATGTTCAATTTTAAAAGCGGTTGAAACGGTGTGAACCAAGCTGGTTGTCAGATGTAGCATTGGTAGCAAGGGTTGTCACCTAAGGAAGGATCTCTGTGTCTGATCCAGGGTCCACGAGTTTAAAGTGGTCTGTTGCAGCTGGTGGTGTATTGTCGTGTTGTTGCATGAATGCTGGCCCTAATAGCCATGTCGTGCACATCAGATAAGCTGCGGGAACTGACCTAGTAGTGTGGTCGGCTGAGTTTTGGGCTGGGTTTTCGTCGTTAGCAGCGTAATGCCACTGCTCTAGTTGCGTTTACCTCCTGATACGTTCCACCCTGTTGCTTACGTACACATACAATCTTCTGGTTTGGTTGTGTAAGCACCCCAGCACTTGATGGCGTCGGTTTGATGTCCATTTCATCTCTATCTAGTCTGGAATCCTCATTGTAGATCTGGGTAGTACAACTTTGGTGCTCATTGTTGCTTTGTCTCTCCTTCACGAAGAAATGGTTGCGACATGGTCTGAAAAGGACCTTCCGGACATTCTCTAGCATACCTGTAGTGAAGGTGCTGGCGTTGACAGGTTTAAGCTCTTTCCCGATGCATACGTCGCCTACGATCACCCATCTGAGGTGGAGTCTTTGTGCATAGTGGGCGTCGTGGGGACCGTTCTGCTCCTCGCGAACCTTGTGCGCTCTCAACATGTCCCTATCGAGCAGAATTAAAATCTGCGCGTGTTCATCTAACGGTGGGATATAGTTGGCTACAGGCCGCAGGTGAAAGTGATGACGCGCCGTATTGAATGTAGGAATCTCGTTATCCTTGTCCGGCATCTGATTACATTTAATCGGTGTGGGAAGCGATAGCTTTGTTCTGCCGTCTACAATTTCTATCACGTAACCGTTTGCTCTTCTCCCCATAGTCTCCATGTGCGTTTAATAAATCAAAGAATTCTGACCTGGCCATTACTTTGATCGTCAAGTATTGCATACATCCTAGTTACTGTCTCAGGCTTTCCCTAAAACGCTAACTCGACATATTTTTGTGCAGGATCTTCCCTCGAGGCCTTCTCCAGAAACTTCAGTGCATATGGAAGTCATTGCAGGTGGTGGCGTTCTTTTCTTTCTCCTACCCGCAGTGCCATGAGGCAGGGATATACCCTTAGGAGGATTGGGTTTATGGGTATCTGGATGTAGAACGGTCACATGTTTATCGCGTGTCACACTCTGTACATTTAACAGCCGATTTACAGCTTCTAGCAAGATGATTCGTAGAAGCACAGCATCGGAAACAAAATCCGTATTCCTTCAGCATGTTTTTACGTTTCTCCAGAGGTTTCTCTCTATAGCCGGAATATTTATTAAGGGGGTGAGGTTTCTTGTGCAATGGACATTGCTTGTTGGGATTCTCTACCTTGATAACTGCAGTGGTTTTATGGGTAAAAGGTGTGGACATAGTAGAAAATACTTCTGTCTTACGTACGGAGATAAGTGTTCTTGTGCTACTATATCTCGCAGCTGATGTCTCAGACTTTAGGGAATTTGAACTTGATGCGTCTGATACACTGAAAGCGAAGCTTGGATCGTTTCTTGTTTTAGCTAGATCGCAAACAAATTTTGAAAAGAATCAGAAAAGAGGGAATGCGACTTTATTCTCCTCTTTATATCTTGAGCCTTGTGCGATCCATTTCTCTTGTAAGCTGTGTGGCAGTTTCTCCACAATAGGGTTTACTAGCGTTGTTTAAATAATTGAGGCCTGATAGGTGTGAATCTACTTCGGCCAACTCGAGCTCCAGTAACAGATCCAGAAGCTCTCGTAACCTTTGATTGTCTTTGTTAGGAATTTTAGGAAAATTCTCTAATGCCTCGAAGAGTGAGTTCTCGATTACCTCTGGGTTACCATTACACTCCTCTAGTCTATCCCATACTGGTGTCAGTTCTGCTTCAGGGTTATTCACATGTACTGACCTGATCCTCTTCACATGATCTGAGGACTTGTTTCTCATCCATTTTGCCAATAGGTCGAGTTTCTCACTTGCAGCAACGTCCAAATCCCTTATGGCGTTTGCAAATATAGACTTCCATGCGCTGTAGCGTTTTGAACGGTCATCGACCTTGAAGAGCACCCTGTTAACGAGTTCACGGCGAACCAGGTATTTGGCAAAGTCTGTTATACTTGGTGCCTCGGTGGGCGAGCAGTAAGACACTCGCAGAGCGCCATTATTGGGCGAAGAAGCATTGAATGGTGGGTTCGAGAACGCTTGGTCAGATACATCTGGTCAGTGCAAGGGGCGTACGTTGTGCATGACGACACTTGCCGAAGGCGACATCATGTTTGAGCCCTGAATCCGTTTGAATTAAGGTGTTCTCATGTGATCATGAAGTAGTGTGTCTCTCCGTGTATGCCTGTTTGGATTGTGAACATGGTATAGCGCATCCGTTGGCGTGTAAACGCACGGATCAATGTGGTGGCGACTGGCATCCATGGTAGAGCGTGCGTAGTAATGGCTCCAATCAGGAGGACCTATGTAGGCTTCACGTTGAAGCGGCGATGTTTCAGCATCTATTTCTTCTCTGTCGTCAGGAGAAGAGAGTTAGCTGGTGTGCATGCCCGAGTGGTTCAGTACATTGTCCCTGGTATACTGGCCAGGATCATCTGAAAGCACCTTACGGTCAATACTACTCCGGTTCTCCCCACCGTCTTTTTCTACAGCTGCTTCAAAGACCTTGGCATGGACCTCGGCTGCAACTGCTTCTTTTTCCTGATGTATGGCATTTAAATTGACTTCCAACTCTACCTTCCTTTGTGCAGCGATAGCGGCTGCTACCTGTTCTTCTTCTTTTATACGGGCTCTTTCTAGCTTCATGGCTGCCTTCCTTTCACTGTAGGTAGCGTGCGTACGTGCAGCCTCTACTTCAGCACGCATTCTGGTAGCAACTGCACTAGTTGTCGATATGTTTGATTGCATTGAACTTGTAGATTTTGCAGCATGCACAGATGAAACGGAGCAGAGAGATCCGATTTCCGGTTAGGGATCAAGTCGACTCTCTTGCTATTTGTTTCTTGTTTCTTGTAAGGATGTCACGTTCCTGGTCGATGGCTTTCTGGTCTCGTTTCTGCTGGCCTTCCTCAACATTGGTCCTTGTTGAGAATGTGAAATATTTTCCTGACAGCAGTTGATAACATCCATAGCTATACCTCAGCTGGTTTATAGCCTGCTGGATTTGCTCTTCAGTGTTTGCAGCATTACGAAGTTGAACATGTCACCTTCAATCCTATCCTATGTTCTTTCTAATTTTCTACGATGCTGGTCTCTGTCAGTTTCATACTTATCACAGGCCTTTTGTGTTGACGTAACTGTCCGATGAGGCCTAGCGTTATTCTGTGTCTGTTGAGGTTGAGCTGAAGCCTTATCACAAGTTGTCTCAGTAAGCTGAGTAATTTCCTTTGCATGCCCAGGCTCTGCCATAATTCAGTGATTGTAGGGTTCGATTCACAGTACGTTATCTACATCTGAGATGATCGACGACAGGTCTTGGCGCGCGCTGGCCGATGTCCTATTTTTTTTCGCCAGGAAAATGTAACGTTTAGTGCAATTTAGCGTGATGATGGTTGAAACTTGCTGTTGCGGTCGTAGGCTACTGATATAGTCATAGGCTTAGCTGTAGTTGTTTTGGCGTCGATGATGCCGTAATTAACCACAGTAGTAGACGCATTGATCGGATCCTTGCTGTTGCTGAAAGTCTGAAAAGCGAAGCCATAGTTGTAGGCCTGGATGTAGAGACGCAGCCGTAAGATCATTTATCTCCTGTGGCTGAGTCCGTCGGATAAGTAACTTTTCACTATTCGGTTGTTCGTCGTGCGTGACGCTGCGCAACTAAACAGATAGATAAACACTGTCCCAGTAATATATGCGAAGACAGGATAATCTTCTGTACTCCGTTGTATTTATTGAAACAACAACTTGAATATCTTTGTAACGTTTAATTCGAATGAGTAGAACCATTAGAATCAGAATCAGCTGAAATCATTTGGAATCAGAATTAGTCCGAATCAGTGTTGAAAGATACCTACAACGTAAGCAGATGGAACAAGAAAATACAGAAGCTCAGCTGTGAGCTCCCTGTTGTTACGGTAATCGCGGATAGAGTCTCAACTCTAACTCCTATGTGATCACGTGATTTATAGCTCTGAGACAAAGCCAATAGTCAACAGATACATTAACTTGCAAAGACCACGAGTGGACAGTACGACATGAGAACTAGATTGATTTGATTTAGTGCGATGTTAGTGTTGTATATTTCAATAGAAGAAACAAGCTGAATATATAACATATAAAATTGTTCAAATACATTCAAGGGTTTGATTTCCGCTTGGAACGAATTATAACTCTATAAGCTGTTTCATTATACTGTTGTAATGTCTCTCTGTATGTATGTATGTCTCTCTCTGCATATATGTATGTATATATATATATATATATATATATATATATATATATATATATACGGAGAGAGAGAGAGAAAGAGAGAGAAAGTGGGGGGTCGCTCACATTTACCTCACTACTTAGATGGCGCTCTACAGTTTCGTATTTTGCATAGAGTTATATTTTTAAAGAAAAACAATTTCCCAGGATTTCCTCACTTATTATCCTGGCTATTTAAAAAAGATATTGTATATCTTGGGTATTGTTAAAATAACTTTTAATTCCCTTTATTTTGGTGTATAATTGATGGGTGTAGTTTGGGTTATAGAGTATACAGCTTGGCCTCACTTCAGATGTGCACCTATCAAAAACTGCTAACTTCTCTTGATCATTTTCACTTCCTATACTTCAAAAGTAAATTGTAAAAAAACGAACCAATAACCTTTTCATTTTTTACTTTTTATATATTTTGTAATTCATTCATTGCACTTTCAGAAGTTGGCATTGCCTACTCTGGAAAAATTCCGTTTCCCTATTTTAATAACTGCTAAACTTAGTGTACTTTGGACTAATTCAGACTGGTTTTTCGAGCACATGGGAGCAGCCATTTTGGTTAGATGTGTGCTTAGATCATGTACAATTTCCACAAGTACAATATGAAAAGAAATTTCAGCCACACTACATGAAGGAAGCAAAGAGGTATGCCAACATTCTCGCCACTGTGCATGTTGCAAATGCAAACAACTTCATCTTGTACCTGTTACTCTCTCAGAAGTACGTAATATCTGTAGAGCGCTACCGTAGGAAAGAACATATCTATCTAGCTATCTATCTGAGATCAACCGTTGTTAATGTTTGCATTGGATGCGTATTTCTATCAAAGGCTAAATAAAAAAAATTAAAAAATATTACGTCGGCTCAAAAAGTATCTTTGTGCGTTCTTTGTTAACATGAAATTCAGTAAGAAACATGCACATGCCGTCTAATTTAGCAACTATACGGGCTATTGTTGTACAACAAGCTCGGTACCTTATATTTTTTTTCATGTTTGAACCGTCGAACATTGAAACCTCTCCTTCAAAATATCACAACAAGGGAAAATTATGCATCATCTACTGCAAAAATAAACACTTAAAAACCAACACCCAAACGTTTGAAAAATTAAAATCAACTGAGTGAACGTTTACTTCAGAAACCGTGTGATTATGTCGATACTTAATACTATTTGTACCCCTTACTGGGAAGATTTGACATAGATTTCACGTCATACTGCTCTTTGCATTTGCTGATTCAAGTGGGTTGCACGAAGACTTAACAGATAACAAACAGGATATTGTTTGAATTGTGCATAAGGTAAATATTGACCATGGAGTTAAATAATGGATGTTTTCATCTCTTTTTTTTTTTTCTTCAACTCTTTGTAAAAATTAGAAATAGAAGCACAGGTAAACACGGATCTGATGGCACGTACAGGTAATGCACAAGGGTAAATATCTGGGTAAACAAAACATGAACTGCCCCAGAAACAGGGTAGTTGGTTCGACATATATGCTAACCCTGCATAAAGCAGCAATTCTAAGTTATACATGTATACCCTCCTCAGCTCAATCAAGCTTCTACAGTGAGTGCACGAACACCTTGTAGTGCACATGTATTATTCATGACTGCATGCATGTTTGCAATCATATCCCCTTTGGATAAATACATAGACTTTTCAATTTATTAAACAGGGTGTCATCGGATTTGTATTGGTCTGTACTAGTAATAGTAGTACCTGCAGCAGCACTTATTGTTACTGTTGTACTTCTAACTTTACAAGTAGTAGCATTTGCAGCAGTAGTAGCAGTTGTTTTAGTAGTGGTGGTGGTTTTAGTATCCGTTGTAGTAGTTGCAATAGCAGAAGTTATTGTAGTGGTAGTTTTATAGTTCATTCCGCACACCATCGCAAATGATAGCCGTGTCTGTAGCTCAGTTTATTTTCAGGTCAGCGTCTTTAAATGTAGTTAAATATACCTTACTCGTTTCGTGCACGAACTATTTCAACACCATTCGAATGGACATAACGCATAACACATCTCATTCAATAATGCCGAAACAGAGTGGTATGTTTACATCCAATTCTTGGACGACGCCATAACTTTTGGAAGAGTCGATGGCTTATTGAGGAATGATCAGCTTTTCTATTCGGCTATTTTTAGTCATAATGTAGTTGCCTCCCTTGTGATTTATTGGCAATTGCATCACTATGCATGTACTTAAATTATGTCAGACGTTATACTTATCGCAGCAAGTCGTTTTCTTTGTATCGAAGTATAGCATAAACAGACATTAACTAGAAATTGAAAATAATTTATATATTTTTTTTTTTTGGCTGTTGATTTTTTTTTAAAGACAGAACATCCACAAGCAGTTACCTATTTTCAGGGCCAAACATTTTTTAAAAAAATCCTTTATGGAAGTATTGAGATAGTATAATAATTTAGCATTAAGACAACTTATTACAGAACTTATAGTAACTGGTAGCGTGATAATGAAAAATTTACTTTGACACAAAATCAGTATAACCTTTGATCTGTACTATACCGAATTCACTCGCATGCAATCAGCTTTAATGTTTACTGTTTGTCTTCTCTAGTTATTTTCACAGAAACTATAAAGTAAACAAATTCAAGTGACAAATCAGCACTGGCATAGTGACCTTGTATATTCTTTATAGAGATACTAAAGTTTAAAATTATGATAACCATGATACTGCCAACAATTTTTAAACAGTTGCCCGAATATGTTTCCGCTCATATAACAGTTATGGCTAGATATGGATTTCTTCAATATATATAAAATGAAGGTTCCATTAATCTTATTATTGCACAGTTGTCCCTGACCGGTTAATTTTTATATTGATTATTACTTGCCAGATACTTCTTGATAACATGTGGCTATGAATGTGGAAGTTTTGTTTTATTTGTTAATACTAGTGCATGTATCCAAAGAAGACCTGCAGTAAGGAGGGCTTTTAAAAACAAAAGCAACTCCATACTTCAGAACTCGCAAAACTTACTTGATAACATGTTGGGTCCACGGTCATCTGTTGCTTTGTGAACTTTTCATGACCTAGTTTTATCTAAACGTATAGGAATGTTGGAATGTGTAGACATTGATAACAGTCTGGAGAGAATTCAAAGGACAAATCATTCCAATCTGGGTTAACTTCAATGCATTTCAAACCTGTCTCAGGTCAGTTGCTCCAAGAAGCAATGATTCTTAAAGAAAACGTTATCCTAATGTAACATTATGTTGTCGTTTGTAAAGACTAATTGGATTTTCTCTAGTCCTTGTGATGATTTTATTTCCTTGTTTGATATGAAAGAAATCTTGAGTCACAACCTTAATCACTCAGCCACTGTGTATCCCCCCCCCCCCAAAAAAAGGAAGTAATGCCACATTGAAAACATGTAATTGTGATGAGCAATTGAAGAATGGAGGCTATGTGTTTGCTTCCATGTTTATGTTCAGATTTAAAATGAAAATCCAGTTGTTATTCATGTATTGTCCAAGATAAAGTTCATGATATACTCCTAATATAAATGATATGTGTCAATGTTACCCATAATAGAGTTTAAATTGTAATAAGTAGCAAGGAATCTTGACTGTGTTGTTGCATAGTTATTAAAAATATTCTGAAATCTTTGTGAGCAAAGCATTGTCAGCAATTGAGCAGATGCTGATAATTAAATAACTAGCTCGAACTAGCAAATTTGTTTTAATCTAATTAAATTTCTCTAATATGATTATGTGTTTTACTTTTTATACCAAATTAAAAAGTTTAATGTCTATTTTCACTGCATTGTGCTTGCTATGTTAGTAAAAGAGGAAACTGGTGACCTCTTCATAGAGTGAATGGTCATGACATTTATAGTGCATACTACATGATACAAAAATATTAGGCTTTACTTCTAATTAAGTCACTCTGACTAGTATTTTAGTTCTCTAGTGAATAGAATGAGATGGTACATACCAGTACTGGTATGAAAATATTGTATTTTTGTCTTAGTCCATAGTACAGTCAGCACATTTGAAGTCTTGAAATAACCGTTAAAAGTGGGTGGTAATCAGTGTTGCTTAAGGCTGTATATGGATACACCCCAATAATTATTTATAGTCTACAGAATCAGTCTAGATGTGGTGAAGGTAACATTTAAAACTTGGGATGAGTGTTGTTGATGAATACTGTGATGCAAGTTACAGTAGGTTAAATTTATTAATGATGAAATTAGAAGGAGTCTGAATGAAAAGTAGGAAGTTAATTGCTTAATTAGGTTCATTTTTTAATACTTTGAATCAAAATGTATGGATCCCATATGACATGTGAAAATAGGGAATTACCTTTCTGCAAAACAAATGTGTGACAGTACACAGCTGTTTAGTTGTGAAAAAAGCAGTGCAATATTTACTGCTGAAGGCTCAATTTGATGAATCAAGGCTTGTTGTATCACAGTTTATATACAATATATGTCAAATTTAGCAGGATAACATATTCATTTTCAGAAACATCTTAGATTGTGGTCTATGGCCCAATACCATTGTGGTCCATGGGAAAGGATTTAATTACATGTGACCATATGAGGGAAATATTCTTAATAGATGCATTTGACACACACACACACACTCACACACACACATGCACACACACACACACACACACACACACACACACACACACACATATATATATATATATATATATATATATATATATATATATATATATATATAAATGTACAGAATAATCAAAGTACAAATATTCAAAATATTCATATAAAATAGTCGTTTAAAATAGTTATTTTGTTCTTCTTTTGAAGTTTGAACTTTTTTTATGAAATCAACTAAGTTTGGTTTTAAAATATGACAACTGTGCTCTCTACTAAAGCAGATGAGACAAAAATGAATTAGCTGAGTATTGCAAAATAAACATTGTACAACTTTCAAAATTTAAACATAGAGCACATAATAATAGAGTTGGCTTTTGACTGAGGTGCATTATATATTTAATATAGTAATTTTCACACATGCAAACATATATATGCAGGTTACATGTTTGAAAACAATATTGTACATTCATAAACCTACCATAAATCAGGTATATCAAACAGTTATAGTAGAGTAAAAATTGTTGCAGTTCCTTTCAGTATTATATGAATTCAAAGGGAGTGGCATTCTATTAGCCAAGAATATATGTTTGGAAATCATGAAAATGACCAAGCTGGACATCCAGTCTGAACTCTTTTCATTTACAACCAACTACTCCCGGAGTTTCAATATAATATTTTTTATAATGGGTGGATGACAGACAATATGCCATTTAATAAGCGTTTTACTGGTCCATGACCAATAGAGCTAATCTATTACTATCATCAATAAATTGGAACTTATGTTATTGTCATGTTAGAAAACTTGGCTTTTAGGCTGCATGTTAATATGTGTGTGTGTGGGGGGGGGGGAGGGGTTTGACCCTCACCCTCCTATGTATGTTTCCACTGAAAACTATTTTAGTTATATATTGTTAATTAAATTATGTTAAATTTTCTCAAAATTATTCATAAATTATATAATACATTATTTTATTTAATATAAATTATATTGTATGAAATATGATATAGTAATAATAAATTGTGCAATATATATATATATATATATATATATATATATATATATATATATATATATATATATATATATATATATATAATCATTACTTGGTAAGCCTGTGAGGAGGCCACATTGAGCTATGATAAAAGAAATTGATTGAAATATAGCCATAAGGCATGTACAATAGATAGCAAGGCTTATGAAATGACAGACAAATGGATGAATGGAGGTGAAATCAATATTCTCACACTATTTTATAATGTGTGTGGATGAAGTAAAATCACTATGGAGTACAAAATAACTTAAATAATGTAAATAAATACAATATTATTTGAAACTAAATATTGCAAAATTTGCACAAGTGAAATAATGGCATTTTGTGGGATGTTGTTTATGCTGGACACTAGTCTGTATTGCAATGTTTTAACATACTGCAGTTGCAGTTCACAATTTCCAGGTCTTATTTGTAGATTAAATGTAAAAAAATAAAATAAAAAAATGTGAAACTATTGAACTCTGACAGTACCAATCATTTTTACTTGTCCAAAAAGCATTTTTAGTTTTTCCCCATCAAGACAATATATTTTTCTCCTACCTATAGCATGGATTTTTGTTCATACCAGTGCCAAATTCATAATATTTATGTTCAGACTTGCAAAAATATGGTTCTTTTAAAATGAAAACAATGTACAAATGGACAGAGTTTTCATCAAATATCAGGGGGGGGGGGGGGCACATAATTCTCCCATTAACCAACAGGGCTACTCACAATTATAATGGGTGGCACAATTTTTTATCTTTCATGAATTTTAAAAAATAATGCTTTATCTTGCTTAAAAAAGAAATTGAATTTATTATTGGATTATAACTACGTAAATAAAGGAAAACATTGCCAACAATGGACTTGTGTAATAAAAATGTTTGGGGCAATATGACTGATGTAATGTTATTTTGGGCACTTAAATATGAGTGTTGAAAACAAATATGGATTCAAATAAATAAATAACTAATTTACCTTTTAAAAAATTACAAATAATACACTGATCAGCAATCATTAAAAATACTGTTAAAGATAACATTTGGAAAAAGTGAAATAAATCAGTAGGACAAATTTCATTATTATTATTATTATTCAAAGCTGTTTACTGTGCATTTCTTTATATTCAAAGGTTGATTAAATTCATTTTTATGATGTTTTTCTTTGGTTGTTTTTTTTTATTTTTTAATTTTTTTTTATTTTTGTTGACGTTGACATTTTAAATGAAAGTAGAATGCTAATTAAAGAAAACTTTAGACGATGCAGACGATGTTTGTTTACATGTGGCACACGACGGTTCCCATAAACCCCAATGCTGTATCAAAAATGGACTCTTCCACAGCACCAGGACGAACATGGCGGATTACATGTACGCATACCAGTTTTTCAGCATGTATCGAATGAATGGTTTTGCGCTGTATGTCGATAAGAATTATGTTTAAATCATTCGTGCACGAAACGAATTCGATAAGTGTAGCTACATTTCGAGACACTGGCGTGAATATTAAATGAGAAACAGACACGGATATATACCCATTTCACAATCTCCAATTGTAACATCCTCGCTATTGTCTCTCGCGCAAGGAACATTTTGAGAACGAGGCTAAGTGTGTAAAACCACTGACTGACAACAGTGCTATGAAAAGAACACACTGAAACATTGCATGTGGTTTTCATATAGATCAGTGTATTCAACTTGAAATGATCATCAGTAAATAGAATACGAGAGCGCGAGAGCACTTGAGATTTTAAACAAAATTCGATAGTAGGGTGTATCAAAGCCTTCTGGGTGTTTCGAAACAGTGGGGTAGGATTTATTTTGATGTACCCCCTCTATGTGCATGTGAGAGCTAGACCACTTGAAACTTTGAATAAGTACCATATCGTTTATGTGTTAAGAGAACATTGCGGGACTACTTGTAAGGACTATATTGAATAGGACCGTTTTCTGCACCCTGTTTTATTTTCTTCGTATGATGCATGATACAAGTATGAGGTGGTTTAATTTAATTTCTGACAGAAGTTTTGTGTTCACGTGCTGGTTGCTATGGAAACCATGTGTTAAGAAAATATAAAAAAATATATGCACATTTGTCCTCTTTTCCGTGTATTTCTCGTTGATACTGTCTATTCATAAAGTATTCAATAAATTTAAAATGACATTATGTATTTTTATTATTATTCTTGCATAACGTTGCATAAAATCAGGTTTTAATTTGTTAAAAAATTGACCAGAACTAAACCCATGCAACCTATGATGAATAATGTAACTTACAAGTCAACATGAAACTGTTTTAAGTTCCGTTGCAAAAATAAGAGTCACTGATAAAATCAACAAATGTGTGCGTTTGAAACATTGTTTAAAATTGTTACCTGATATGATTGCTTGTTAGGCCCTTCTAGAAGATTCTGAGTTCTCTTTGTCACAGAAAATATTGGTGTTTGTCCCCTTGTTCCTGGAAATGAAAGATGTTATTTTTTTCAATATGTTTCCTTAATTTCGTGGCAACACACACACACACACACACACACACATAATACTTAAGCCTTTCAAGGATTTAAAACTGGGTTGAGCCATCTGAATTTATTTCGTCTTGCTTGTCCAAAACATTTCTATACGCGTCTAGCTTTAAAGCGGCTATCGTGAGTAATTTTTTATTTCAAGTCACGTTTTCTCATTAACAAAGCAATGTCATCAAGTACTGGCGATTTATGTGCACCGCAAATTGTTTCTGCCCTTAAAAATATGTTCGCACAAGAAGATAAGAAAAGAAAGAAACACTAGCTTTACCTTAAGTAATTTTGAATATATAGGGTCACAATAAGTTATATAATGTTAAAAATTGTATCTCAAAAAACTTTATTTTGTGGAATAGTCGAACACATTTCACATATTAATCTATAGAACTAGAGGAGGAAATAGCACATGCTATAAGGCTCAACCGTGATTTGTATAATAGTTTCAGATACAGCGTTGAAATGAATTCTGTGTGTGTGTGTGTGTGTGTGTGTGTGTGTAATTTCTACTCAAACCTGCAAATTTGGTGAGATTGGAGAAAATGTAATGCAGTCTTGTCGCCCTTTGAACTGGAAAGATTAGAGATTACTCTTGTTACTACCTTTCTAAAAGATGATTACATGTATAACATACTTAAATTCCTGGTTACCAAGATGATTACATGTATAACATACTTAAATTCCTGGTTACCAAGATGATTACATGTATAACATACTTAAATTCCTGGTTACCAAGATGATTACATGTATAACATACTTAAATTCCTGGTTATCAAGATGATTACATGTATAACATACTTAAATTCCTGGTTATCAAGATGATTACATGTATAGCATACTTAAATTCCTGGTTACCAAGATGATTACATGTATAACATACTTAAATTCCTGGTTACCAAGATGATTACATGTATAACATACTTAAATTCCTGGTTACCAAGATGATTACATGTATAGCATACTTAAATTCCTGGACCAGTATTCTTGAATGTTTTAAGCCAAACTCAAGCTCAATCTCAAAATCAGAAAACTTAGATGTCTTATAACTTTGATTAAAATAAAATTAGATTCATAGAACTTTCAGGATCTTCTAAACTTTCTCTATTATTCTGCTAAATTTAGATTACGTTACTTTCCTCCGCCTATAATACCTGAATTTTGGTATTTTGAGCTTATACTTCAGTTTCTTGCTTAACACGATTCGAAAATACCGGGACTGGTCTTCTTTCATGTTTTGTAGTCCATATCTTATTAGAAGAAAAAAACAAGTCATTCTGATTTATGTTTAATGTGGAACTCGAAGGACTCGAAGTTGGATCAATAAACTAAAATGAAACAAGTACTAGTGTCCCAATTCGTGTACTTGTATCAACCCCAGGTTGACATACTTGTCAGGTGACAAAGAAATGCGACATTAAAAAAATCTATAAATGTTTTACTTGAGAACCGAACTTCGTAATCTATATCACTCGAGAGATAAATAGCGCGCATTAAGGATCCAGTTGTAATCTTTATCGTGCAAGCAGTGTTAGTTTCCAGGGCGAAGGTCCACTTGAGGTCTGATCATAACAAAACAGGTCTAAACCTTCATTCTAATGTGCAGAGTGCAAAACATTACAGATATCCAAGCCCACACCGATTTGATCGTGTCAACGCTACTAACAAATTCTTAATTGTGTGGGCAAAGATTTAAAAAGTCTTAGTCTTCACGATTACACCTTAAAACTAAAACCCTTGCAAAATCAGGTGTTAAATAGCATAGATGATCGTTGGTTTATTCTACTGAGAGAGAGAGAGAGAGAGAGAGAGAGAGAGAGAGAGAGAGAGAGAGAGAGAGAGATTCAAAAGAGGGGCATGAAATTCACTTATGATTATGTACTGTAACAAATATCGTATCTTTTTTTCAGGACTGGTGGAAAGCTGAAACACTGATATTTTTTATTAAACAATTCCTATTTTATCCAGACTGAGGTGCATGCATTTTATTCATGCACTTATACGTAAATATTATGGCAGATATTGCGGGTTCAATTTAGCGTTTGTCGTTGATACGAAAATAATATATATATATATATATATATATATATATATATATATATATATATATATATATATATATATACATACATACATACATACATTATTAGATACTGGGAAGCCATGAAAGGTAAAGGATTAGCGTTGTAATAAAGATGTTTTTTATGTTGTTGTTGTTGCTTTTAACAGTAAGTTTAACACAACATTACGTATATCATGCCGAGGAAATGAGAGCTTAATGCCTTTCCCAAGGACACACAAAGACAGCCGACCCGGGCTGGCCTGGGCGGATATCACGAGTTCGATATAGTCAATACTGTGCTAAAAGTGCAGTTTAATGACTCCACCCCCACCCCCACCCCCATCTTTATTAATATCATCTACTATTTGTCACATTCAAAGGTTAGTAAAATAAACAAGAAAAAAAAAACCCCTTCCGAAATTCGAAAATGGTTCTTCCGTGTGGCTATCGGACGCTTTACCAAAGTTTAGGTTCAACGGGTCTCTTAGGTTACACTGTCTAGTTTGAAGTTAACATGTACTGCTCTTCAACATCCCTTCTTTTAACTGACCATTGTAATATTTTTCCCTATATTTAAAAAAAATCATAGTTTTAGAGAAAATGAATACACATTTTCTATGCGGCAGACACAGTGCATACTTTATAGTACATTTTACAACTGTCCGTTTCGTGTGCACTCCACGGAAGTACGGTACAATACAGGTCCATTATTTTAAAAAGTTAGTACTGTTACACCTGGAAGAAAGATTGACTGATTTAAATGTTCAAAAATGTATTTTGTGTTACGACTCTAGGTCTTAAAATAATGTAACAGAAGGAAATTGAAACCAGCAATGTAAGTAAAATCAACAAGGAATTTATTTCTAGACAATTAACGTGAAAATTCAAACGACACTTACAGTAACGTGAATTTAAATCCAAATAATCCAATAATCCTAAGTGTCCTAATCATATCTGCTAAATACAGAATGTCCCGAATGAATTCCAGTAGTCTGAATGCCCTGATATGCCTCAATGATGTAATCCAGAATATCTTTGGATAAATTCACATAAATCCCAAAGTCAAGTATCAATCCAATATGAGAATGAGCACTTTAAGTAATTGCAATGAATATTAAAAATAAATAATTCCTCTCTGAATTTGCTCTGATTTTCACAACTGTAACATCTGATTACTAAAATAAATTCCTTAAAAGACTGATCTTAATAATATGAAGTTTAGTATAGGAATGAAATTTTGTTTACCAAACCTGTATAAATATAAGGCTAAGTCACCTGACAGAATATTCTAGAAAATGAGTAACTCTAATGGAAATTTCCTCTGCGTACTTGACTTTTCTCACATAAGCCATGGAAAATTCAATCTAAGTAATAAACGCTATGTAAACAAGTCTAACCTTGAACTCAAATGCAATAAATATGTTGTTTACAAAATGACCATCTCGCGTATGGGTACGGGTACATTTCGAATCCAAGGCCGGATTAAGGTGGTAGGACGCACTGGAGCAATTTCAAAAGTGTTCTCCCTCCCCTCCCCCAACAAAATAATTAATAAAATAAAAATAAAAAAAATACCATTTAACTGCGTTGCTGGGCCCTTGCTCCATTTACTCCATATTTAATCAGGCCTTGTTGGAAACCACTAGATAAATTCAAGATAGTAAATGTTGTACAAAATGTTACACTAATAAATTCAGATTATCGCTCTCCCATATTCTATCTACCATCAAGCTATTGAAACCAAGTACAACACTAAACGGAGATGATACATGCTACTTGTGTGATACTGAAAAATCGGAACATAAAATAAAAATTTATTTGCACAACATATCGTGTGCTCTAGCAACTACAGACTCTTTAATCGGCGAGAGATACAATCTGAAATTTTCTAGATTATTCTGTCTGACTCATTTCCTCTAGCGATATATGTAGATGTGTCAGGTCAAGAAAATCAATTATTACTTCACTTTGGATGAGGATAAATTAAACGAAAGCACCGTTTTATACACACAACACAAAGAGACAGACACACAATACATGATAGCCTGATAAATTAACAAAAGTACTGTTTTATACATCGTTCTACTCCAAAATAAACAGATATCGAAAAACAATGTTTACACAGACTTGTAATTACATTGGTTCTAACTGACTGCATTAGCTCAGCTGGTATGAGTGTTGTACTTCACATCGAGAAGTTGACAGTTCTAATCTTGCTTCCGCCTAAACTTATTACACATGAAATTAAGCTCACCTCAGTATGTAAAGCTGGCCACAGATCAAAAACAGTTGGCGATAGGTTTAATTTTTAAAAAAAATAAAAAAATTATAAAACGTTGCTACGTAAACACTTCGAAGCGACCTCGAAGGAAGAATGAATCTATGGAGCTGGTCTTGTGAGAAGTTTATGCATTGGGAGCTGTGTGACACAATGGTAACATAAAGAAATAAAATCAAAAAGGCTGAATGAGCCACCATGTGTATGCATGAAGCAACCTAGAATTGCATGAAATGAACTAGGAAGACGCTGGTCTCATGTGTGACTTGCATAATGAACCACGTGAAACTAGCAACAAAAACGTCCGAATTGAAGACAAAGTGATATCGCGTCCGAAAACGAGCTGCAATGTGGCCTCACCATGGGGGTGGTTATTGGTTCCTTTCCTAATCCACAGAAACACAAGCTTTAAATACAGAGGCGGACATTTTGCAAAAACTTATGGCAAAGTTAAATAAAACAAAGTGTCGTAAAATACATATTGAAATTTTGCATGCTAAATAAATTAATGATGAAGACTTCGATACTTGATTTAATGATCCAAGGCTAGTTATAAAAGCATGAAAGGCTCCGTTAATTTACGACTTGAAAGGAATTGAGCCGTATGAATAAACAAACTCTAAACAGAATCACCACTAGAAAACATATAAATTCATTCAGGGGAGACGTAAATGAGTACAGATTTTATGATGGTAACAATCAAGACATGTATGAATTTTTAAATGCCATTGAACTATACTTGAAGTAAGCCATCATTCAGAAAATTGGACAATTTGGTTCTGTGAAAGTTCAGGCAGACTTAATGATTAAACCTATGAAGAGACCAAGACAAGAGTGAGAGAAAGTTAAGTACAAAGAATGTTATTGCAGAACAAGATCCATTAACGTAATGAACAGAGGTGAAATCGTTGATTTAATGTTTGTTTGACATTTTGCAAGCCAGATTTGAACAGAAAAATAATCCAAAGCAACAAATCAACGTTTGATAGTTTTACATTTTTTAAACTTCCACGTATATAGGTATCAATCGCTCAAAGGAAGCTCATCTGAATGGTTTAAAAACACACCATCTTGCATAAACGTTAAATATACGAATGCCAGATGTTTCTTCTACGCTGCTGAGCCAATTTTAAACATACCTAGTTGTCATGTAGTTGGATCATCAAAACAGAGTTTGGTTAGATACCGTCATTGGTTTGACAGATGCCAAATAGCATTACAGAATATAAAAAAGCTGAGAATGAATGTGATATCTCTGTAAATGTGTATGAAATAGTGTAAGACAATGCAGTACATTTGATAGAGTAACAGAAAAAGAAAAATATATCATTTGAAATGTTGATTTTATATGATGAAATGGAAAAATATCACTTCGTTGGAATAAAAGATTTCTCAAAATTGGTGTCATCACCAGTAATGAAACATCCGGGGCAGAAATATATCTGGAAACAATGCTTGAATTTTGTAAATAGGCCAGACAAATTATCTGATCACCAAAAAAACTATGCTATTGCATAGACAACTCGACAGATATAATGCCTGAAGTGGAATCAGTTGTAAAATTTCAAAATTATCATCATCAATTATATGTTCTGTATGTTGTGTTTTGTGATTTTGAAAGTATCACAGTTCCACCACAAGACTGTAATATTGCTACGGCCCTAACAATAAATCCTGGACGTCAGAGACTCAGCAAAGCTAGGCACATTCCATCAGGGTTTTCTTTGTACCTCAAATCAAGTCATAACTGTTACAGGCCAATAGTTTACAGGGGTGTTGATTGCCTTCAATTGTTTATATCTGGCTGAGTAGGCTAGTCAGCAACGAATTAACGTCCACAAGTGTTAAACTTATGGTATTGACAGATGAAGTTGAAAAACATTTTAACTCATCAAAAACATATAATATCCATGAGAGAGAAATATTTAAAGACAAAGTTTGAGACCATGATCCCTTGACTGGTATGTATAGAAGTCCTGCTTATAGAGACCATGATCCTTTGACTGGAATGTATAGAAGTCCTGCTTATAGAGACCGTGATCCCTTGACTGGAATGTATAGAAGTCTTGCTTATAGAGACCATGATCCCTTGACTGGAATGTATAGAAGTCCTGCTTGTAAAGACCATGAGTCCTTGACTGGAATGTATAGAAGTCCTGCTTATAGAGACCATGATTCCTTGACTGGAATGTATAGAAGTCCTGCTTATAGAGGCCATGAGTCCTTGACTGGAATGTATAGAAGTCCTGTTTATAGAGACCATGATCCCTTGAGTGGAATGTATAAAAGTCCTGCTTATAGACACCATGATCCCTTGACTGGAATGTATAGAAGTCCTGCTTATAGAGACTGTACTTTAAATTTCAGATACACAAAATATATTCCGACTATTCATTCATAACTTGTCAGGTTATGACAGTCATCCGTTTTTTTAAAAAAAACTTGTAAATATGACCCGGATAACTAGGTAAAAATCATACGAAATAAAGATGAAACATATATTTCACTCAACAAGGATTTCATAGTCGATCGGCTCAAGAAAGCAGTTATGAAAATAACAGTTCAAAGAACGATTAGATTTGTAGATAGCTTTCCATTTATAAGGCAGTCATTAGAACAGCTGGATAAAAATGTAAATAATGACAATTTCGTTGGGACGATGAAACATTTGGAAACTATGCAAACTAAATTTCTGAGAAAGTGCATCTACCCGTACGAATACAATGGTCGCTTCGATAGATTCTATGCAACAACTAAACCATCCAAAGTAAGGTTTTATTCGAATCTAAGTGAACTGAACATATCATATGACAATTATCAGTATGTACAAGACGTTACGGTTCATTTCAATCTGAACACATTCGGTGACCTTCACGACTATTACGTGAAGCAAGATACTTAATGTCATGTGACTTTTTCTAGGAGTTTGGAACTGCATGTGTAGCAAACTACAAACTTGACCCAGATCACTAGTACAGTGTACCGGGAATTGCTCATGGTGCAAGTCTAAAAGATATCTGGTATTGCGTTAGAACGTCATACAGACGATGCCATGTTTTAGATGATTGAACGTAAAATAAGAGGTGGTATTATCATGATCCCAAACAGATACACCAAATCAAGTCACGAATTTTATGCAGATGATGATGTACAACTTCATCATGATGGGCGTAAACTCAGCGAAGCTGGTGATTTGCTCGAGGTCAAGGTCTTATATTATGTACCGATACACCATCAATTACGGCAGGAAAATGAGCCATTACATGCCTGTAAATAACTTCAGATGGGAAAATGATGAACAAATTGAATTGTTAGAAGTGAAACTATTCGCGCTTTCGGCGCTAGATAAAAACTTGCTGAACATCCCCAATGATAATAATAGTTACATTATAGAAGTGGATTTGAAGACACCAACACATCTGCACGACTATTTTTTAGGGACCATCATTTACCACCAGAACAATTTAATAAATGATTACAAGAGGACAAGGTCAACTGTGTCAAAACTATTGTGTACATTCGAAGAAAAAAAAACATGTATGTGATAGATTAGAAGTACGTAAAGCATTACGTGCCATTGGATGTCTTGTTTGAAAAGAAACCATGGCTGAAATCATACCAGTTTGAAACAAAAAGCTAGCAAATGATTTTTTAAAAACCTTCTGAAAACTGATGAATAATTCAGTGTTTGGGAAGCAAATGAAAAACCTCATGAAGAGGACAAAACTGAAAATATGTCCAGATGAAATAAAAAGCTTTTCAAGTATCAAAAATATATATCCTTTGGCAGGAAAACAATTACTGACAATGACTTGCGCTAGTCAGTCTGAAAAACGAAAGGATAAATATATCCAACCATATACATGCTGGTTTTACTGTGTTCGAGCTATGCAAATAATTGACATACGAATTATGTTACATCAAATTGAAAAACAAATATGGCGATAGAATGAGGTTACTCACGACTGACACAGAATGATTGTGCATTTATTTTGAAACATAAAACTTTACAAAGACATGAAGGATGACATCAAGTTTTGAGAAACTAGTGACTCTCCAAGGGACAACGTGTTTAACATACCACAGATGAATACAAGCATGCCGGTGTTTTCAAAGATGAGTTAACAGGTGTACCAATCAGAGGGATCTTTGGGTTAAGATCTGTGAACAGGTGTACCAATCAGAGAGATAGGTGGGCTAAGATCTATAATGTATTCATTCGTTACTGACAACCATGAACAAAAGTATGTAAAGGCATAAAACAATGCGTGATAAAAACTCATAACTATTTTAAATTTACAGAAATTGCCCTTTTTGTACACAAAGAACCATGCCAGAAAAAGGAATCAACTCAGATCATACAATCATCAGATGTACAGCATTAAGATGGACAGAGTAGCTTTGAGTTCTTATGATGATGAACGTTTTTAGGTTGACAACGTAAATACCTTACCTTACCGACATGTGAGCATTTTGTAATGAAAAGTAAACTCTAAACACAATAACAATTTGTTTTTGTTTTGTTTCAGCTTCTGTATCTACAATTTCTTCTTTCATTCTACACAGTATTAAGTGAGTTTCGTAAAATACAGGTTCATTTGCCTTTTTGTTATTGCTAAAATAGACGACCCCCAAAAACATGTATTCTCCATGAAATCTTCGAGCAAAGAATTGTACTTTTAAATAATCACTCATACTGGTGTCTACCACTAAAAGATAGTATACTATTTAGGTTAGTTTCTTTCTTTTCTACGTCATTAAGATTCCCACAGTCATTAATTAAAAACACCAATTTGTATCGTAAGTCTTGTTGTGCATAAAAGTTGGAGAAATTATTACAATGTAATCGAAAAAGTTTCCTTCTTCAATCTCTATTAGATTTAGTGCAAACAATGTTTTCCCAAAATTATTCTTTCCCCAAATTTCATTTTATGGGGATCGTTAAAATACAGTTATTGATGCGTTAAAAGAGAATTGATTTGATGTGATTATTTTCAATGTTAACCTGATCACAAGGCACATAATAATTTTGTGAGCATCAACATTTTCATTGATGTTGATTTGAAAATGAATAACTTGTTGTACGTTGACTAATATAAGACCTCTTCCATGTAACATGTTATGGTGAGTACTTCTCAAATCAAGCCAAATGAATATCAGTGTAAAATCGGTGACTTTTCAGTAACACTTTCTCCTTTGATTTGTTTTGTTTTGTTTTGTTTTGTTTTTTGTTTTTTTGCTCGTAGAAGAAATATTTAGTGATTTAGTGGCTTCTGTAAAATGTTGTATAAATTGAAAACCCATAGAATAAATACTCACCGAGATTTTTTCTACTGCATGAGTTTTAAAACTTTTAGGGATTACTTTCTCCATTCTTTTTGTATAGGGATATCAATAGTGATGTTCGTTAAAGCTATATTGTATGATGCGTCGATGATTGTCTCTTGTGATGTATTCGTAGAAGAAAGCAGGCTACTAAATGTTGTGTTGAAGTTACACATTAGCTTTTAAATTTCTTGATCGTTCTGTTGCATTTCATTATTCAAAACTCTTTGTAACTGTTCAGACATGGTTTTCCATAGATGTTTTTTATTTTCTTCAGGTCACTTTCCTAGGCATGTATCTCACTGTTTATCCTCTGCTCGATCTGTAGTTAATATTTTCAACATTAGATGAATCATCTGCTTTTTTCAGTACCGATTGTAGAGCTTGAATAGCAGTTGATAATGTACTGAATCTCTGTTTGAAAAGGTCTTGAGCTTCTAGAGTCTTTATACAGCGAGTAATAGTTAAATGTATATGAAAGCCAAAGACAAAATCGGTAGGGTAGTTGATTTAGGGATGACTCGAAATCGTGGCTCAAAACTTTATAGGCTAGTTCAATAGAGACACACACAAAATCAGAAGATTGAGTTTAATGAGAGAATTATATATTCAGGATTTAGTAATCGGGACAAAAAGACATTTTTCCACAATAATAGATGAATTTCATGATAAATTAAAGAAAGTTAGAGAAAGATATAGTGTGCGAGGTGAGGGAGAAAGTCCAATTGTTCCTACTTCGACCATAACAGATGAATATTTTCATAGATTAAATAGACTTAGAGACACAGAAGAAACGGCAAATCCTTTTGGAAAGTTCAACATCAGAGATACCACATAACTATCCGATTAATGCCAGCACAGAACCAATGCATGTACACGAGGAAACAGAGATGAGAACAACAGACACAAATGAACCATTTGACCAGTAGGTAAGAGGATAAAAGAGGCAAAGATTATAATCGAAAATACCCATGAACAAATGTAAAGTGGAGAACTTGCAGAGAAATAATTATTCACTACACAAAAGTAAATTGAGAGTCTATGCAAATGCTTTCGAAGTTGTCAAATCAAAACTAGAACTCATGAAACTTGATGCTGAAACGTATGAAAAACAGATTGAAGAGGTAACAAACGACATTAGCAAAGAAACAGTCCACACTTCTTGATCAGTCTTTGCGTTTCTAGATTGGACTTTGTCCACACTTCTTGATCAGACTTTGCGTTTCTAAATTGTACTTTGTCCACTCTTCTTGATTAGACTTTGAGTTTCGCGATTACCTTATGTCTTTTGAATGTCAGAGAATGTGATAAAATTGGCATTGTCGCTCTGCGACAAGACTCGTCCAGAAGGGACAATGGCAGAACTAATAGTAGAACTATCGCCATTATGGTCCTTCTTCTCTACATAATTTTACCACTTTGTCTTCTTTTTGTCCTCTATAATTTATTGTCGTAATCTCACAGATTGTTTATCAGTCTTTTAAATATCTTGCTTTACTACCTCGGTATTCATGGAGTTTAAGCCCAGTTTAAACGAGTCACTGGATTTCTGCAAACTGTTGTTGTATAAAACGATACTGCCTATTTGAATAACCATGTCAGTTGGTAATTAAAAGACACTGTCGCCACACACTACATAGTCTAACTTCTATTTTAAATATGTTACGTATTTCTGGAATTTAAACATATGATTTTATCTGTGTCGTAACCATCTTCGTTAGGCAATGGTCGTCGATTCACTTCGTTGCACATCAATCCTTGGCCTATTTAGCTAGCTGAAACGGTATCTACTGCTCCTCTCACTGATTTGATGCAGCTGGAAAAAACCTGATCCAATGAAATCCCTTGTTACATTTAAATTGGGAGATTGTTAGGAAAAATCATAGAGGCCTCTCATTGTTTAATTGATTTTGCTTGCTATAGGCAGGAAACTCTTTTATCCGCAAGAGGGCACTTGTTCAAAACACCATTTCAGTTAGCTGTAATGTCAATGGCAATGGTTGATGTGGAACGAAATGGATCGACGACCCTTGGGTAGCGAAGATGTGTCATAACCATGCTGTCCTAATATTAGTAGCTCCACGAGCTTCTTATACTGATACTGTCGAAACAGACCTTGTAACAGATGCTTTTTCTTTGCCAGAGTAAGTTGAAAAGTACTCGATGTTTACATTTTCCAGCAAATGCTTAACTCTTTTGTTGTAAAGCTCTTTCAACCCATCAAACTGTATAATTTCAATCCTTCAGTATTTGAAGATATCTCTGAAAGTGTCGTGTGTGTCATCTCTCTTTTTGGCTTTACTTTCTCGGCCCCAGCGCATATTCAAAATACATATATCACTGTCAGAATGGATTTTTATCCACAGTCGAAGATTTATACGCTTGCATGTCAACAGTGTTTGATTGCTCTGAACAGCCACGTGACTAACATAGACCCTTCTGTAGGGAAATGTTCTTCTAGCTTGCTCGTGTAATGTGCGGGTAGATTGTTCGATTAACTATTCTTCCACTTCAGTGTATTTTATTCAATTTGACCATGCTTCGCTATTCATTTGTTTTGTCACATTTGATTTCTTCCGACATTTTACTGATATTTGTGTAAGCAACAGTAATTTCAGGATCCTTGTAAAGGTGTTTCAAATACTGTTCTTTCCTGTCCATAAAGAATGGTATAGAAGCATTTAGAGAATATTTACGCTTGACATATTGTCTTTAGGAGTTATCAGCAAGGCAACAGAACATCCATCTACAACGAGAACGTTTATTTTCAAAATTTGCAACATTTATTCAATCCTTTCAAAAGCATGAATGATTTATGATTTCAGACTTATGTTAGATTTTGCCATTCCAGTGGCTGAATTAAAAGCATCTACTTTATTCAATGAGTCACCATGTGCTGTTCTAACTAGAACTTTGTGTTCCTGAAATTCTATCTTTCTTTTTCTTGAATGGTTTTAGATTGACCTTGTAAAGTTTACGAAGTCTTCGAATTCTATTGTAAACTTCACTGAATACAAATTTGTATATTTACCTCCATCGAAAAGGTAATTTAATCGTTCGTCGGACTGCACAGTTTTGATAATCTTACTATTACAGCTGATACTGATTGTCTCCTTGTTTTCATCATTTATTACAATCTGTAAATGCACATCTTTTCTGAAACACTGTAGGATATATTGTTTATGTTTGAAATCGATAAATCAACATTTTTGGACTCGCTTGTACGTTATAAGTAACACAAATAGCCATGAGAACACGTTTATCCCATCCAAACTTCTAAACAAATACACATTATCTCTTAATACCGAGATTGTTTCTTTATATTAAACTCATTGAATATTTCTATCATCTTTCCGAAAACTGTTGAGTTTAGTAACACAATATAACTTTGTGCCATTATTTATTTTGTGCTAATATTTTTACATTATTTTGTGTTGTGATTTTTCAGTACCACAATTGTAGCATTTATCATCTCCATTTCTTGCAGCACAAGGTTTCAATAAGACGATATTAGATAAGATATTGGCGAGCGGTAATTAGAATATACTAGGGGACCATATTTTTTTTTATTTGTTGTCCGCCGTGCCAAATGGTCTTATTATTTAAAATGTAACTAGTGATCTCGCAGTATATCTGTACCCTGCACGAGATGGTGCTTAACTTTACAAGTGGTATCTCAGAGTTCTCGTACCCTAACAAGAGATTATACTAATTCAAACTTTCAGATGATCTCGCTCTCCCATGCACACAGAAGGGGTAAATCAAAATAAATTCGCCTCCCCCCCCCAATTTTTAGAAACCTCTTTTTGATAATATAGTACCATCGAATTTAGTTACAAATTTTGAAGTTGTCTCGCGCTCTCATATTCTACCTACTATAGAATAACAATGTCCTTTATATATTTGTCGTACATTTCAACGTCTAATGTAACATGTTCTATTTTTAAACAGATAATTCTTACAGCATCCACGTAACCTCTTAATTCTCTCTTTTCTTGCGGAGTAAATATTATACTCTCTGCAGGTAGAAATTCTCCAGTGTCAATTATTTCGTGGCAATCATATAGTATAGTCTATGCTTCTCCTACCTATTGGCGAAATCATTCATTTGTGTTTATTATTCGCATTATTTATAATTCTGCTGTAATTTGTATTGACTGCCTTTGTTGAACAGTCCGTTGTAATAGCTCTTGTAAGGGTCTCCGTGGAGATTTACCATTTTGTGGTATCCATTTTATAAAAATTATTTATTTATTTATTTTATTTTAATTTTTTTGTGTCTAGCCTAAACTCTTGAGGAAGTCACTTCCACCTTCTTCTGAAATTAAAGAAGGAGTTGAAAAATGGACGAAAAACAATTTAAGAAATCCTACGAGATCTTTGTCATTGCAAGACCAGCTAAATATCCAGGCCATTGCCAGCTCCAATGAGTTAATTTCTACACATTGATGATTTAAATGAATTATGGACAGAGTTAAAGAGGATTACATGACCTCATATGGTATTAGATACTTTACGGTTTTTTAAAAATCATTTTAAGTTTCGTTTACCTCTATATGAATTAAGTGGTATTTTAATATCATTCAAATACAGCATTTTAAAAAAGTCAACCGAGGAGAAACAAAACATGGAAAATGATGGCAAAAACAAAAATGTGTACTGGATAATTTGTAATTGATGTATATTCTCCTTTGACAACAGCTGAAACAACTGCTGTTATTACTGGAGTGTCTATGTATTATGTAGCTAAATCTTTCAGAAAGAAAAGATAAAAAAACAGACCAAACTCTGTGATCCAAAATCTCCTAAATCACAAAGCTGGTAATTTTGAAAGTCCCTACATTTTCTTGTGTTTTCTTATCTCTCTTGAGGCTGGCATTTTATCATTTTTAGACCAGTTATCACTAGTTTTCATGTATCTAATATATGACCACTGAATGCATTTTCTCTGTTGTTCTGGGTCGGACATATCAAAAGGAGCACAAGGTATAACATTGTCTATATCTAAATCTGTTCATCCACACCTTCGAGCTTTGTGAGGTTTAGCCATCTCATGAAGAAATTAATACATGGAACTTCGAGTATTTTCAACATAGTATCTGATTTGATGTTTGATTTAATGCTTTGAAAATTCTAACTCTTGCCAGATAAATCAACTTAAAATTGTTGTCGTTGTGGTATCTTTGACTTTGCATTGTTTCATGTAATCATTACTTTTTTGTTTGTTTGTTTTTCTTTGTGTTTTGTTTTGTTTTCTTGTCTTTCCAATTTCTAAAGTTGTCCTTATTTTCATCCCTCCATTTTCTGCTGTACTCAGTTTGATAAAGTTTGCAATAAGAACTAATTCTGTGAAATCCGTTTTGTCTTTTTCTATTTTACATTTAGTATCCATCATTTATATTTCACAGTTTAATATACAATAATTTTTAAGTACTCAGATTGTACAACTGCTACTTCCAACATAATTGTACGACGAATTTAAGTCCCTGTAAAGTTTTATTAAAATTACGAATTGTCTTTGTTATTCTTTTAGATGATACATTTAGTACCATAATTGTGTCTATTATCTTAGAATATGGTCTAAATAAAAATGTGGAATTTTTACTTGAAAGAAGACTATGGAATTTTACTTTTATGAAAAGTCTTCTGCAACACCCCTCTATGAGTCCTAAAGTTGTCGCAAGCTAATTTTGTTTCTGATATTACTGATATTAAGGTTGTCATTAAATAGTATAAATATGCTCAGTGTAAATATTATATATATATATATATATATATATATATATATATATATATATATATATATATAGAGAGAGAGAGAGAGAGAGAGAGAGAGAGAGAGAGAGAGAGAGAGACTGTGTGAGAGAGAGAGAGAGAGAGAGAGAGAGAGAGAGAGAGAGAGAGAGAGAGAGACTGTGAGAGAGAGAGTTGAGGGGGGATGATCCATCTATCTATCTGATATCGACCATTATTAATGTTTACATAGATGTGAATATCTGTATTAGACTTGAAAGTAAAATATTAAGTCCGCTCAAAAGGTCAATTTGCATGTTCCCTGTTCTCGTGTCATTCAGTGAGAAAAATGCATAACCTGCGTAAAGTAGCAAGTATGTGGGCTACTGATGTACAATAAACTGTTTGACACCTTGTATGCGGAATGACCTGACCAAGCTTATCAGGAGATTCTTGTCTTATTCTGAAAATCTGCAGCAAGACCATACAGCTACGTCCTCGTAGAATAATGTCTTGAGAACTTTGAGTCAGTATGTAATTCATTGTTCGTTCATTTTGAACTGTCGTACATTTCATTTTGAACTGTCGTACATTTCATTTTAAACTGTCGTACATTGAAACTTCTATGTTAAAAGATCACTTCAACTGCCAAACCAAACATTGATCACACTAGCTCCAAACGTTTAAAAATTTAAAATCAACTGGGTAAAAGTTGGTGCAGAAACCATATGAATATCAACAGATTATATCAATACTGAGTACGTTTTATTCCGCTTTCTTGAAAATTGGCATACATTTCAGCTTACAGCACTGCTCTTTGTCTAGACTCATTTCAGTGTGTCACACAAGGCCCTAACTAAATCTTTTGAGGGGTGTACATTGTAACAGGTTGTAATCGGTCATGGACGAGGGATATTCAATATTGTTAATAAACAAAAGTTGAAAAGGGCATCTTCTATCAAGAATATAAATATCTTATATGCTCCATATTTCCTCTCAAAACAACACAAAAAGAAAAGAAAACATGTTAATCTCTCTTAAGCGATAATCGCTGCCAGTATTACTCGTATTGTTAATAGTATTTTGTCGATAAGATATCCCTGCTAACAAAGCTTTCTGATCATAATGGATGCAAATGTTTCAAAAGGCATGGTCATCCTAATCCGAGTTATGAAGAGAATAATCATTTGTAATAGAAGACTCGGTGCGTTCGAATCGCTTCCCCCCCCCCCCCCCACTGCTTACTGGCTACTAAGAACCCCTTCTTACGATTTAACAAGAAAATTCACCTGATTATTTTTAGTAGTAGTACTAGTAGTAGCAGCAGTAGTAGTAGTACTAGTAGTAGCAGCAGCAGCAGTAGTAGTAGTGTAACATTGGAGGAAATGTCGACTCAAGTTAAATTTTAAGTTGCGTTAAAGCTTTCAACAATGAGTTTATCACAAAGCAAACCAAAATGTGCATTCAAGAAACGGGTTGATTGAATTCATTATATTTTTCTTGTTTTTGTTCTTTTCTGCTGCAACATCATCATCCTCTTCTTCTTCTTTTTCTTCTTCGTAAACTATTATTTCAAACACAAACAGGATACTTTGTATAAATTGTTTTAAAACAATAGCAAATTGCATTCGCATTTCCGTTGATGATGATACTGAGATTAATATATTATGATGGAAAAACTCAAAAGTTCAATAGTTTAAGTACTATATTCAATCCATGTCAATAAATTTATTTTTAACTATTTTATCATCGCCATTTGCACATGAGAAAGTAAATGGCTCGTTCTTCTAAAGACAGATACAATTGGACAACCTAAATATCCTTTAATAACAATCAATAAAAGCTCCCTATCTCATTCATATTAACGTTTTAAACAGATTGATATTATTGCCGACACGTTTTCAGTTATTCATCTAAAAGTATTTTGAGAATAAGCATTTGATGAATAATGAGAGTAAAGCAATCCATCACCAAGCGCATGCCACTAAAATAAACAATAATGGCTGACAATCACTTGCAAATGTATCCTTTAAATGTATCATGTTCAAAAATTAAATGTTAGAAAAGATAATTTTTAAGTATCTTGGCTTTTTTGAAAGAAGATACGGGTTATTAATAGATGCGTAATGTCAGTCAAACAAAATCTAACTAAAATAAAATATTTAACATAATATTTTAATTTGGAATGAAATAAAAGATTTGTGATCTCCTATATAGTCATGTAAAACCCAATAATTAATCTGGTAATGTATTATCTATCACTTATAGTTTCTCAAATAATACTGGGTCATGTTAAATTAATTTTGTGGTACAGATATAAAACTAATAATTATCTATCTATCAATCGTTCTTTATTTCTTTCTTCCTATATTCTTTTCTATCTTTATTGTGTTCTCAAATAGCCATTTTTATTCGTTTTGTGTTCGGAAACGTGGAATCGAGTCAGAGAAAATGTGTACGTTTCCAAGTCACCAGGCAGATATGTTGGCTTTATCCAGAAGCAACCCATCAACGGAAAATATGACAACGAAATCAAGTGATACACCACTGAACGCAGTTACATATTTTTAATTAAACCACCAATATAATAAACTCATATCACGAAAAAATTAATTTGCCAAGAAAATCAATAGAATTCAAATATAAATATTTGCATGCGTAAAACTAAACATCAAAGAATAAAACCTGTACCCAACATAGTTATTTCCTGGTATACTAAATATAAAATATTCATGACAAATTATTGTACAAGATACAAACTATAGGAATACTGAGATATCATTTTCAACATAACTAAATATAGCATAAAACTTTGTCACAAACAGCGAATCTAGAACACTCTTAAAAATCTCTCAAGTTTAATTTTCAGCATGGTCGTGCTGAGTGAAGACGCACACGCCAAAAAGTGTTTACTATTCAGCAAAACACTGTGCCACCTTTAGACAGGCACCAATTTAATGAGTAAACAATTACAGTTCACTCATCAACTCAAATCATTGAAATATTACTTCTGTTGAACTTTTTTTTAAAAATGGAAGAAGTTCAAAATTGTTCACTCACATAATCAAAAATTAAAATTATTCACACTAAAATAATCAAATATTCAAATTGTTCACACTCATGTAATCAACTATTCAAATTGTTCACACTCATGTAATCAAATATTCAAATTGTTTACACCCATGTAATCAAATATTCAAATTGTTCACACTCATATAATCAACTATTCAAATTGTTCACACTCATGTTATCAAATATTCAAATTGTTTACACCCATGTAATCAAATATTTAAATTGTTCACACTCATATAATCAAATATTCAAATTGTTCACACAAATATAATCAAATATTCAAATTGATCACACTCATATAATCAAATATTCAAATTGTTCACACTCATATAATCAAATATTCAAATTGTTCACACTCACACAATCAAATATTCAAATTGTTCACAATCATGTAATCAACTATTCAAATTGTTCACACTCACATAATCAAATATTCAAATTATTCACACACACATAACCAAATATTCAAATTATTCACACTCACATAATCAAATATACAAATTGTTCATACTCATATAATCAAATATTCAAATTGTTTACACTCGTGAAATCAAATATTCGAATTCATTGAGATGGTATTTCTGATATCCTGACTTTTACAAAATCATCTTTTGCAGTTTCTGAGAGCCATTTTCTGTGAGGTATGAACGTTTGTTTTCAGTACACTGTCCCAAAAAGTATATCTGACCTTACAATATGTAATCCATACCTATGAATATCTTCCAAGACAATGTAAATGCCTCTATAATTCGAGCATCATAGAATAGGACAATGGCTTATCATCTGATAGTAAAATATATCCTGAGTATTGAAATATATTCATGTATATGTTTGCGGTTATTTCATATTTTAAATACAGTTCTGTGTTTTCCAAAAGTGCACATCTTTCATTAAGTTCCAGGCAAAACCATTCAAACGTCACCTCTGTGTTTCTTTGTTTCGTTTATTCAACGCAAACTAATAAATTACTAACGATGGATCTGATTCTTTGAAGGCAAAACAATGCATCGCGATGACTGAAGAAACGGATCTTGTTTATTACTTTTGTTTTCGAATATAATATTGGCTGAGGTAGCTGATGGACAGACATTTCATTAACTTCCATCAAATAGTAAAAAAGCTGACACTAGAATTTTTCTTCATGCAACCTCAGGAACACATGAGATGAGGCGGTAGTTCAATTTGTAAGTGTGCACTTTACATTGATCAGTGCATGACGTTTTCTTTTACGGTGTAGTTTTCTTTCATTAATTATATATTTATTTTATACTATAGTCACATTCTTGGTTCCTGGACATTCCTGTATGACTTCGATTCTGCTTGCAAAAAGAAACCTTTCGCTTAAAAGTGGTATTTTATTTTCAGAGAATCGGTCTTTTTTTTCTCTAGTGGAACTCAAATAAGTATCGTTCTAGATCAATGATGTGATAACGTTTTGCAAGTATCTGTGTAATTATTGAAACAAATGTCCAATGTCGAGTGTCGATACTTCAATAAATTTCTAAAAATGCAAAATCCTACAGGTTTCGCTATCCATCTAATACATATTCCCCAAAACGTTTTAGAATATTTCATAAAACTAGTAAAATAACTATCACAAAATAAATAAGGATCGGTAGATAGTGTCGATAGTTCATTCATTTTTTTGTTGGGGGAGACTTGGGGGGGGGGGGAGCGAGTCGTGTAAGGCGCTCGCCTTTACAGATCATTGACGTCTCACCTCTGTCCGCGTGGGTTTCAGTCTCGGGTTCGGTTAACGTGAGTATATGAGAAAGCTTGCCAGTAGCTTCCCGTAAAATCGGTGGTTCTTCCCGAGGTTTTCCCGGGTTCTTCCTTCACCAGATATACTGGCCGCCATGTAGAGCCTATCATGTGCTGAAGAATGGCGTTAAACCCACAAAACCAAAAACCATTATTTATTTTGTATACCTTTTACTGGGAAGTTTGTCACAGGTCGTCTGTCATACCACATTTCGTTGCATTCACTAGATAAGGTTGGTTATACCCAGTTTAAACTCGATCTGTTCACAGTGTATTTCAATTTAGTTCCGGAAAAAAACAGATCCTATATCACATAAGCCTCAGCCGTCGTCGATACTTAAACGCATGAGTTTTATTGTTCGTCGGTTAGATAGTTTGAAGGCCGATTGTTTCTTCATTTACAAGTAGGTGAGTAAGTAGTATATTGATCACCAATCACAATGGTAATCGACATTGATCCCCATGTTAATTGTGAACCCAAGGGGTACAAATATAGCGGAGGGACAAGCTAGTGGAGCGCGGTAGCATACATTTTACCAACCCTTTCTGGTTTATTATTATATTGCAACAATAGTGTTTTAATGAAAAATTCTCTACATGTTCTTTTGCTTTTCTACACCGTTTCAAAGTAATGCCTTTCATATAAATTTCTAGCTACCCTTTCTTTCTTTATAGTAATTTCAATTTTATATGTTTTTGTGTGAGGGTGCTCTGTACTTTGTATTGCTATATAGTGCTGACTGTATAGTTTAAAGTATAATATCAGTTTCTTGTTATTCAGTTACTCGTTAACTTTGTGTAAATTATCTCTGTTTATTTGTCTGTCTGTATCTCTTCTTGACGTTAGGTCTATATCACGTTCTATTTCTGTTTCTATTTCGATGACTCTCTCTCTGTAAAAAGACCGTCCCTTTTAGTTATGATATTGAAAGTTTGGCTACGAATATGCAGTCTACATGATGGTCTAACATTTTCTGTCTCCTTTCTTTGGGAATTTACAATGTTTCCGGATGTCATTCCCATGTGTGTATATCTAACCTTCTGTCAAAACTTTTGTAGTTTGTGTAACTGTTGTCTTTACCAGGGTCGGGCAGCTTTCATCGGGTGAAATCAGTTATATTTGCGCTTTAACAAGACCAGACAAGTAGTCGAACTTTACATACCTGTAAAAGTTGTTTTTATTACAGTTAGGATAACTGGGCTTCAGAGTAAACAAGTTCTGATTACAATAGAACTATTGATAGCAATAAGGAACTAATATAGTGTATCCAATGTCAGAATAACGCAAGATTCCACTACCCCTTTCTCAGACTTAAGAAAAAGTTATGAATCATTTAATTTCACCTACGTTTATATCAAATCTTCTGTAAATAGGTTTGTCGACTGTCGCTTTCTTTAAAGTTTGAAATTGAGACAATGCTTTTTGGTAACAAGAAAACCGAGTCTTCAGGTCAAAAATAGATGGCTTTTAAATTTCGTTATATGAGCCAATTTTGCATTCGACATCTCTCCTCATTTATTTTACCTTCACTATGGTTAGATTGAAGGAAACAATCATAAACGTTTATGTGCTGATATGTAAGAAAATTTATTTTTTTCTTACAATACTGCCAATTATTATATTATAAATTGTTCTAACGCGTTCTTAAAAGACAAGAATGTATGCAACACAATTTATACAAGAATGACGGGGTATGAACTTGATCGTATATCGGTACGAGAGGGTAGAAACTACTGGTGAACAAAGGAGTAGAAAAAGGAATATTCATGACCCAGGTTCAGTCGATAGAAAAAATAAAGTTGTCATTGATATGGGAATGGAGTAATTTGTATTTGACAGCGATCTGCTGTGTTCTTTCGTCGACTCTCATTATTTTGAATTTCAAAGAATATTAAAATCTGGCCAACATGGCCATGTGAGAGATACATAAAGTTTATTATCCCGTTTCACCATAACAACATATCAAGTAGCTAGGAAACGGGCCTCAAGATATATATATCTACTACAGACATCAAGGTATATATAAGTTATTATAGAATCTCCGTAGAGTACGAATTAAAATTCTCTAACCTGTATAATAATATTATTTATTCGTATTTTAAAATTCTGCTAATGTTATCAGGCATTATCCTGTAGAATCCAGGGATAGCACTTGCCGCTCTGTTTGGTGTATATTTGTAATTCTCTATAATAACTTCTATATACCTTGATTTCTGTAGTAGGAATCCAGATGGACTGTGCACATAGATAAGAATTAATTACTGGGTCGACATGCGGGTATGTCTGCTTCGCACGAATGCCTATACCGCTGCTTTTGTAGCATCGTTCATTGGTAATGTGTGCATGGTCGAGATGGTATAGGGGTTGGTGCTGTGTTGGTAGCTATGGTAATAGACGTCTTTGAAGTAGTAGTAGCAGCCGGAGTCGTTTCCATTTTCCACAGATCTATAACTTAATTACAACCAACTTTTTCATATGTAAATAAAGGTAAAACCCCTCTATTAATAGCCTCTTTGTGCAAAACATTATGTAGATTAGTTGTTAAGTCACATTCCTTTGTATCTACAGGACAAGACATACCCATACTCCTGAGCAAGCCTTCTTTAAATACCACATTTGATTTAAAGATATATGCGCGCACAGAACGCTTTCCATATAATAATCATGTTGGCTTAGACTGCATGTATATGAACAAAAACCATTAATAGCCAAGGTAAGGTATTGACAGATAGAGGAGAAATTTAGAAGAGTGATAGAAAATGTTGAGGTAAAGAATATCTTTGCATGTCAGATAGGCAGGGTAAACCCTGCCTACTGAACAACCCGGTGTTATGACCTCCACGCTAAAGAATCGATAGGATCGATAACTGAAAAGAACCCAATTGGGCTTAATAGCCGCAGTGGATCAGTGGTTAGCATGCCGGACTCACAACCAAAAGGGTGCGGGTTCGAATCCTACCATCGAACCAGCCTGGGTTAACTACCGTGGTGAGTCCTTGGGCAAGACATTTTACTCCAACAGCCTCGGTACTAAATAACATATTTGTGTTGCTGTGCCGTAAAGTACCAAACAAAATCTGACCTTTTTTTCAGTAGCAGTTGACCTCATTACATAAACCTCCACGCTAATCATACCATTGTTCTAAAATCTCGTCCGTGGTTGCATTAGCTCTATTTTATTATGTAATTAATGACAGTTTCTTTTTCCTTGCAAGTTTTAGAGCCAGGAATATTGTGATAACCTCCGTCCATACTTCTGTCTAGCATGAGTCCGTTGCTGTGTCGTCACTTCTATGTCTTTTTCAAAATCTGGATGAAATATATTTGTTAATTTGGTAATCATGTGTGTAAGTGGCTTTAATATTGCTCCGTCCCCTGTACTGTCCAGAAGGAAGTCAAAAGTCAAAAGTTTCATTATAAAAAAAACGTCAACTGCAGTAAATAAAATTAATGATTGTAATCCTTTTGAAGTTTCTGTTCGTTTGATTCATGAACTACGCTGTAATAATAATGAAAATATTTTGAAGGAAAGATGGCAAAATACATCTTTTTAAAGCTAAAACTATGAGGAATTCAAAATCAATTTTGTCAATTTCTTCTCATCTAGGTCAAGTTCACAGATCAGACTCAATCGTCAAGCTAACTCTGAATGACTTAAACTCTATTGCAATTATGCTGAATGACTTAAACTCTATTTCCATTATGCGAATGATTTAAACTCTATTTCAATTATGCTGAATGACTTGAACTCTATTTCAATTATGCTGAATAACTTAAACTCTATTTCAAATATGCTGAATGACTTAAAGTCTATTTCAATTATGCTGAATGACTGAATGTCTACTTCAATTATGCTGGATGACTTAAACTCTATTTCATTTATGCTGAATGACTTTAACTCTATTTCATTTATGCTGAATGACTTTAACTCTATTGCATTAACAGTTATGCTATTGTAAACAACTCAAACCATTCAAAACATTTAATTTGTCAACGAAGCAACACCAAAATGTAAAAGAAGCAAATGTGTAATATGTACTTAAACTATCTTCACACCTTTACAGAGTGCATGGAGCACAAGTGATATCCAAAACAAGTAAAAAAAATATCACAGATTTCACCCTCGCAATCTTCTCCAAAAACAAGTAACAAATCACGAGATTTTTCCTAAATATTACGTCCGCGGTAGCTCAGTTTATAGAGAGTCAGACTTGTAATTCAAGGACCTCTGGTTCGATACCCGTCCAGGCCATCCGTGATCGATTGATTCGGTGTGTCATTGGAAAATACACTTAGCTCCCATTTATTTGGCATGATTTAGAAAATAATGTGTTGAAAGTGGCGTTACAAACCAACCAACCAACAACGTAGTGTGTCATCTGCACGACATTTGTACATCTCTGTGTAGTACAGGTCGGCCAATCTATAGGAGCAATGTTAACTGCACAAGAACTTCTGGAAATTATGTTATGTTGTTTACCTTGCAACCATGACGTCTAGCCGCATTTCCACTTTCAGTTTTTACCTTCATTTGATGTTTAAGTTTATATTATAGCGCAGTATTAACTTGATTTGAATCATTTATACCTGACATTACATTCTTGGGAATGAACTTTCCTGCTAAAATTGAATTTTGGAACAGTTTTTGTGTATTGACGATTTACACATGCATCTTGTGTTCCACGTTCAAAGTATATATATAACCTGCACTGTTTTAATATACACAAAGGAGTTTTTGTTTGCTCCGCTAGTTATTTTTTCTGTCTATGGAAAGGACTATATTGAATAAGGGCCGTTTTCTGCCCCCTCTCCAAATTTCTTCGTATGATGTTTATTATAAGTATGAAGTGGTTTGATATAATTTCTGACACAAGATTTGTGTTCACGTGCTGGTTGTCATGGAAACCGTGTGTTACGAAATTATCAAAGAAGATATGCACATTTTTCATCTTTTCTATTTTTTTTTTCATTGATGCTGTCTATCCATAAACTATTCACTAAATTTAAAATGACATTATGTATTTTGATCATTTTTCTGGTATAAAGTTGCATAAAACAAGGTTTTAACTTGTTAAAAAAAGGACCAGCAATAAACCCGAGCAATGCATGCTGAATAAATCTAACTTACAAGTCAGCATGAAACTGTTTTAAGTTCCATTGTAAAAATAAGACAGTCACTGATAACATAAAAAAATGTGTGCGTTTGAAACATTGTTTATTATTGTTGGCTGATATGGTTGATTATGAGGCCTAGAGGCTTCTGAGATATCTTTTTCGCCGAAAATATTGGTGTTCGTCAACTTGTTCCTGGAAATGAAAGATGTTCTTTTACACCAGTTTTCCTTAATTTCGTGGCAAGACCCAAGCACCCCCCCCCCCACACACACACACAAACACACACACTGTCTAACACAAGACCTAAGCCTCTGAACAATTCAAAACCGGGTTGAATCATGTGGATTTATTTTGTCTTCCTTGTCCAAAACTTATCTATACCTGTCTTGTTTTAAAGCTGTAATCGTGAGAATACGTATTTGTTGATTTTAATAGGTCGCGTTTCCTAGTTCACGGAGCAATGTCATCTCGTACTGAGGATATATGGTCACCGCAAATCGTTTCTACCCCTATAAAGGTGCTCGCACAAGGAGATAAGAAAAGAAACACTAGCTGTACCTTAAGTATTCTTTGTATATTTAATTTTGAATACATAGGGTTATAATTATTTATAATGCTATAAATTATACCTTTAAAAGCTTTATTTAGTGGAACAGTCTAACACATTCCACATATTAATCTATTGAACTAGACGAGAAAATAGCACACGCTATATAGCTCGACCGTTATTTATAGTATAGCTTCAAATATAGCGTTGAAATGTTGTAATTAATTCTTTTGTTTGTACTTTTACTCAAAACTGCCAATTTGGTGGGATTGGAGGAACGTATCAAACGTAGGTAAAGGATTTGTATCGGATTAATATGATGAGACTGATCAATAAACTGTAATTTAATTTTGTAGCCTTTTGAACTGGAAATATTAGAGATTACTCTTGGATACTACCTTGCTAAAATATGATTGCAAGCATTGCATACCTAAATTCCTGGCTCCGAAGTTTTTAAATTTTTTAAGCAAAACTCAAACTTAAGCTCAAAATCAGAAAACGTAAATGTATTATAACTTTGATTAAAATGAAGTTAGGTTAGTATAAATTGAATCATCATCTACACTTCGATTCCTCTATGAGCCTGCTAAATTTCGATTCCGCTGATTTCCTCCACGTATAATATCTGAGTTTGTTGTTTTGAGCTTATTCTTGAGTTTCTTGCATAACAAGTTTGGAAAACACGAAGACTAGTCTTCTGTGGTCTATATCTTATCAGAAAAAAGCCATTTTGATTTTGGTTTCATGTGGAACATTACAGGGAGTCTAAGTCTGATCAATAAAATAAAATGAAACAAGTACTAGTATCCCAATACATGTAGTTTTATCAACCCCAGGTTGACATACTTGCCATGCGACAAAGTAATGCGACAGTCCAAAAATCTATACATTTTTTACTTTAGAACCGAAATATATAATCTATATAACCTGAGAGATAAATACTGTATATTAAGGATCCAGTCGTAATCTTTCGCGTGCAAGTAGTGTTGGTTTCCAGGAAGAAGGTGCACTTGAGGTCTGATCATAACAAAAGAGGTCTAAACCTCCATTCTAATGTGCAGAGTGCAAAAAATTACCGATATACTAAAACATTCTTAATTGCGTGGATAGAGCTTTAGAACTTGTCCAGGAAAAAATCTTAGTCTTCATTTTCGACAGCATGATTAAACTTTTGTACTTAAAACCCTTGCAAAATGAGGTGTTAAACAGCACATATCACCTTTTTGTTATTACTACTGAGAGAGAGAGAGAGAGAGAGAGAGAGAGAGAGAGAGAGAGAGAGAGAGAGAGAGTCATTCAATGGATATACAGAATTGTGCTTCTATGGTTAGAGGGACAGGAAATTTACTTATGATTATGTACTGTAACAAAAGTCGTAGGTTTTTCAGGACTGTTGGAAAGCTGAAATACCGATATTTATTAAAGATACATATTTTATCCAAACAGAGTTACATGTATTTTATTCATTCACCTATATGTAAATATTATGGCAGATCATGCGGGTTCAATTTAGCGTTTGTCGAAAATATATATTCCCTATTAGATATAGGGGCTTCATGCCAACTAAAGGATTAGTGTTGTAATAAAATATGGAGTTGTTTTTGCTCTTGTTGATTTTTACGGCACTTTTAACACATTATTACACATTATTGGCTAAATCATGCCCGGGAAATGGGAGCTAAATGCCTTTCCCAAGGACACACCGAGGCTGGTTTGGGCGGGTATCAATGGTTCGATATAGCCAATAATGTGCTAACAGTGTCTTTAAAACATAACAGATATATTGGCTTACACTGTCTAGCTTGAAGGTGACGCGTAGTTCTGTTCAACAATACCTTTTTTTAACTGACCATTGTAATATTTTTCCCTATATTTTAAATTATGTTTTCAGTTTTGGAAAAAATGAAGTAACCTATATACGTATCCTATGCGGCAAACACAGCGTATATTTTATAGTACATTTGAAAACAATCCTTTTCTAGTGTACTCCACAGAAATACCATTGAGTGCAGGTCCATGTTTTTAAATGGTAATACTGTTAAAACTTGAAGAAAGATCGACTGAATTAAATTTTCTTAACTGATGTGTTTTGGATTTGACCTTACTCTATAAATAATAGTGTGTGTGTGTGTGTGTGTGTGTGTGTGTGTGTGTGTGTGTGTGTGAAGAAATGCACTGCAGCAGAGTCAGCCATATGTTATTTAATGTCCCCACATGATGGGTTGTCTCATAACATAACTTAATATAAAACATTAAATCCTTTTGTTATACCTCATTTGTAAGCAACAATAATCTAGTTATGTTCCTATTACTTATGTAATCCAATATGTGATAAACTGGCAATAATCTAGTTATGTTCCTATTACTTATGTAATCCAATATGTGATAAACTGGCAATGTTCAAGCACGTAAAGCAATAAAATATTGCGTATCATAAACGCCGCTCAGTTTATGTTTAATTTTCAGAATCCCCTCTGGAGCCTCTCCAAAACATTGAGCCATATGCACAAAGGCAAGCTAAAATTTTGACAGGATAAAAATGTAAGAAAGAAATTAATAAGATCGTTTAAAATATCTTTTTGTTGCTTCTTCTGAATATTTTTAGTACAATACTGGTAGGAATAAAATAAAATGCGGTTGAAACTGCAGTACTATTTATATGCGCCTAGAGGAAACGGAGGTACCAACAGTGCGTCAGCAAGAAAATTCTAACGCTACGTAGACCGTAAAACTCGTGCATTTTTAGTTTTTGGATATCAGCGCAACCTTGTTCCACAGCGATATTTTTAAAACAAGTTTGGTCATAGAAAATATACAGTGTGCTGAAATTTCTTCTTGGAACAAGTCTGCTCTAATATCGAATTTGGATTATGAAGTTGCCAAATGCAGCATTTATTCTGCAATTTCCAAAACCAGACCATCTTAAACGGTCGTTTTTCATCATGAAATAGAAATATATATATATAAACATAATGAAAGTGGGAGATTTTCATTTGTATCTTGAATAACACAATTAGACAAAGAGACAGGAAATATGACAATATTTACTTTCTCATAAAAACGGGGGCAGAAAACAGTCTTTATTCAATATAGTCCATTAACAGCCATGAGTTCTGTGCAAAATGTGTTCGAAATATACAATTATGAAAGCTGCATGGATATCAGCAAGTGGTTTATGAATTTGCATTTGCAATATGTCAATGAGGTATCTGCCATGAAGTGAGTTGAAAGGGCGATAAGGTAGCGGTTACATAATCTTAAGGCGAACATCAAAATATGCCATGATTGCATAAGTGATGTCAACGAGAAGACAATCCCCAATTTGGAAAAAAACAAAGTTAGAGACTAAAGTGGAGGAGCGATTGGAACTGGAGCTTCGATAGCCCTAAAGAAGAATCAGCTGAGTCTAATGAGGACAAGGTCAGATTCTGTTTTAATTATTAAATTAGAAATGCCTTAGGAGGAGGTGAACGCGATGCTTGTTTATGCTGTCCATTGCCTGCCAGTAAAAGAAAACCTTAAAGAAAAACGTCATCGTAAGGTTTATCAGACCCTCTAAAGAAGACAAAGTGATGACCGCCTCAAGGGTCAAAATATCGTCCTTCCATTTGCGTAAGAGCGATGTATTAGAGAGCACTTGTGTCCCAGAAAGAGAAGAAACAAGAAAAAAAAACCAAGCTGCTGTATTTAAAGAAACCTCCTTTTTCCAGCTTGCGAGGAAATACTACCTTTTTCCAGCTTGTGAGGAAATACTACCTTCATCTTTCCATTGAGTAAATATCCAAAGAGCTTTCAAAATTACATTCGTATTGATAAACCATGCAATATTTCTCTGGAAGCCTCATCCATTTTCGCCCCCACGACCTTTTTAAGGAGTAGTTTACATGTATAACCTTACATTTTGTAACAAAGTAAACAACGTAAAAAGCTTTATATACAGACTCATAGCAGTATTTCACATATATAGGTTGATGGTACTGTTTCATAAACTCGCTTATCAATCTTTTCTTTATCAGTCATTTATCAGTATTTCCCTTTCTTTTGTTTATAATTTCCTTCCTCCCAAGCAAAAGGCATTACATGATGATTGTTGCAAGCTATATTCTACTGATTTAAAAAATTAATTACAGCAAGATATCTGACATAAACATTTATATATTTTTATCTTTCGTTTTTCTTCCTATCTATCTTGTGTTATCATATTTAAATATTACGTTACGTCCCCTGTCAAGTGGAACTCCTTATCTGTTCAAAATCTTCTCTGAGGTTCAAATTAGTGATAAATGGATACTATGTCAAAATTCTTATTGAAAATCACCCGAGCCCTGTGTCAATTGAAATACCTATTGTGTGTGTATATGTGTGTGTGGGCGGGGGAGGTATTATTTTTGTATAAGTTCTTTTTTGAAGGTAAAATAATAGATACTAATATTGTTTTGGCTATAAGTGACTAGAATGCACCAGTTGTTTTGAAAGACTTTAAAAGTAATGATGAAAGGGAGAACAAGAGTAAAGAAAAATGGAATCAGATCTTGTAAAGTCAATAATATAAATACAAGAGGAATTATATAAAACAGGATTTGAAAAGCTTAACGCAGAATAGAGCAAAAATAAAATGGTTTGAAAACCTTACGAAGCAGAAAACGAAGGTAAAGGTATGATGATTAGGTCAAAAGATAGATGGCATGCTTAAGGGGAGAAAATAAAAAATACTTTAGTAACTTGGAAATCAGAAACTGTACTTATAACTTATATTCCTAAAGTTGCCAAATCAGGTGTGTATGTCCGAAAGTGGTGTCACCTCTCTCTCTCTCTCTCTCTCTCTCTCTCTCTCTCTCTCTCTCATTTAAATTATAAAATAGCTCCAGCTGTATTTCACTCACAACGAAACGGATATTGAATTAATTGATCAGTGACAATCAAAAGAGCGTTTTTAAAAAAATAGATATATAGGTGAGTGTTTATGCCTTATCTATTAGATTTTGAACAGGCTTTTAACATATCAGAACGGAATTTTATCTTTCACTCTATAAAATTTGCTGGATTTCGAAATGATTTTCTTAAGTGACTCAAATCTGTCGAGATGCATAGTTATTAATAGTTTATGTTGAAATTTATTTTTTAAAATAGAGCATGGGGTACAATAGAACCCCTCTCCCTATACTTATCTGTTCATCTATTGTCTCGAGTTCCTTAGTGCAACAATTCAAATAAATCCAAATAATAGAGGAATTTATTAACTTGATATAAATACCCTTCTAAGTCAGTATGCTGATGATACAAACTGAATTTGAGACAGCACCAGACAATCACTAGAAGATGCACTAATGATCTTTAATCTATATGCAGATTGATCTGGCCTGATGATTAATTATGACAAGAAGAAATTATATGGCTAGGTGTATCTTTCTTGGATTCATCCAATATAAACTTATAAATTAGTCTTTATAAACACTCGATCTGATTGTTTGAATGCAAAAGAATGCAAAGGTTCTCAGAAAGCCTGAAGATCCTAGCAAGTGTTCTGTTATTTTTTTAAATTTATTTATTTATTTATTTATTTGTTATTTTAAAATCGCCCTCAATTATATATTTTTCAATCTAATCAAAAGTAATACCTTTTCCTAAAAATACGTTTCCATGCAGTGTAGATTTACATGTCAAGAAAAATGTTCATTTATTATTATACGATTCATTTAGCAAACATTTTGGAGTATTACATTCATGTGACAGACTGGCTAGATATAACTATATATCATTAACTAGAGAGAGATAACGGGAGAATTTTTATAAATTAGACGAAAGTCTCTGACAGTTCTTTTTTAAAACTCTGTGAAGTAAAAACATATCACGAATTATTCTTAACCACATGCTTGTCTGAAATTGCTGTTAATATCAACCCCCATAGGTATTACTTTTGGCGAATTTACAAGACACAGGTGACATTGGCGGAAATTCTCTAACCTTTCAAGAATTTGACACGAATTTCTTCCTATGCCTTAAAGTGCCATTCTATTTCACCCTGTATTGGACAAACCCGTAAAATTATATTATCTATTATTTTCAGAAGACATAAAATATTTGTATCAAAAGATATAGGCATTTTAAAATTGGAGTGATAAATGGATGAGATTATTTTATTTTTGAAACAAATCAGTTTCTTTTTCACAATTTATCTTGAAGGAATCGCCATCAATACATTACACCCCCGTCTCCCCTACACTCCACAACCATCATCGAAATATGTAGGAATCGTTTGGCAAACCTACCCACCCCAAGCCCCACATTCCCCCCCCCCCTTCATTTCTTATCCAATTATCTAGTCATTATGGTATGGATATGAATAGCACCAGAAATTTGAAATCCACAGTCTGACCACCTATCGCTAAAAATATCAATGCTGTATAATATTGATGTAATAATATGCAGTGGCGGATCTGGGTGACGGATGGAAGAGGGTTGGAGCCGAGCCGGCGCTGCCTCCCCTCCTCCCGCCAAAACTGAAATGAGCTTGAAACAACCGGAATGGTTTTTAGCGAAATTTTTCTTTACAGTGAGATGATTAAAATTATGCCACCTACATACTTAAAATGCAGAAAGTTCCAGGTACCCCCCCCCCCATAGCCCCCCACCAAAGGTTCCATTCCACAAACTCTTACCTACTTGTTTATGCCCCCTAAACAACATTCCTCGATCCGCCACTGATATCCTGAATGAATATAGCAGATAAACATGCAACCTTTAATCAGCCGTTCTAAGACGCTCATAACTGACTGAATGTGTACACACATTGTATATTCCCCTTTCTGAATCACATTGTATATTCCCTTTCTGAATCATTTAGGATCATTAATAAAAGTAAATGACTTACAGATTTCTGTATCCAGGCTTTTTTGTCTCAATCGTCCATATCTGTATGCACTAAAATAGCATTCGTCAATGCTGGTGAATAGCTCTTTAAAGTATGAAATATATGATGTTGATAAGGAATAAAATGGTATTTTGCATTAAGATGTATACTATCTAAAATAAAGATTAGATGATTCAAAGTACTCACAAAAACACATTAAATCAGCTGCATATAAGTTAAAACGGCAATAACGTTTACAAAAATTGCGGGAGCACAGTGATATGTCAATATGTGCTTCTTAAATGAGAACAGCTAAACACTTACATGTAAATGTTTCACAGCAATCAATCAAAAACGGAAAGACTATTTGGATTCATAATATTCTGTTATTTAAAAGGGCAAAATAGCGGGCGCACAGTTATATGCCAATATGTGCATTTTTAAATGATAACAGTTAAAGACTTACATGTACTAAGTTTCACAGCAATCAATCAAAAACTGAGAGACTATTTGAGTTCAGAATATTCTGTTATTTACAATATCAAGCTGCGAGTCAGAAAGGGCATAAACTCAGACAAACTAATCAGAAGCAGAGTGATTCTTCAATATTGGCATCTCCAGATTATGACTATAATATGTACCAAAACCACGGCAATCCATAAAATAATGGCGAGAACTGTTGCGTTCACAATATTGTGTGACGGACGCAAAGGCAGACAGACGGAGGAACGGACACGATGAATCCTATATAACCAAGCTTCTTGAGACAAGAACTGAATCCACTCTATCAGCATTTAATCATGATGATCACAGGATTTGATTTATAAATAAATAATTACGTATATCAGTCTTTTTGCTCAATATTTCCCTTTATCGAAGCAGTATATTTGTCTTATATGTGATTGCATGACCCTTGTTCAGAGCATTGAGAAACCTACTTCTACTAATAAGTTTTTGTTTTTCAAGTGGTAGTTGTTTACATTCACAAGGATGGCCATTGAGTGTTTGTGTCTGATCAATATACAAAACATTATGAGAAGCGAAGTGATTGTAACAGGAAAAGAGAACTAGAAAGGTCATAAATAACAGCGTTGTGCCGCTTTCAAAACAACAGAGCATACTTTTTCTTTCATGATCAAAGAAAAAACAAGTCTGTTCTCACAAAGTCATATCACATTTGTCGCTAGAACAAGCTACGAACGCAATGACTGAAGAAACGTTGTAGTTTATGACTTTAGATTTCGAATATAATACTGGCTGAGGCGGCTGATGGACAGACATCTCAATAACTTCCATGAAACAATGAAAAAGCTGACAGTTGGATTTTCTCTTCATACGGCCTGAGGATCACGTGGAATGACGCGGCAGTTCAATTTATAAATGTGCACTTAACATTGATCAGTGTATGGCGTTTTCTTTTACAGTGTAGTTTTCTTTCATTAATTATATATATTTTTTTACTATAGTCACAGTGTTGGTTCCTGGACATTGCTGTATGACTTCGGTTCTGCTTACAAAAAGAAATATATATCGCTTAAAAATGGTGTTTTGTTTTCTGAGAATCGGTCTTTTCATTCACTAGCTGGAACTCAAACAACTGTATCGTTTTAGAACAATGTTGTGATAACGTTTCGCAAATATATGTTTACGTATTGTACCAAAAGTCCAATGTGTCGATACTTCAACAAATTTCTAAAAAGGCGAAATCCTACAGGTATCACTATCCATCAAATTCCCCATAAGGTTTTAGAATCTTTCACAAACTGAGTAAAATTACTATCACAAAACAAATAAGGATCAGTAGACTGTGTCGATTTTTAATACCGTTTGATGGGAAGTTTTGGACAAGTCGTCTGTAATACAAAATCGTGTTGTATTCACTAGATAAGGTTGGTTATACCCAGTTTACACTCGATCACTTCACAGTGCATTTACAATTTAGATCCGGACAAAATAGATCCAATATTACATAAGCCTCGGACGTCTTCACAGACAGTAAGTATACGTTTATTCTTTTATACCGGCTACAAACGTCTTCGTCAATAAGATAGTTTGAAGGCCGAGAGTTTATTCATTTACAAGTACCGTATGTACTCGGATATAAGAAGTGTCAAAATCAAAAAAACATAGACCCTCAAATTTAGCGGAGGGACAAAACAGTGGAGCGCAGGAATATTCATTTTACAAACCCTATCTAATTTCTTGTTATATTGCAACAATATTTTGTTATACTTTTTTTAATTAAAAATTTTCTAAATGTTCTATTGCTTTCATACTCCGTTACAAGGTAGTGCCTTTGATAGCTAGTTCTAGCCATCCTTTCTTTCTTTATGATAATTTCAGTTGTATATGCTTTTGTGTGATGGTGCTCTCTTATTTCTATTGTTATATGGTAATGGCTGTATAGTTTAAAGTATAAAATCAATGTTTTGTTATTCAGTTACTCCTTCACTTTGTGCAAGTCATCTCTGTCTATTTTTCTGTCTGTATCTCTTCCTCCTCCTCTCTCCCTGTCGTTATGTCTATATCGCGTTCTGTTGCTATCGCTTCTTCCGTGTCTCTCTCTCTATCTCTGTCAAGAGACCGTCCCTTTTTTGTTACGATATGGAAGTTTTGTGAGATATTTCTAATCCCTATGGCTACAAGACCGGACAAGTAGTCGAGCTTTACATACCTGTAAAAGCTGGGTTTTTTTTATTACTGTTAAGCTAACTGGGCCTTAGAATAAACAAATACTGCTTACAATACAACTATTGATAGCGATGAGGAACTAATATGGTATATCCAATGCCAAAAGACATAATTCAACAACCATTTTTCAGACTTAATAAAAGTTATGAAATCATTTAATTTCTCCTGATGTAATTCCCTAAGTTTATATCAAACCTTCTGTAAAAAGGTTTGCAGTCTGTCGCTTTATTTTAAGTATGAAATCGAGACAAATGTTTTTGGAAACAAAATCTTTCTTTAAAACCTGCCTTTCGTATATTCTTTCCGTCAAATTTTAAACTTCTAAATCAAACATAACAAATCAACCAATACTTTCAATTTCCTATTGCAAACCCCAATTAATATGACTAAAACGATTAATGAGTCTTCAGTTCGAAAATAGATGACTTTTAAATTTCATTATCTGAGCCAATCTTGTTATCCACCTGTCTCCTCATTTATTTTACCTTCACTCTGATCAGATTTAAGGGAACAACCATGAAAATGTATGTGATGAGATGTAAGAAAATGTATTTTCTGCTTCCTTATGCTACCAATAATTATTTTATAAATGGTTGCAACGCATGCGTAAGAGAAAGAAGAGTGTATGCAGTAAAATACTTATACAAGAATGACGAGGTATGAACTTGATCGTATATCAGTATGAGAAGGCCGAAATTACTGATGAACACAGGAGTAGAGAAAGGAATATTCTTTTGACATCAAGTTGAGTGGACAGAAAGAATATAATTGTCATTGATATGTGAATGGAGTAGTTTTTATTTGACAGTGATTTGATGTGAATGGAGTCATTTTTATTTGACAGTGATTTGATGTGAATGGAGTCATTTTTATTTGACAGTGATTTGATGTGAATGGAGTCATTTTTATTTGACAGTGATTTGATGTGAATGGAGTCATTTTTATTTGACAGTGATTTGATGTGAATGGTGTCATTTTTATTTGACAGTGATTTGATGTGAATGGAGTCATTTTTATTTGACAGTGATTTTATGTGAATGGAGTCATTTTTATTTGACAGTGATTTGATGTGAATGGAGTAATTTTTATTTGACAGTGATTTGATGTGAATGGAGTAATTTTTATTTGACAGTGATTTGAGGTGCTCTTCCGTTGACTCTTATTATCTTGAACTTCAAGGAAAATGAAAATCTGGTCGATGTGGCCTAGTGAGAGATACATAACTACATCTCCTGCAGCTATGAAACGGGCCTCAAGAAAATAACTATATTTTGGATCAGGTTTTTTTTTCCTTTTTTTGTGTTTGTTAATCCTTCATTAAATTCTTCTTAGTTATATCGCATCGATGACCTTTCTTTTACTTTAATGAATGACAGAAACATCTTGCAAATTTTGGACACAATTCATACATGTAGTAGTAACACATTGCCTCATAGATAAGGTGTACAAAACCATTTTCCTGTTTGTTTGATTTTCCATAAGTCTATTTATACTATACAGAAGTTACTCACTATTAGATATATTCAGGTGACTTACACATCTAATATGCATCATGCTCATTGCTATCAGCATCATTATCGTCATTATCATCATCATTATCGTTGAAAGAAATAACCAAGACATGAAGGAGTGAAAAAAGAGAAATAAAGAAATAAAAGATTATATGAACAGTGATGAAAACATCTATATGTAGGGTATAAGTCTTTCGAGAGAACACTGTCTTAAAAGGCGTAAATATCGTTCCTGTGGTTAAGGTATGATCCTAATAGACAGATAGAAAGCTTGTTAGATAAAAGTGTTTTTAACTAGATACAACTGTCTGTTTATCTATCTATATCGATCTATCTATCTATCGTTCAAGAACAGGGACGTTTTAGTCAATCTAGTGTCTATACATGATAGTTCACCAGGATGGATCATGATTTTGAAATCTTTCGTCTGTTCACTTAGCCAGGGATGTCCCTATGTCAGATTTGCATGGACAGAGAAAAGAAATCTAGACTTAATGTGACGGGATTTTTACAGAGAAATGTGAACGGTAAGATGACTATATCAGTTGGTTTTTGTGGTTCGTATTCGGAAAAGTTGGGTGTGGATTTAGACTCCGTTTGAGTGATGACAGTTCCATTTCTGTAACTTTACAGGAAACTTTGGATTAGTATGCATATTTATATTGAGATCACGATACTAAATATACCTATTATATGCCCATGAAGAAATATTTTAGAATTATACTATTGAATTTTATGGCAATCAGTTTGCTCGTGTTCCACTGCTCGGAGTGCGGGCTTTATACCACTGCTCGGAGTGCGGGCTTTATACCTCTGCTCGGAGTGCGGGCTTTATACCACTGCTCGGAGTGCGGGCTTTATACCTCTGCTCTTTTGTATAATGTTGTAGAAGTTTGAGTTTGAGTTTAATAGAAATATTAGTATTAATGATAGTAGAAGTAGATGAAGTAGTTGTTGAAGAATTAATTAGTAGTAGTAGTGGCAGATGTTGTTGCTGTTGTCAATTTTGTTGTTGTCTAAGAAGTTGCAGTATTAGTACCAATAGTTTTAGTAGTAGTAATATTAATAGTAGCAATAGTAATAGTGGTAGTATTTGTTGTTGCTGTGTTGGTAGCTATGGTATTAGAAGTCCTTGTAGTAGTCGTAGTCGTAGCAGCAGCAGCAGCAGCAGAACGTGTCGTTTCCGTTTTCCACAGATCTGTTTCTTGATTACAACCAAGTTTTCGTATGTAATAAAGACAATATGTCTGAGAATACAAATGTGCATATGTTAATAGCCTCTTTGTGTAAAGCATTATGTAGATGAGTTGTTAAGACATATTCCTTTGTATCTGTAGAACAGGACATACCCATTTCATTTCATTAAAAGGTATATGCGCGTAAAGAACGCTTTCCATATAATAATCATGATTGCCTGGGCTGCACATAAATGAACAAAACCATTAATGGCCAAGATAAGGCACTGACTAATAGAGGAGAAATTTAGAAGAGTTATATAAAATGTTGAGGTAAAGAATATCTTCATCTCTCAGGTCAGTACAGTAAACCCTGCTTACCGACCAACCCGATTTCAAGACCACTCCGCTAAAGGATCGATAACTCAAAAGAATCAAATTGGGCATTTACTAAGTAGTTGACCCAATTACTTAGGCCTCCTCGGCAATCTGGCCATTGTTCTCAAATCTCGTCAGTGGTCGCATTAGCACGGTTTTACTATGTATATAATTAATGACATTATCTTTTTGCATGCAAGTTTTAGGGTCAGGAATATTGTGATATCCTTTGTCCATACTTCTGTCTAGCATGTGTCCGTTCGTCTTTTTTTTACCTTAATGTCTTTTTTTAAATCTGAATGAAATATATTTGTTAATGTGGTATCCATGTGCAAAAGTGGTGTTGATATAACCCCCTCCCCTGTGATGTCTGGAAGAAAATCAAAAGGCAAAAGTTTCATAAGAAAAACGTCAACTGCAGTAACTGAAATTGATGATTGCAATCATTTTGAAGTTTCTGTTCCTTTGATTATGAGCTATGTTGTAATCATAACGAAAATATTTTGATGGAGATAATTCTTGTAGTAATACATTTCACCAAGAAAAACAATGCTGGAGATCATATTGAAAGTTCAATATCACGTTTTTATTACTGCACCTGACAAAAGATGACCTAAAGATATACTTGATCACGTTTAGTAAAAACTGCATCTGACACTTGAAGTTGGCTAAATTCTGCATAAATTTTAACCAAATATAACTTGAAAGTGTAATTAACAACCAAATATTTGCTATTTATTGCACTTGAGCATACAACGGTGCTACCAATCTAGCCTTAATCCAAAGCCAAATGTCATGGATTTGCCTTCTGTGGGATTTAAGCTTGGAAAGATGGAAGCAGACATCATTTTAAAGCTAAGACTATGAATAATTCAAAAATCAATGTTGTCATTTGCTTCTCATCTAGGTCATAGAATAAGGAAAGAAAAAGAGCAATAAAAGAAAGATAGAAAGAAAGAAAAGATAAAAAGTAGAAGAAATATTTGCCAATTGAGCTTTGAATCAGCAAGAATCATCTAAATATATTGCTTTACATTATTTGTACAGTTAGATGCTTGCTCATTTATGATACATTGAGAAACACTGAATATAATGTAATTATGAAAACTGTTGTATGTTTTATGTCGTGACTGGTACCATGTACAAGTTTTTAGTGTCTACAATTAGCTCAAGATCAGATTTAACTCTAACGCTGTTAAGTGGAGGAAAGGAACTGTTAACTTTTTTATTTACTTGCCAAAATCACCGTTGTTACAAGTTCTTAATGAAAATTCAAAACATAGCACACATGCTTACAATTAGACAACAACAATCCTTGATATAACGTTTTCTATTCCAATCATATTTGAACTACATTTCAAGCGTTCATATTTTTGTGACGTCTTTCCTTTATGAAACGGAAATGGCTCATATGTAAAAAAAATAGAAAGTGTACAAACAGAGTTGAACGGCTAGAGTATCTTGCCCATCGTAACTTTTCTGATGAACATCTGCATAGATCTAATCAATCTATTTGCAAACGTGGTAAACTTGGACTCAGTTTTCCGACTGATACACACGAAGTTTTAAGTCGAGTGGGACGTGTGTATTTTTGTGTATGCTATGATGTGAAAAAATACCGACCAAACGGAGATATACTCAGATGCGCTTATTTCAATACTTTTATCACTATGTAAGGTCGTGGCAATTCATTTCTGCCGCTATTAAAAAACGAGGTGTATCCCCGGTATATTGGTGTGTATTCTCACCAATGTCCCCGTTCCGCACCTTTTACAAACGCACGCATGTACACACACACACACACACACAGACACACGCACACCTTCATCTATACTCTGTCTCCTCGAGTTTGGAAATGAATGCCAATATTCATTAGCTTTTTTCAAAAGAAAGAAAAAAAAAGTGGACTGGCCTCTCCAATATTAATAGCCACTATTGTGATGAGGTGCAGTTAAATGCTTAAACTACATCATAATTCATCCAATTACCCATATATAACAAGTTAATTTTTTCGTTTTTTTTTTTTTTTATTCCGTGTTCAGTTTCACTTTTATTAATTTATTTAAAATTTTAAATATTACTTTGTCATGCGTGATTTTAGCATTTAGTCAACTCTGTCATCGACGATATGTATGGCCATATGTGATATTACAACTCTGTCATCGATGATATGTATATGGCAATACGTGATATTACAACTCTGTCATCGATGGTATGTGTATGGCAATACGTGATATTACAACTATGTCATCGATGATATGTATATGGCAATATGTGATATTACAACTCTGTCATCGATGATATGTATATGGCAATACGTGATATTACAACTCTGTCATCGATGATATGTATGGCTCTAAGTGATATTATTTTGAAATTTGGTTCCATCGGATGAAACAAAAAGACATAAGGAAATCAATAGCCATAGTGTGTAGTATACAGAAGAAAAAATACTATATATTTACATCATAAATAATATGCATCATGTCTCTCTCTATCTCTCTCTCTCTCTCTCTCTCTCTCTCTCTCTCTCTCTCACTCTCATGATTACACATATACACAAATGCACATTTTCAATGCTGTTACCTGTAACAACTTTGAAGCCATATCTGATAAATACACTCGTTGTACTCAAAATGTTTATGCATAACTTATTATATATATATATATATATATATATATATATATATATATATATATATATATGCATGTATAAGGACAAATCCTACCTTTAGGCGACAGCATATAATTTGGCACCTTCGGACGACATCTTTGTATAGTGAATATCTACGAGTCATTATAGTATCCGTGGGGTATGGAATGTTAAAAGGCATGAAAAATGGGTACAGCAAAAGAAATGAAAAACATATATTTTGTGTCGCCTATTTACTGCCGCCAGATGGTAAAACTATCTACGTTCAGGCATATAACATACCAGTATGCGACATAGCGTAATAGTTCATGTGTATATGCGACCCAGAGGTATTTTTTTATATATGACACTCAAAGGTAATAATATGTCACCCAATGATATCATATACAGTGAAAATAAAGTGGTTATATAAACGGGGTGGTCTCAATATCGGGATTCCGCTTTTGGAAAGTATGTATGTATGTATGTATGTATGTATGTATGTATGTATGTATGTATGTATGTACAGATATATTGATAAATAATTTCATCGGAGACAAAGAAGACATACACAAAGTCATAATGATATATTGTTCAACATTTTGGGGGTCCGAATGTGTGACAGATTTGCCCCCCCCCCCCTGTTCAAAAATTAAACTTACTATTTAAGGTATTTCAATAGAAGGTGGTTCCGTCCTCATACTCATTACAATGTCGTAGAAAGTGAACATTTGTCTAAATTTTAAAATGAATTGGTAATTATAATGCACTTTTTTCCTATGTTTGTTTCTTTTTCGGGGCCCTCTGAGTCGTGGGGGCCCGGTGCAGTACACTCACGGCATCCCCTCTCCCATCCCCCTTGCAATAACCCTTTACTGCGCAATGACGCTTTTTTACGCCAACCCCTTTACTGCACAATGACGCCTTTTGACGCATTTCTTGAAAAATCCAATTAAGATACCCAGTACTACCAAAATTAAGTCTTTATACCCATAACTATCAATTATACGGCTGTGAGAATGCATCTACAAAGTAAATATGAACCAAATCATTACTTTAATCGCAGGATTAAAGCAACTGCGCAGTTCAATCTACACTCATTCGTTGTATGTAACAGTATGTCTGCAATTTGTCAACATGTGCTCTGCATCCCGCGGTTGCGACGTGAAGTCATTTGAAATTTTGAATAGTACAGTTGAAAGATTTTTGATAATATACACGGGAATGTTCCATTCTTTGAACTAGTCCAGTTAATTGTTATCAACGTTTCACCAAAATAGAGGAAGATTAAAGCACACTTCGAATTTTGGAACGAGGCTCTATGCTAGAAATACCTTACCGACATGTGTTCAATGCTTAAGTTTATATCCGTCATTTCATGCTAGAAATACCTTACCGACATGTGTTCACTGCTTAAGTTTATATCCGTCATTTGATCAAAAAGACATGACCAAGAATCATTGTTTTCTCAAAAATATGGAATTTTGTATATTTATAAAGCGTTGACTTGGTAATTGTAATATTTATCAGCACGAAAAATATACAAAGGAAGTCATCGAATATTCGTCTATTTTTAGAAACAAGGATAAAACGTTGATCACATGGCACGACAAATTCTTCTCATCTTCTCTAATCGATAGCGGATGTTTAACGCGGTAACATTTAGGATTTGTTCTTATAGAAACGTGTTTCAGTACTTTTAATATTTATTTAATGTCACATATCATTTTTAAATCATTATAGTTCTTAATTTGTTGAATTTCACAAAAAGGTTGTATAGTTCATAATTTGTTGAATTTCACAAGAAGGTTGATGCACGATAGTGAATCCCTCAATGAGTGAATCAAGCACTTCACATTTCGAAAACCATTAAAATCATTAAATATGCTAAATATTGCACATCAATACTGATTTAATGATCGATTGGACCCCCTCTCCCGGTTTTCAAAGATCTGCCAAAACTTGTTTTTAATCAGTATCAATATTTAATTACTGCTCCCAAGAACACATTTCAAGTTGCCTCTGCATTGACAATGAGAGGGTAGGATGGTTACCAGGTGTTAAGATTTAGAAAATTCGACAACCTTTCTCGGCATAGGAAATTCACAGAAGGACAAAACTAAGCTAACATTGTAATTTTACATTAGTAAGGGATACAGAGAAGAGATAAATTAATTTCATATTGGTCTAAGAATAACTTACTCAACAATAATAATGATCATAGTACATGGGTATAAAACTATAGTGAGGTATATATGACACTCTATCATTTAAGTTTCAGTTTCGTGATTTTGCTTAACAGAAAATATTTCTGGTTTTAGATTTTCAGAATAGTACATGAGTGAATCTAAATGCCGACTTTTTCATGCTTCTTTTAGGCCAAGGCTTAGTTACACATGAATAATTGCTGTAAGTTACAAATTCCATACCATACAGAGGGTGTGTATCCCTGGATCCAACAGGAGAAAACGTGCTAATATGAAATGAAGCTACATAGAAAATCTTCATTATCTATATGAAACATGTTAGGGAGTTTTAATTTGTCGCCCACTGGGAATATAGCTAAGAACGCAAGCCCCAAATTATGGTACCTCTCTCTCTCGCTCTTTCTCTCTCTCTCTCTCTCTCTCTCTCTCTCTCTCTCTCTCTCTCTCTCTCTCTCATGCACACACCTATGATTTTTACCTTGTCACGGAATTATGTGTACTTTATGTCAATATATATATATATATATATATATATATATATATATATATATATATATATATATATATATATATATATGTGGACGAAAATATACTCCGGTTATGTTGCCACGTACAGCATTACCCGAGGGTGATTTCTTTTTCGTCTTTAGCTATTTCAAAATACTGAGTTCGATTCATCATATGCTACACGTGCAAATTGCCTGCAGTGAAAACCCCAATTACCTCGAGTTCTCTGGATACGCATATTCACCTCAGCCAGGGTATTTATATATGAATTCTCTATGTATATTCACATTACAATGAGTTTTGTCAGGAAACTAACCACTTTACGGGAGCAATCTTCATCTGTAGAAGTATGTGAAATATAGAATTGTATTCTATTTTGCTAACCGTTTTATGTGACAAAATTGTTTTGTATATTGGATGTTTCAAAATTTTATTCAACATTTTACGTTCAGTCAAACCTTTGTCATATAACGCCATGCTATCAGAAAGACTATAGTCTGTTTCAAGTTAGACATTTTTTTTTTAACTGAACAGACAGATTGAATTCAATTATATGCTGCATGCATTGAATGATGAAAAACGTTCGAGCTCTTATGATCCATTGAGATTATTCTTGTCGGACACATATTCATGTACGAACGGGATTATTATAGTAGTAATCTCGTACAGTAGTTATGATCAGCTACTTTAATGTGTAACGAAGCCAATTCATGTGCGCGCATGCGTAACGTATATCATTGCATTCGTAGTTAACCGTGTCATGTGTACTACACGGATCAGTTATTTTATTTTTTGCTGTTATTGGTTTGGTGATGGGCAGTCGTAGAACTCTCTGGAGTTCCTTGTAATCTGTATGCTGCTGTCTGGTGACGTTGGCTTGGAAGAGAGTACTGGTGTTGGCGCAGTAAGTGACCAAAGCTTCGCGACCAGCGGTTCTGTGTTGAATGCGGAGGCTCTCGAGGGATCCTTCAACAGACTGGGAGGGGCACGCCATGTGGCTCCTTGACCATTCACTAAAGCTTTGGAACCGGAAATACATCGCGGTCGTCAACTGGACGCCACCATATATATATATATATATATATATATATATATATCTATATATATATATATATATATATATATATATATATATATATATGTATATATATATTCCATTTTTGAATTGATATATTTCACTATTGCAATATGAGCATAAATTAATAATTCAATATCGCTAAGTGAGTGATAATCCATAATACATGCATCCAACTTGTGGATAAAATATACATTATTCATATTTGTGTATAAATCATATAGTTTGGTCACCCTTGGTGTTGAATCATACATCATTTGTATTTGAGTGTAAATCCTATACTTTCATTGCTCTTGGTGATAGAAACGTACATTATCCATATTTGTGTACAAATTCCATACATTGCGCGTCCATGGTGATATATCTATATATCAATCATATTTGTTTATAACTTCCTTGCGTTGATTCTGATGTAACTAAGCCTTTTCCAAAAGGAATCATGAAACAGTCTGCATTTAGATTCACTCATAAAAGTTTCTAATGTAACTTTGCCGTCAGGGTTAGCATGAGTGACCAATTAAATGAAGGGGATACAAACTGGGCGGGAAGGAGGGAAGTAGGTCAAGGGTTTGAAAACTAATTGGCGTATCCATGCTCTCTATACTATAGCAGAACGTGGGGAAATATAGTATCAAGTTTTTTGTGTGATTCTACATGATAATGTTGGAGAAGAAGGCAACATGGATGGACGCAATGGCAAAACGGAGGAAAGATGTTTGGAGGAACGGAGGTTTTCAAAATACCTTTGTAGCCTCCTGAGGAAATATTGAATAATCATCATAAACAATATAATAATTATTCCTTACTTACTGATAATAATTACATTGAAAGATAGTATCGGATTCTAAAAAAATGCTCATATTTTTTAAAAACCCTACCATGATTATATTTCACAGTCGACAGGCTGTGAAGTAAAGCTTGAATAAATATGACAGAAATAATGATACATGTATCATGAAATCATCACTAACAATAAATTTATAAAATGAAGCCAAATAATGTGCGGATAAATTATTGTATTTGCCTCAAACTATTTAAATGGTTACCTTATTATAATGTGCCCTTTAGTATCTATGACATATAGAAATCTGTCACTTTAATTTTTCCCCTTTCTCTAAAATTTAGATTCACTGACCAAATTATGTTATGCCTGCTGCAGAAATGATATCTGTTGATTGCACAGACAAGTCTAGTGTCTTTTTCAATTCTCAAGTTTTTCTAATTTGATTGTTTATTATTACTTGTATGTATTATATTCTGTATTATATATTGTATTATATTGTATGTACTATATTCTGTAAATCTAAAACCAGAAATATTTTCTGTTAAGCAAAATCACAAAACTGAAACTTGAATTATAAAGTGTCATATATACCTCACCATATTTTTATATCCATGTAGTATGATCATATTCGGAGACCAGTATCAAATTAATTTATCTCTTCTCTGTATCCCTTACTAATGTAAAATTACAATGTTAGCTTAGTTTTATCCTTCTGCGAATTTCCTATGCCGAGAAAGGTTGTCGAATTTTCTAAATCTTAACACCTGGCAACCATCCTATCCTCTCATTGTCAATGAAGAGACAACTTGAAATGTGTTCTTGGGAGCAGTAATTAAATATTGATACTGATTAAAAATAAGTTTTGGCAGATCTTTGAAAACCGGTAAAGGGGGTCCAGTCGAGCATGAAATGAGTATTGATGTGCAATATTTAGCATATTTAACGATTTTAATGGTTTTCGAAATGTGAAGTGCTTTATTCACTCATTGAGGGATTCACTATCGTGCATCAACCTTCTTGTGAAATTCAACAAATTATGAACTATACAACCTTTTTGTGAAATTCAACAAATTAAGAACTATAATGATTTAAAAATGATATGTGACATTAAATAAATATTTAAAAGTATTGAAACACGTTTCTATAAGGACAAATCCTAAATGTTACTTCGTTAAACATCCGTCAAGAATATGTGCATTTTAATAGTAGTACATTTTGGTCGTATTCATTGCTAACTGCACATAACTCTCTCTCTCTCTCTCTCTCTCTCTCTCTCTCTCTCTCTCTCTCTCTCTCTCTCTCTCTCTCTCTATATATATATATATATATATATATATATATATACATAAAGAGAGAGAGAGAGAGAGTAACTACTGCATATTTAACAAATGTGCAAGAAATTTTCCATCCACTCTTTTCATTGCAGCATCGAGATAGAACACAATAATTCTATTTTTATTGATTCATGATTTGTCAATTAGATTTTTAATATATATGAGTGCCTTGTATGAATACATAAGTTTCTCCCCTCTCTGCACGTTAATTTATATGCATGTTAGACTTGCCATATTAAACATATTGGGCAGCTTTAAAAAAACACGGCTTACTTTCGAGCACAAAACGTCTTAGAAACTAAACGATTTATTTTCAAGGTAGGCTTAATTTCAAACTTTTATAGTATGTCAATACTTCAAGTGATCATTTCAAAGGCTTCTCAAACGCATGCTAAAATCTTGACATATAATGTAAAAAGCAATCCGGTTTAGTTGAAATCCAAACTTGTAATATCTTCAGATCAGATGGATGCTTTGAGATTTGTCTTCAACATCGGACCATTCAGTAGTTTACTTTGTATACGGTAAGGATACCTTCAAACTCTTCAATACTAGCGAACTGGAAATGAAAGCTTTGCACATAAAATATACCGGGTTACGGTATGTGCAAAGTAAATAGTTAAACTTGAACATGAAAAATGTAATACGCTTCTGTCAATATATTATGTGTAAAAGTAATACAGTTCATTATATTTTCAGGAGTTTATAACAGTTATTGGGATACCGTCATCGTGTACATGTAAAAATAAAATGTCCATAACTGTTTGTCAAACGATTCATTGCAATGTATGGGAGTTTATTATGTTACGGGAATACATGAAAATATAATAACATTCATTAATTTACTGGAGTTTATTTCATTTAGGGAAAAAACTTCAACTGGTAAATGTAATTAATTTCCAAGAATATAATAATTGTAAATGTTTGTTAAACAATTGATTACATTTACGGGAGATTATTACATTTACGGAAATACCTTCTACCCATAGATGTAATAAATTCTTGCAAAGGTAATGACAGTAAATACGATACAATTCTCTACATTTAATGTAGTTTATTACATTTAGGGGTCGAGGGTAAATCTGTAAATGTGATAAAGTTTCATAAATATGAATATATTTTGCAATATTTACAGATATTGCTTTTTTTGAAGATGTTTTGATAATAGTTAGACTGGAAACGCGTACATTTAACAATACCCGCAAATATGATGAATTATGTTACATTAAATTAGGATTGCCTGTGTCAGAGTGTAGTATTAATTAAATGTAATTAACTCTTGTAGATATAATGATTTGTTCACCTTGAAAGATAATCACATTTATGGAATTTTATTAGTCAGAGTTTGAAGTTTAACCTGTAAATTTAATAAACCCTTGTCAGTGTAATAAATTGTATTATTTCTCACATTAATATATTCGCGGGGGGGGGGGGGGGTCATTTCATAGTCTACGGTAAACATAGAAGTTAATAAAGTCCCGTTAATGTAATATATTGTTTTGCAAGATACAACTATTGTCATCTAAAGCTGTGAAGATTTAAAATTTTCCCCCTCAAGGTATGACGATATTCCGATGTACAATCACATTTGGACCTTTATGAGTTTGTTCAAATCCCCAGTGATAATATTGGCATCTTTCTGATGACAATAGGGATTTCACTTTCCAGGTTCGACTTCACGTCTCGCAAAAGAGACATCCAATTTTTCATAGGTCACGTGATTCGTAATCATCAATTCAGAGACATTCTTACATATATGAAGCTCAATAATTACAGGCATAACACTAACATGACTTTGAATCATTCAGAGACATTCTTACATATATGAAGTTCAATAATTACAGACATAACACTAACATGACTTTGATTCGTTTACAGGCTGATGATAAATACCTTTATGTAATAAACTGATTTGCAGCCAAGGTTATTAATCTTGGGACAAAGGCATTGTAATTTCATTTTCAAATTATCAAGGAGGTTGAAGAGAACCTAACTTTATAAGAAAGATACCACTAAATGATTTGAGGTAGAACACAAAGACCAGTATAATGCAGAAAGTATTTGAATTTCAAGGACTTCATTTGCTGAGTTTTAAAAAATAAAATATTAAGTTTTTCTGCATGATTTTTGTAACTTGTGGAAAGAATTCCCTAAAATATTTTAAAAACATATGCACTTTACAAAGAGTATAAAAAGATACTTAAAATTACGTAACCAATTTGATTTTTAAACATTTTGAAAAAAAACAACAAAAAAAAAACAACAACAACAACAACAAAATGGTATTTGTTGGATTGCAGAAGTATGAAAGAAACTAGTAAAACTCTTGCTGATCATCGCGTCCGTTGCTTATTTATGTTTCGTCTGAGCCATGAAAGTCTACCATCTATGATGATATGCCTACAATCGCCGAGAATAACAACACCACCTGTTGTATTTTGCTGGTAAACTATTGCATATCACACTCTTCTGCTTGTACATTCAAGGATATCGATGTGTGTTATCTAACATAATGGTATGCATTATCATTCAGATGGTATGCATTATCATTCCAGATTGTTTGCATTATCATTCCAGATTGTTTGCATTATCATTCCAGATTGTTTGCATTGTTTGCATTATCATTCCAGATTGTTTGCATTATCATTCCAGATTGTATGCATTATCATTCCAGATTGTATGCATTATCATTCCAGATTGTTTGCATTGTTTGTATTATCATTCCAGATTGTTTGCACTATCATTCCAGATTGTTTCCAAAAGTAAAATAAATAATATTTTTACAGCCCAACCTCCAATAACTATCATCTCCCTTAAAAAAGCACATCCAGTACATAGCTAGTGCCTGATTTTCCCATGGGTCTCGGTTTAAGTGCATTTTCTACCTCAGCCACCTCCCTTAACGATGTAATTTTATGTTTCATTTGGTGGCTGGTAAAGAGAGTCAGTATTTTATTTCCAGCGTTCTTTTTATTGATATTCACACAGAGCTGTTTCACTCATTCTTCACCAATTTTTGTATGTTCATGTAAAACAAAGATCTGCATTAATTGTATAAATGCAAGTGAGCAGGCCTTAATTGTATACATGCAAATCAGCAGGCCTTAATTGTATAAATGCAGGTGAGCAGGTCTTAGTTGTATAAATGCAAACAAGCAGACCCTAATTGTATAAATGCAAATGAGTAGGCTCTAATTGTGTAAATGCAAGTGAGCAGGCTCTAATTGTACAATGCAAGTGAACACGCCTTATTTATATAAATGCGAGTGAACAGGCCTTAACTGTATAAATGCAAGTGAGCAGGTAATAATTGTATAAATGCAAATGAGCAAACTCCAATTGTATAAATGCAAATGAGCAGGCTCTAATTGTATAAATGCAAATGAGCAGGTTATAAATGTATAAATGCAAGTGACCAGGCTCGAATTGTATAAATGCAAGTGAGCAGGTCCTTGTTTCGAGTTTTATACTTTCTATATTTTGAGTGACTATTTCCAATTCTACTGCTATAGATTAAACATGATTCAAAATTGTTTTGTCTTTGTGTTGAAATTGATATAACATTCTATCAATGCTTTATTTTAAATATACAAAGTACAAGACTTAGAGGGGCTGTTCTCCCCAAATAGGTCGATTCTTGATGGTCAGTTCTCCTCAAATAGATCGATTCTTTAAATATACAAAGTTCAAGACTTTGATGGGCAGTTCTCCTCAAATACTTGGATTCTTTAAATATACAAAGGTCAAGGCTTTGATGGGCAGATTTCCACAGATAGGTTGATTCTTTAGATATACCAAGGTCAAGACTTTGAGGGGTAGTTCTCCTCAGATAGATCGATTCTTTAAATATAAAAAGGTCAAGACTTTGATGGGCAGTTTTCCTCAAATAGGTTGATTCTTTAACAGCAAAATACATTGGGATAAGACAAATTCTACTGGCATATTTTGCATAAATTAACTACGAAGTTTCCAAATAGGTTGAAAAATGGAATTAAAGTTTTAGTTTAAACCTAAAGTAACCAATACATTATTCAAGTTTTGCTATTTTGACTCCGAGGTTTGATTCTACTTCAAACCAGCCTTTAGCAAGCATCACATAGAAGAACCTTCGTTTTTTTTTTCTCCAAAGAGTCTTATGGTAAAATTATTTTATAGAGTTAACTGACAGATAACTTTTAGGGTTTTTCGGATGTTTCCTACACGTAAATGTTGCATTTACTACAGCAGCATGTTAGCTGCAAATATTTAGCATTTTGTATTATTTTTGTCGACTTCTTTAAACGTCGTCTTCGTGTAAAAATATCACTTTTAAACAGCATTCATTCTCTTTGTTTTGGTCCAGGAATCATATTTGTAATTAGGATATCAGAGTGTAATCGATACATGGGACTTACCTCGTTTGTATTCTAATATCTAAATCAGACGACACAGATGTAAACAGCTACCACTCTTTTCCATGGGAGTGAAAACATGTGCATCTTTCTCAGTGATGGATCTATTTCCACGATGTTTGAGCGCCTGTGCATTTATGTTTCCAAGCGCCATTCAAAATACTTTATTAGACTATCAAAGAACACCTTTGACTTCGATTTCACTCATTTGGAGTTAATTGGAAGTTCGAGCATACGGATGTAACGTTAAATTTAATGTATATATTTTGGCTGCGTATGGAAATCGTAATCTTAAGCAAATCAGTCGGGCCTCGGCATTATTCTATTCTGGCTGGTTTTACCTACAAGGATACACTGTCTAGTTCACAATAAATAAAATATAGATGAAAAAAAGATACATTTCATAACAGTTAATTCTCATAAGCTATGGTGCATAAAATATAAATTTAGAACATTGATATTCGTACGGCTTAGTAGATTATTACTATTATCAATATATAATTCTGCGTGTGATTCGTTGAATTTGGAGGCGGTTTGCCAGGATCACATGACAAGTTGAACTAATTATCATTAACATAAAATACATTGGTGGGAAAGGAAATATGATAGTACCTTTAAAAAAAATGAAAAATACTATAAGAACCATCAGTATATAACAATAGCCCAGGTATGGAGTTATTATCAGAAAAGATACAATTAATTAAAAAGTGATTGAAAATATATTTTGACTATCATCACCCTTTTTTTTATATTGTGACCTATCGTACATTAAATCTCAGCCATACGCATTCCTTTACGACAGTTTAATAGGCAAAGAATTTAATTATATGGGGAAAAACTTATGAATGAAATCGGACAAATCACTTGGGTTGAGATATCCCAAGACAGACATTACTTGGGTTGAGATATCCAACGACAAATATTAATTGGGTTGAGATATCACACGAGCGACATTTTGCACAAGACACAAGACAATCTATCCACTTAAGCTTTATTTTCAAAGGAAACAATTTCATTTCATTTTAAAAAGCTGAACTCATAAACACGTCACAGAATTTTGTATGGGAAGGTGTGGAAAGAGTAATTGAGTAATAGTAATAGTAATATCAAATGCAATGTTACACAAAACATATGTTATTACTTCTGATATTACTACATTTACGGGTAGTGTTTATTAAATTGACGGATTGAGGAATTATTATATTTAAGTGTGACATCTATTATGTTTTTTATCATGTTTAAGGTTCATGTGGTTTGTTACATGTACGGTTGTTGTTATGACATGACGCGAGTGTATTACCTGTTTCATAACAAAACAGTTTTCTTCCTACACGTCCCGGTCTCGAAACGGCATAGTTCCATTTCTTCTTCTGGCACTGATAAAACAGCATATTTTGCAAGTCACGCTATTTAATAACTATTGTTTCAGCTTTTTGGGGTGATAAAGTATGATTTTCAATTTGATTCTGCAATGATTCTAAACTTGGAACTGTGCGTAACCACACAGTGTCTTTATACAGCCGATTTTATTTTTAGAGTGAACTATACTTGCTAATGTATGTATGTATGTATGTATGTATGTATGTATGTATGTATGTATGTATGTATGTATGTATGTATGTATGTATGTATGTATGTATGTATGTATATATATATATATATATATATATATATAGAGAGAGAGAGAGAGAGAGAGAGAGAGTGAGTGAAGCCGATAGGTTCCCGTTCATAATAACTTAAGAATAAATCGACAAGTTTATTTTTTACACATAAAAGGCTAGAACAGTTAATGATTTCGGAGGTCGCGAACGGGACTGAATACATTAAAAAGAAAACTGATCGGAAATTAAACGACATGGCATGAATCAACAGAAAGACAGATGAATGAAAATATGTACAAATAGGCAGACAGACATTAAGACACAAATATAAAATAATGTCAAATAGAGGCATAAGATCAGCACACTCATTGCCAATCGTTCAAGACCTCGAAGAAAAAGATGCTATTGATACGTTACCATCATGAGCTGTAAGACCTTCCCGTTGCGTGTGTGTGTGTGTGTGTGTGTGTGTGTGTGTGTGTGTGTAAACTGCTAGGTTACCCACCGTATGATTTTTTCTACTTTGCATCAAAGAATAAAATGTGTTAATATTAGGAATCGCCCCAAAATATGGAGATAAATATTTTTCTTTTTAACTTTGAATAAAATGGACATGCCATAATTACATGATGTTCATCTTCAATCATCAAATTCTTATTACATAAACAGCATAACTCTTGACGAACTGGAATTTTATTGTATCTACAGTTTTCCACCGTCAAATCATAAGCAGAGCATCGATTTAAAAAAAAAAAGTAGTCGGTAATTTAAAGGTAATCCTATATAACGGTGACATTTCATGTCTTTCTGAAACTTATAATTTAGATAATGAAAAACCTTACTCAAATTCGCTACCTGACTCGACCATTCTTGCAAAAAATTAGATTTTTGCCATTGGTGACAGAAAGACAAGATGAGTTCACTATTTCCAGCATCATGTAAGAACCAAGCATATCCCAGCCCATATCTCAAACCTTTAACCTTAGACACCCAGTTTGACTTCACTGCATCATCAAACTTTTTTTAAATGACATAACACTAAGCTGGATATCAAGCCCCCTATCCAATATTATCAATTTAATCCAATATTTTATACACCTTAAGAAATATTTCACACACAGAGGGTATCGTCCACACTCTCCTCTGACCAGAAAGGAAGTATAATTTATCGGAAGTGTAAGAATTGTTGCACAAAATCGATAAATCCCCCATTTTTGAACATCATTATCTTTTTTTTATCTCACTTTACTCTCGTTCCTGTTCTATTACAGAATTGTTCTATAACACACAATTAGGACTGAAGTCCTCTAACGGTATCTGCACAGGTAGAAACATCATCTTTCTACATATATATCTGATATATCTTCTGTTACAGAGATACTTTTGTCTGATTTTGAACGTATTTCAGTTATTAAATCATTAAAGAACAAATTGAATAAAACTGGGCTGAGAATATGTTCCTGTCTTGTTCCAATATTACATTCAAGTGTTGATGTATACTTTTTGTAAGTTAGAAAGAAAGCAAGTAAATATATGAGAAAGTGACTGAGAGGTTAAAAAAGGAACTAATGTTCGGTCTGAAGGCAGTTTTTAAAGCTAGACACTAAAACCCTTATTCACATCAAAGATGCACCCATTTCCTAAAAATGTGAGGAAAACACTGTATGTATGTATGTATGTATGTATGTATGTATGTATGTATGTATGTATGTATGTATGTATGTATGTATGCAACTCTACTATGTGACTATCGAACATAATATTACAACTACGCTTAACATGCATTCCTTACTTAAAAATGATATTCGAGAATATATATTCTATGAAAAAAGAAGGGTCAATAACAATAATAATAATGATGATGATGATGATGAAGATAATAATGAAGATATAACACACACACACACGAACACACACACCATCGAAATGTCCCTTGATTTATGATTTAATTAATATGTGGGTTTTTGGTGCTAATAATAATAATAATAATAATAGCAATAATAAGAATAACAACAACATCAATAACATGGGTGGGACCACAATGCATTGTGAAATCATCTTGATGCATTTTTATTGATTATACCCATTCCACGATGCATTATGAAACAAATATTATATATTTTCGTTGATTATATATATTTATTTGTAAATTAAACTTCCCACTTTTCAATCTCTAGTGCTAGATCTAATTTACATACAATCCGATGATACAAAATTAAAGAAAATATCAAAAGAAAATATCGAATTGTTGCAGAATATATGGATTAGATTCTGGGTTGTTTTGCTTTTTTTCCTTTAAAAAAATGAAGACAATTGCAGACCGGGACAGTCTATTTATTACAGATTTCGATATAACGTGGTTTTATTTCCTTTTTTTTCCTTTGTCAGTCTTTTCTCTTCAATCTTTTTTATCCGCAAGTCTGAATGTGTCACTTAAAATATATTAATGTGTGTACACTTCTCAACCTTCGTTCAAGCTGGTTCACATACTGAATGATTCAAAACGCTGCATTTATACAACGCAAATGAATACAAATGCTTCAAATCAGTGTAGAGGAATTGCATCATCTTACCGCCATTTCAGAGGTCGAATTGTCCTTTGGAGGTAGATCTCGATCAGCCAATCAAATTGCAGAGAATTATAGTCAAATTGACAAGGTAAAGGAAGCCACGACTGTGTCACAAACAGAACTTGCCACACCGCTTGTCTCCTAACCATCTTAACTGTCAAGACTAAACATGGACGGAGGGAAAAGCACTACAAATAAACTTGAAGTAAGTATGTCATTCTTCTTTTCTCCTACATTTCAAGGATTTGTGTGAGTATGTGGCCGGTACAGAGTGTTACTGCGCTTGATTACCAAATGGCACGTTTCTAAATCTGGTTTAGCGAGCCTGCATTTTAAGGTGGACCGATAAAGAACTTCTATATCGGAATTATGCCTTTCAATTTAGATTCATGTATTATGCCTCAGAAAAAACAAATAGAAAGAAGACATCTTAGCTTTTCAATAAACATCTGGCACCTTGCCAAACTTCAGTCAGTGTTTCTTATTGAAGTCGTATAGTTTGGTTCTTGATGTATTTAAGGAAATGCTTTAACATGAAAACAGTTCGGAATTGTGGATGATGGGCGAAAATAATGCATTAAGTAAGATCGAAAGGTCTGAAACTGAGTGAAATATCCCTTCTGACTTCAGCATGTGATTGCAGTCCCTTTAAATTAAATCATAGAATGAGAAACTACCTATTTATGAAACGCATTAATACGTGTTCCCATCTGTATGGTTAGATTTGCTGTCGTCATTACAACAATGTGTCTATTAAATTCACAAGCTTTCTTTTTACTAGGCAAACCTTCCCTATCACCCATTCTCCGCAGTCGGCAACGCGTGTATCGCAGAATCGTTTAAACGTTTCACGCGATTTAAAAAAAACAAACAAACTATTTTCGGCTCCTTGACGAGTAATTTGTGCAGTTTTCAATGTATCTATGCTTAAAGGAAGGAAAGAATTATATGAATGATAAGAAAATCTCTTTTATTTTCAAATTTCATCTTTCTTGTGCTTCATTTAAGTAGTCAAGCAGCGTTGACCACTGTTATGTATCTGAATGAACCGATAACGGCCGTTTAAAATATCAACTTATGTTCTTACATGTTTAGCTTCCAATATGACTTAATTAAGATAAGTGAGATTGTTGTACACAAATAACAGTCAAGAATGCAAGACAGCATGACTTGCTTTGCTTTTTGGCCTAACATTACAAATCAAATGCGCTGGATATGGTTGCAGTTGTTGCTTAAACTTTCGCTTTTCAACTTAAGCATAATTATAATCGAAAAAAACGTATTGGAACAACCAACTTTTATACAATTCTTATTCTTAGAATTCAAGCTTTCCCACATTTCTTTCAACAAAAATAATGAGTATGTTCCGTTGCTGTGACGTGGATGATCATTCCTTCGCTCGTTTAATACACCATCCAGGTAAATTCATCGAACTAGAGGAATAATACATGTAAATCAATAAATTGTAATAGGACACCTTCTGGGCATTTTTGTTTCCTAGAGAAAAAAGTTTGCATCAAAAAGATAAAAGATTTTAACAGCTACATATCCAATATTGACTTAAAATACACTTGTCGTGGTTGAGAGTGCAGGAATGGGACAAAATGACTCAAGAAATTAAATAATTTACTGACATGTTGCCCGAAGCTGTAAAGATTTTTTAAAAAATTATCAGCAGTTAACATAACGGTAAATGTTGTGCATAAATCCGTCATAAGTAAGCCTTTCCTACGAACAACATTGCTTATAGACTTTTCTTGAACACAGTGTTAAGTTATTCAAATGTTATGTGTAGAATGAGATACGAAAACACCATCAAGCGATTTGGAAAGACCGTCAAATGTCTGTTTCACGTCTGACATAATGTCAGGTTGATGTTAAAAAAGGGTCCAGTTTTGTAAAGTTGAATAGAAATTGGTGAGTACAATTCTTTTTGTCAGAGCGAAAGGTTGTTCTTTGTGACGACAGGGTGCTAAAGAACAGTTGTAGTAAGCCAGCCGTCATGACCCCATGAATCGCTTCTCCGCTAAATGTTCTCCGATTTAGTGAATGTTAACATACACCATTATCGACTCTGCCCCTTCAATATTTCTATTTAACAGTAAAACGTTTGACTTTCTATGGTTCGAGATTACTTGTTTTGCAGTTGTTCATTTGTTTATTAGGGCAAATAAACCCGTCGCCGACAAATAAGTGGTACGGCTATTGAAGTACAGTGGGAGGTGGGGTGGTTTTATCTAAAAGTTTTCTCATAATGCAACGAAAAATACAAATGTCATACCCTCGTCGACGGTACGAACAGTGCGGTCTATGCAGTTCTAAATTTTGGAGGGAAAAACTGTTAGCAGCTAATTACGTCGCTCATGTATTAGAATTATATTTAACATTACTTCCAACAAAGTTTTGAAGGTACTTGAGAATGATGAACAATTAAATCGGAAAGAAAAGCTTGCAACGAACTACGGTTTGTAAATAATAAAGACTTACCTATATTTAAATTTAGGACACTCTTGACTGAGACTGTACTAAATCACTGCAGAAATAAGTAGAAAATAGGCCTCAGTCTGAAAATTCATATATTGAAAGCGCTTACAAACTCCTAATTTCCTCACATAACAACACAGTGACAGGCATCCAATCACCATCGACACGTTTTCCAAAGGATTTTTCAACAGCGTTGAACTTTAACGTTCGAAAATCTGGTCAAAATACACTGAACCAAAGATGGAGGAAAGATATGAATGTATAAAAAGAGATATCTAGTTTCTCATCCACGACCTAATAATCGTTAAACTGTTCAATGATTAGATAAATATAGAAAGGAAGAAATCATCTAATGAAGGACTAAAACTAAAATATAACTGGAAAATTAAAGAAGTACGTCTATTTTGGGAAAGGGTAGATTGCAAGACTGTTTTATGTAAGGAATTTCTTTTTCATCAACTATATCATAAATATTCTTTTGGCATCAACATGACCGCAGCATTTACAATTTGGTGATGACGGCCGTGATTAGTGCGAGATGGTGTAACATTCTGTAATATACCTAATTGTTATTTCATGGGTTTATATAATATCTAAGCCAACATGCCCCGTATCAATCGCTTCTCACATGACCGCAGCATTTACAATTTGGTGATAAAGGTCCGTGAATAGTGCGAGATGGTGTAGCATTCTCTAATATACCTAATTGTTATTTCATTGGCTTATATTATATCTAAACGATGCAAACTTTCGCAAGTAAAAAAGAAGAAACAAAGCATAGGAACCAACCATCCAAGCAAACATACAATCAAACCAAGAAAAAAACAAACAGATTTGACCTTTATCCGAGTCTCATAGGCTTGAACACCTACTCTAAGATGGCTTGAACACCTAATCTAAAATTGCTTGAACACCTACTCTAAAATGGCTTGAACACCTAATCTAAAATGGCGTTTAAGCTTGATGCTGACATAGCCGATATATATTGTCGGTAAGGGTATTCTCTCATGTTATTTCGCTTTTATTTTGTAACAGCAAGTTATGTGCATGTTTTTTCACTTGTTATTTATGAATAGACTTTAATATCCATTTTGCATGCTTTTATAAAAGTAAATAGATGATGTCAATTTCGATAATATAGAGTGTATATCCATCTTCAATCATTATATATGACCAATATTTATGTACTTTAAATTGTCAGAAATTTATCTTCCTTGAAATTATGAAACGTCATATCTCTCTCTCTCTTTCTCTCTCTCTCTCTCTCTCTCTCTCTCTCTCTCTCTCTCTATATATATATATATATATATATATATATATATATATATATATATATATATTATAACTTTCATAATCTGGGTCATATTTCCATGGGACAGTAAACTAATAAGATTCATCATTAATCATAAGAATTGTGTAATAGGCGTACACATTTTGTCATTTCCTGCTTGCTAATGTCCGTCTGTTGTTTCTAATATTATAGCCCTCTTATTTTCATTGTCTAATGAAAGTAGAGTGATAATGGAAACATTTTTAACACGTAAAATCACCCACGAAGAACGAGTGCATTTACCTTGTAAACATGCATTTTACAAGTAAATATTAATAAATGTATTGTTCTTAATCATTGACAGAGATCAAATAATGCCATGACGTCTCATTTCTTTAGTAAGGCTAACTTTCAAAAACAACTGTTTAAAATCACGGTTTTGATACTGATAATGTTTCTTAGGCTTTATTTGTCTATTTCCCCATGCTTTCCTCCAAACAAGATCCACTGATCACTCTTGTCTTTCTTTCTTTCTTTCAGTTTTGAAAATTCTTTAACTATGCATTTGTTCTAAATTATGAAGACATTTATAGAAGTACTCAAGAAGAAGCTTTGTAATAAACCTGAAAGAAAATAATGCTTTGTAATAAACCTGAAAGAAAATAATGCTTTGTAATAAGCCTGAAAGAAAATAATGCTTTGTAATAAGCCTGAAAGAAACAAAATCTTATTTGTTTTAATAAAAGTCCAGGGCAGGGAGGATAACAATTTTCTAAAAAGTGAGCTTCTCTTAGAATACCAAATTAAAATAGATTTTATATAAAGAAACAGTCAGTATGTTGTTGCTGTTGTTGTTTTTTGTTTTTTTTGAACATATTGGATTATAAATCCATTTCATGAAAACCTTATCTGCCTAACCAAATTGTATTATGTCTTGATATACCCACTGTTTCTTCCTATTCACTCCGTCTGATATCTTGTTGATAGGTAATAATTTTTAAAATAATTGAACTTCCACTACATTATAATTTAACGCAAACCTTGCAAGGCTAGCAGTTCTTAATATTCTACGATTTTAAACACTATATATTGAATATTTGCTTGAATGACAATCTTTAATATTTTTACTGCCCAAAAGAACATTCGTGAATTATGGTTTGAGGGGCGTTTATTAGGCACACGGCATTTATTAAACCTACGGCACGTTATGGACATGCTAGCCATAAATAAAGATTTTAAAAGATGGTTTACGTTAAAGGATTTATTTGCCCTATTGCAATAGTACAATTATTTTGAGATAGCTTTAATGGAAACCATGTGAAAAGCCAAGTTTGCTGAAAATGATCAAGTTTGTTACCAAGGCGGCTTATCTGGCAAAATCGAGGTCTCCATAGAAGCCATGTAGAAAATTCCTTGAGTTACAAAAAGAAAAAAACACTTTTAAAAAAAACGAAACAAATAAAAAATTACAAGCAATGCATATGACTACTCATGGTATTATTACTGCTTCTTTACCAATACCTTTGTTGCTAATATTTTTATAATTATGTATTGATAAGAATCGGACAGGACTGTACAAATATGCTTGATGAAATTATTTGGGATTTTATCTCATATTTTCTTACTGTATGGTTATCTAACGCCTATGTCATGAAAGTTGGATCAGCTAGCTTATCGATTTCGTCATATTTGATTGACAGGTGCTAAACCTCCGCAGTAGTCTAAGGTGACAATCAAAATCACTGAACCATGACCTGTGCTCGACAGGAAATCTACATTACAATACGCAGTTAACAAAATTACCTATGAAGGAGAGGTCATATGAAGGTTAAAGTGGTCTCATATTAACTGTCACGGTCTGTGAGCTTGCACAAAAAGTATAACACGTTAATTTATTAATTAATTAAAAAGTAAATTAGTTTAACATGTCCATGTGCCGGTTCGTATATAGAACAATTTGTTAATTCAACAGGATATCAGTAATATGTTCATCCTTTTTTCCTTCAAGCGCTTTCGCATCATCATTATGGATGCTCTTTAGGTAGATACGTCATATTTTCGAGTATATTTGTAAATAAATAATTTGACGTCATTATCATGTTAATTAGGCCATTGTTTATAGGGCGAGATATAAACAACTTCTTAACTTCTGTATACAACACTTGTGTACAAAAAAAAAAACAACCCTTTGTAAGACTGACGAAATCATCAGACACCCTTCACAGTCCTTGGCTAAGTAAAAAATGCAATATGTGAATATGGGCCTATCCAAAAATGATATGGAACGTAACTGTATGATCTCGCGTGAATGACATTTATCTTCCAAAATTTACTATGATTTTTGTCAGAGATATTCAGAATTTGTTGTTATTACTGACACAGTTACAATTTTATCACTAAGATAAGATAATGTAATTTTACATGAAATATGTCACTTTCAAATATATTAAATATTTGATAATATTTGCTATCGGCCAACAGTCTGAAATTTTGGGGCTTGCTAATGTACTGAATTAATTAAGAGATTTTGTCAGCTTTCTTCATTATCAAGCGCATTCAAAAGTACTGGTACAATTGTATCTATCTAAAGGTTTTTGAAGTTCTTATGTATACTTTTTTTGGAAAGACTTATTGCCCTTATTGATGTAGAATCTTTTTATAAACTGAAATGACATAGAAACGACAAAAAATAAAAATCATCCCCAAAACAAGAAAAACCAACCCCAATCATAGCTAAAGCAATTAAGCCAAATTTGTTGCCTTTGCTAATTTTTCTGCAGATTGCAGCATTTCAGTTAAGTGTATACTTGAAAATGGCATTCTTCCAGATTTCTTAGCAAACGAAAGCATAAGCACAATTCACGAAAATTACGCTTAGCTACAGTTTCATTTACTTTAATCTATTTATTATTTTATCTATGTGCGAAAGACCATGGATGTAGAGAACAGCACAAGTCTTGTCTTTTCGCTGAAGGAGAACTTTAGTGGTCTGGGCGATGCGCTGAAAGTGTTTCAGGTAATATCATGGCATACAGTATTTGTATTTATCCTAAGATAGGTGTCCATATTGTACCGTTCTTAAACAAATGGGAGGTGGATTGTGTATGTGATTAAAAACGACATTCTAAATTGTCAAAGTTACCAACATTATGTTAAAGTGGAAGAGGGACTTATCATCAAACGACATTCTAAATTGTCAAAGTTAGCAACATTCTGTAAAAGTGGAAGAGGGACTTATCATCAAACGACATTCTAAATTGTCAAAGTTAGCAACATTCTGTAAAGTGGAAGAGGGGTTTATGATCAAAAATGATGGGCTTATCATGGGAGAAAAACACTGTCAAAGCCAGTTGTGCACAAGCATATGTAAACAGTTTGCTCATCAGAGTTTGAGGGGGTGGCAGCTACGCGGTGTAAAATGCATGAACTTAACATACAATTATTCCTTTTTATGAATTATATATTTTGTGTTGAATATAAAGCTGTAATATCTTTAGAGGTGTAGTAGACACAGTTCAAAATATAAATTGAAATAGAAATATCCGTATGTTTACAATCTGACACCTGTAGTAGCTTGTTAAAATATTAAGCGTTTAATTTATTTTCAATATTATATATTTTTAGCTTAATTTCAATGTCAACAAAAAGAACCATGTACACCCACATGTATGATTTTTTGTTATGCATAATATGAAGCTGTAGCACCTAGAGAGGTGTAATTGATCCAGTCCAAGAGACTAATAGAAATATGTGCATCTTTACAATATGGAACTTGCAATAGCTTTACAAGATGTTAGAGATTAACATTATCTATTGGAAGCTTAATGTTAGTGTAAACAGTAACAGTATTTTACACCCACATAGTAATTAAAATATTAAATAGTCATAATGTCATCTCATAATTATAATTGTTCTATCATCATAAATAAGTATGATATTGAAGCATTAAACCCTTACCTGTTCTCAAATTATACTTGTGGCATGAATGCATATAGATGAGACATCGCTTGTATTAATTTTATTTCACAGAAACATAAGGTTAACCTCCACCATATTGAATCTCGTCCATCCAAGACTGAGACAGGGGAATATGAATTCTTTGTGTCATGTGACAATCACAATAGCGGTCTAAGAGAGGCAATAGATGAACTGCGAACCAAATCCAAGACACTCACCATCCAGGAATCAGGTACGTAAAACATATATCCTTTCTAAATATTTTCAAATGAAGCTTATTCATGTCTTTGTTTTACTTAAGATTTCCATTAAATGGCATAGACCCTGAACTGTTATCTTATGATGTGCCATCCAGTCTAGGTTTACGCTGTTGTTTTACTTATTATCTCAAGACCCAGATATGCCATCTTATATTTTACTCACATCTGGGTCTACATCATTCGCACTTGGATGGACAATATATATATATATATATATATATATATATATATATATATATATATATATATATATATATATATATATATATATATGAGGTTGACAGTGGAATGACATCAACTTTAAATCTATATTTCTCAAGTATTTATGAATGCCTATCGGAACTCATTCAGCTCACATAGTGAGAGTAGATGCTTCCAGGAACTCAATTATCTGATCATGAGAGAATCTCAAGTTTCACGATTGTGTATGTTGGTCTCCTTATGACGAAATCTCTGCAGTTTTGAAAAATTATGTCTCTGGATTTCCATCGTCAAGTTCAGTAAAAAAATTATTCAAATGTTGCTCAGTATTTTGGGGGAGGTAGATGGGAGCACTTTGAAGAACGTTACAGGAAATTCTTTAATTATTACAAACTCGCACTCAAATTATGATAGAATTGCATTCTCATATGGATGAAGCTTTTAAAGTTATAAATTGTATTTTTTCTCGAAAAGCTGTTTTTATTATCTTGACATTTTGCTAATGCTTGATGCTCTATTTACGGTCGACAAACTCGAAATGCTCTAGTAAATCTTGATTTTCGGTGTGTGTGTGTGATTTTCTTATCCATTAAAATACAAAATCACAATCTGAAAATTCATCAATAATAATAGTAATAATAATAGTAATAATAAGTCGCATGAAGAGGCAAGAGAGTATGACGACGGGGAGAATGATGAAGATGGTGATGATGATGATGATACTGACGACAAGAATGATGATGCTTTGATGATGACGATGAGAAACACTAGATAAATTAATAAAACTGATAAATATTACAAAAAAATCTACGTATGATTGCAACTCAATAAAAACTGCTCTATTTTGAAATGCAAAAGAGTTAAATCACAATCACCTATTTTGAAGTTTGTAGGCACTTTTTTGCTGTGCTGCAATTCGGTTCTTGGTACGGTTGGGTTGGTGGGATACGGGGAGGGACCAAATTCTATATGAAGATATATCTTAACAATATCGAACAACAGTTCGATATCTATGTATTAATATATTAACGTCTATAGATTATGTATAGCCATTGGCTGTGATACGTTGACAAAGTTAATTTTCTTACAAAAATTGTTTTCTACTGTCATTTACATCGTAACGAAAACACTATAAAACCGTAATTTTGAAAAGAAAATGTGAGAGAAGTTTTTAAAACCATAACCGGATGACTAACTGCTTTACAGTTAGAACAGTATATATTTACAGTCAAATTAAGCTGTCTCGAGCAGTTTGGAAAGTAAAACAGATAGCCTTTTAAGGCAAATAGAGGGTTATTTCTACAATAATCTGAACAGTGACTACTTAAGACAGGTCATTTCTAAATAGCAGTGGTCTTTATTGCAGGTTTGACTGTACGTAAATGATTGTACATAATACTTATATTAGAATTAGACGATGGTTTATTTTATTTCCTTTTTACAGAGCCATGGTTTCCAAAGAGGATCGACGAACTTGACAGATATGCCAACAAGGTTCTCAGCGCTGGTGCAGAACTTGAAGCGGATCATCCAGTAAGACAGCTAACTTATTGATTGAAATTTGTCATACCGCTAAGAGTGGTGGTAATAATAACCCAGACCAGGTTATAGCACAATAGGTCATATACAATATTTGACGTAAAACTCGCTAATGCCGTGATAAGAGCACACATCCTCTTATGGGTAAAAACTCGCATGAAAATATCAAGTACCGTATGTACTCGCATATATTCTGCTACCAACTGCAAACTGCATATACCCAGATCTGCCGTCGTATAATGCGCCGGCAGATCTGGGTCTATGCAGATTGTAAGGACTAATCAGTAGAACAAACAACATAGACCCTGATCTGCCGGCGCATTATTCGACGGCAGATCAGATCTATGTTGTTTTCATTTGGACCTAGTTTATACGCGAGTACAGACGATACTAAGCACACGTATCTTGTTCTCAGCATGCCTTGTAGGAGAGAAATAGCTGCTTGAATAATGTCTAAAAAAAATCATAATTATCTCAAAACTGATCACCAACCGTGTCTGGTGCCTCTGCCAATTTACTTTGTGTGTTAAATCGTTCTCAAAAACTCTTTGCCAATTCACTTTGTATGTTAAATCGTTCTCAAAATCTGTTTGCCAATTCACTCTGTGTGTTAAATCGTTCTCAATAACTCTTTGCCAATTCACTTTGTGTGTTAAATCGTTCTCAAAAACTCTTTGCCAATTCACTTTGTGTGTTAAATCTTTCTCAAAAACTCTTTGCCACTTCACTTTGTGTGTTAAATCGTTCTCAAAAACGTCCCTTGCTTGTGTTTTATTCAGTGTGATCATATTGCACGAGAAAAATAACCCGACACGAGGAGAGTTTCAAATATAAACAAAGGGAGCTAACGCTTTTAGTATGTGTAAGCATTTGATGAACACATTGTTTATAGCATTGTCCATGTGTGCTTTTTATGATGAGCTTTATCCAATTTACACAAATAAATTTCTTCAGCGCACTTTGCGAAGATTACGTCGAATATGGTACACTGTTAGAAACTGGTCAATTGTTTTTAACTATATGGATACATTTAACATATGTCATTAAATTATACTGCAACATGCTTTTTTTACTTTTCAGGTACGGTATTAGTACAGTATGTTAATGATATTTTTATATGTATGTAAATTATATAGTTTACCACATAAACTACATTAGTGCAGTGTGGTCTTAAGTATTTACCATCCTTCTATCTCAACACAAAATGTTTTGAAACATTTATTGTCTTTTTTCACATTAAACTACAAAACCATATACAATTGAACGATATAATAATTAAGTATACATTTGTCAAGCATTTATGTTCATTTTATATAATAACCACATTGTTAAATAAAATTATTATTTTTAATTATAAGAAGGCTTTTGTTATCTGAATCAAAGTAAGCAGCATTGCATGCTCAATATATGTCTTTGTCATATTTTATTAAAATCATCAATTTGTCAATGCTTTCCCAAAACAAAAAGCAAAATTAAATACAAGGTTGGTGCAATTTGTCTTTTTGTTATTCTATACCTACTGCCAAACTGTTTCTAAGAGGGCGTTGTTGAATACTATCACCGTCTGTCTGTACGATCCTTTTGACCCCAAGCTCTGCCTCGTTTTGAATTATTGTCACTTCCTCTATCTTCTTTATTTTTCATTGAAAGTGGTTAAATATAGCATTTCACAAATATTTCTGCTTCATTACGTAGTAAAATTTTTATATTTCTAATACGTTTTACAAAGACCTTCAAAAATACAATTAATTCAAGACGACAATGTTCTGCAAAATATTTTATGGAGTAAAGCCTTTGTAGGCCTTTATGTTTAGAGTGAAGTAAGAGCAGTGCTTGGGGAGCAGGTTGACTTTCTGTATGCTACTCTAAAGCAAAGGGTAATCACTACTTGGGGAGCAGGTTGACCTTATGTATGCTCCTCTAAAACAAAGGGTAATCACTACTTTGGGAGCAGACTGACCTTTTGTATGCACTTCTAAAACAAAGGGTAATCACTGCTTGGGGAGCAGCTTAACCTGTATGCTCCTCTACAGCAAGGGATAATCACTGCTTGAGGAGCAGGTTTACCTTCTGTATTGTCTTCTAAAGCAAGGGGTGGTAACGTCTTGGGGAGCAGGTTGATCTTCTGTGTTGTCCTCTAACGCAAAGGTTATCAACTAAAGTGAATAATGTTCAGATTAATATTAGATCATTTTTGAAAATAGTTTTCAACAAACAAAACACTTTTCTTAGTTTTTTTTATTTTTTTATTTTGGAGTTTACAACAGGCATATGCTTCTTTTTTCTTTAGTCTCAATAAATAATGTTCAAACCCCTGTGGAAGATATTTACAAATTAATTAAATGTTGATGATCTGTTTATTGTTTCCAATTTCAGGGTTTTAGTGATGAAGTGTACAAGGCCAGAAGAAAGGAGATTGCCGAGATAGCTATCAGTTACAAGCAGTAAGTTCTTTGATTTCATCTAACGCCTGATCTAAGATGGAAGGCAGCGTTATCTTTTTCAAACTAATTGTGATAGTATACATTTTGAAGGTTCGGTTACATAAATGCTTTTCTTGATCGCCACGAACTGTGATCTGTTTTTTTTTACTGCTTTTGAAACTCGTCGAAAGCTTCTAAATATTACTATATAATACTTTATTTTGTTATCGCTCTAATCTTTTCTAATTGCACTAGAAGTAATGATTACATATTTGAAGTGGGATTTATTGAAGGTTTAAGGTAACAAGTAAACTTAAATATTCGCATGGAAATGTTGACAAATTTGCTTTTACGGGAAAAAAATAAGTATTCTACAGCTGGCCATTAATGTGTCACTGGATGTATCTTTAGATAGAGTTGTACACATTGTGAATATTGTTTTCGCATATTGTTTTTAAAGTTTTCTACATATATCACATGATTTAACTAAATTTTTATATAACCTTAATAAATTATCAAATTTACTACAAGAGGGACACACACAAATGTACAAAGCAGATAATAAACTAAAATATATTATAAGCATTCATTTGGTGTACTTGTGTTAAATATTCATTAAATTTCCTAAGACAAAATAATATTTTTGCTCGATAAAGCATCCTAACTTTATTTGCTTGATAAATTTACTTTCTGAGTTGAAGTCATGCACCATTGCATAATAAATATGACTGTACCGTTTGTTTTAATCAAACTTATCAACTCACGTATGCTTTTCTCAAAGGAAATCAATATTTAATATATAATTTCTACAATTAAAATCTTTTTCAATGTCACAATTGTCAGTCCGTAATTAATTTTAGTTTCTCAGAAGTAATCTTCCTGTTAAAGAGCCTGTAAATACCATATCTTATAATACACAATAATCCCTATCTTGTGCTGTAAATATAAAACCTTTAACATATTTTCAGCATGAAATCAATTATATATTTACGTAATTACAAAGAATATATTGCAACTTTAACTTTAATGAGTCATAAATTAGTATATGAGGATCAGTATATATCAGTAAGTGCTTACTATAGATATATTATGGTACAATCGTGTATAAGAAATGTAAAACACGTTTTAAATCTGCACACTAAATTGAAAAACAAAATATCAGTTCTTCAAAAGAAAGGGACCTAAAAGCAGATAATAAAATCTGGGATAAGATCAATTATGAACATACTACATACTATAAGAAGTTTGTTTTTTGAAAACCAGCAACGCACATCATGCGACAGATAACCCGCCGCCTAGTGGACCGACCTAGGATTCATAACCTGAAATCCGTTACATATGACATGTTTTTTTTTTCGTATTACACAAGGTTTGATGAAAAAGGATTGAAAATATAACAATATTAACATTTTTTAAAATTTAAACTTTGACCACCCTCTCAGGGAGTCGAAGAGTAGGGAGCCAAGAGTAATACCACTCTTGCGCTTGGTTACCATACGGACAAGATAACTACCTTAGTTATTATATGGACAAGATAACTACTATGGTTACCATACGGACAAGATACATACTATGGTTACCATACGGACAAGATAACTACTATGGTTACCATACGGACAAGATACATACTATGGTTACCATACGGACAAGATACATACTATGGTTACCATACGGACAAGATAACTACTATGGTTACCATACGGACAAGATACATACTATGGTTACCATACGGACAAGATACATACTATGGTTACCATACGGACAAGATAACTACTATGGTTACCATACGGACAAGATACATACTATGGTTACCATACGGACAAGATACATACTATGGTTACCATACGGACAAGATACATACTATGGTTACCATACGGACAAGATAACTACTATGGTTACCATACGGACAAGATACATACTATGGTTACCATATGGACAAGATAACTACTATGGTTACCATACGGACAAGATACATACTATGGTTACCATACGGACAAGATAACTACTATGGTTACCATACGGACAAGATACATACTATGGTTACCATACGGACAAGATAACTACTATGGTTACCATACGGACAAGATACATACTATGGTTACCATACGGACAAGATAACTACTACACTACTATGGTTACCATATGGACAGGATAACTACTATTATTACCACACGGAGAAAATAACTACTATATTTAGTTAAATTCCAACTTACAGTTTAGGAAGAGATGTGGTAACCGACACATTGAAAGACATAGCTATCATGTTTTATATAGTTTGTAAGTACCATTCATGACAATCTTATCTCTTAAATTCTACATTGTCTAAACTCATAATTATTGTATCGTCTGTGAAGGGCAAAACACACTAGTGTGCAACCAATTTCGTCATGGTCCTCAGAAACATAAATTTTGAAATTTGTGTTAAATATGTGTTGTCTCATCTGTTAGTCGCTTTCATACTAAGTTTGAAGAGCAACATCGCCTTGAAAATGCATTTATTCAAAATGCGGACCTGAATCACAATCAACCCATTTTCTTTGCAATACTTTGCATGGGGAAGCACACACTTAGTTGAATAGGAGATCAATAACGGAAAATAATTACGGATCATTATTTGACTATATTTTCATATCGTGGACGGCTAAATAAATATACGCATTTAACAACGAAATGAGCAATAAATTATGCGTATCAATTGCATTTAATCCATGGATAACGTCAACCTAACGTTATTTTGAGATCCAACTGTTTGCGACGATTTGGACTGCCATTAATGCAAGCTGTGATGCCATTTCTAGATTAACAGTGAATAATTATCACTACCAAGATATTATGTAATACATTTAAAAAAGAAATGCACTTACATAAATACAACAAATCACTCAGATGCAGATATTACCGTACCGTAAAGGTGGATGACGAGAACTGGCTTAGCAGGGCGAGAACCTCGTCTCTAATTAGCCGTTTTTAGAAACGGCCTATACGGCAAGATATTCGCAATACAAGTTTTGGGCGGTAGTCTCTTTTGGAGAAAGACGTAACTAAATATACTAAAAACTTATTTTTGAAAAGGGAAATAATGTTTGCTTTATTGACAAGAAATGGTAGGAAGTTAGAAGGCATCACTATTCAGCAGCCAGCCATCAGCTGCGTCAATGTTAGTTTGGAAGTTTTCCGAAATTCTGTATCTTCTACAATAGCTGTTGTATTCAACAGAATCTTTTAGTATAATATAACTATATGCGAAACGTGTGTACACTGATATAAAGCTGCGGTATCACAATCCCGTCCACAGAGTCCTTGACTTTGCAAGGGGAAACTTGATAACTTATTTGTGAAACGAAATTTCAAAATTTAAATGGAAGCTCAGATTACAATTTACGTATGTCCTTTAAACATGAAAACGCCTATTACCTAGCTGCGATACTTTTAAAACAGCTTTCAGTGACATTCCATTATTTCCAGGAAATGTTTCCAACATTTATTCAATAAAGAGGGAACTTATTGATTTGCATCAGAGATATGTTCAGTTTTCCCAACTCTTTTGGACAAATTTTAGAGTTTAAATCAGGGAATTTTCTTCGTGATCCATGACAGATCACATGTATTATTCTGGGGTCCTTTTTTAACCCTTGTAGTTTTTCATTGCAATCTCTATAAAAATGTAACCTTTTTGGCAGACATTTTGTATACCTGCGACGGTTACCCCAGTGGCATCGTTTTTGGTTCTTTTTCTTCGTCCGTACGTCCATGCACAAAAACCACTCAACTTAGACTCATGAAATTTGTACTGAATACTTATATGCAGGTTTTAGATTATCTGAGTAGACTATCATACCATTATAGCAATTTGTCAGCTTTTTACACATTGTTTAATTTTTTTGACCTTTTGAAGAAAACCTTGTTTTGCTAACATACTGAAGCAAAATCCACTTAAAGTCGAGAAATACAATTTGAGGCTTATTAGTATGCAAATGTTTATGATCTGGCTATATTTGTAGGCCATTACATTTTACCAGAGATACCTAATTATTTGATATGCAGTAAATATTCAAACACTCGACGAGATGCAGACCAAAAATTTTGGTTTTTAGTTTTGCTGTTTATGGCAGGACTGGTAAATTCATTCGATTGATGCAAAGTATTTGAGTGATTGAAGTTTAACTATTCAAGCTTTCACTGTATTGTGGTATTGCATAGATTCTATATTTGCATCTATTGCTTTGGTGAAAGGTATGACACTTTGGCAGGTTGACACGTTTATTATTTTTTCTTTCTCTCAATTTTCAGAGGCCAGCCAATCCCAAGAGTAAAGTACACAGAAGTGGAAATAAACACTTGGTGAATACAATAAAATGTAGATTATATGTACATTTATTTGGACATTTCACTCATCTGAACAGTGAAATGTCCTATTGATCTACAATTTTTTCGTTATATTATTATCATTATTATTATCATTTATCCGGACAGTCATATATCTTGGCAAAATCCACGTTTCCCAGATAGTCCGGATAATTGACGTTGAATGGTACTAGTATTAGAAATATTTTTAGTGGAGGATATAGCTGTTACTCAGGCATCATAGATCTATCGCTGTAATTTCTAATTATGTAAGATAAAATTACATATGAAAGGTAACTTGAAAATCTTAGGATACGTGACTTTCTCTTTTCTTGTATCTCACAGGAATAATGCAATAAAGTAACGATTGGTATAAAGTGCGAAAAGGACTTACCGTCTACGAAAAGGACGTTTTTACAAACAGTTTCAATCAATATTTCTATTTCACAAATGAATTTGTTGGTGTAGTAACTCATTTTACATAGCATTTAATATATATTTTTTTCTATAAAGTGTTAAAAAATGGGTCCTTTTCGCGAAAAGGACACAGTACTGGTATACATAAAGATTTTGGCACTTTTTTATTTTTTTCATTTTTTCTATATAAAAAGTATTTCATTTTGGGACATCGCACTTGCTCTGTCCCTTACTTTTTATACTATATTGAAAAAATAAAAAAATAAAAAAGTGTTATGAGATTAAAACGGAAGATATTTACCAAGATTTTATTTTATTTTGGCTTGGTTGAGGTTCTATTGCAACGAATTGACGTTTCTTGTCCACCTGGTTTTCTAAACAATATTGTCCTTGCCGGTTAACCACAGTTATTTATTTTCCATTCCTTTCAGTGTAGTTGGATGCTGGGGTTGCTGCTTTTTTCCAAGCACCACAGTCGTCCCATATTTCAGACCTCTTTCCATTTCTACGATTTTCAACATTTTTTTAATTGTCTATCACGAAGTACATACCGTCTTTTCTCCCTGTCGGAATTTCCTCCATGATGGTATATGGCCCTTTGAAAATATTTATCATTGCGTTTATGTCCATGAATTGGTTACAAAGTGGTCCTATGGTAAAATTTGTATCATCGACGTCGCATTCTTTTGCAGTGTTTAATTTATCATTGTCCCCTTCATTCCTAGAACTTTCATTATTTGCATTTGTTGCATTTTTTGCCTCCGTGCTTTCATGTTTGTCACTGTTATCAGCTGCATCCTGGATAGATGTTCAATCTTTCTATGCCCATCACATAGTCGAATACTCCGTCACCACTACTGCGGCATTGAATACATATGTAACCAAGCGCAATGTTCGACCATTCTCTGCTTTCTGGTTTGTCTATGTCCTGGCAACTGTTGTGAACCCATGCCTTACACGTCTATGTAGAATGGAAAATTTTTAAGTAATATTATATATAACTGCCAAACAATGGAATGTCATATATTACTAATTGATTAATTAAATCTTTGTAGCCTTCTAGCAACAAGCCAATAATCACGGCAAATAAATTGTAAATGCACCCTGATAATAACCTAAGTTATTTTCAGCATCATGATCTGTTGCTATACTTTAATTTCTTATATGTATACAAAACACAACGATTCAGATACTTAGGTAAAATTATAACATCATTTTTATTATATTTTAGAGTTTCTTAACTCAAATATCAGGTTAGATGGTCCGATGCATCAGTACATGAAAAAAATATTTTTCTTTTCTTTACTCTGTTGAGTTGCCTCAAGAGACATTCTCTTAATGCAATAATTTCATTGATGCAAGATGACACAATAACATTATTACACCCTTACTGCAAAAATGGCTAATCAACTAGGTAATAAGAAAAATGCACATACCTCACAGTAAATACAATCAGTCTAACAGTCATGAGAACATACAAAACAAGTATACTTCTTCGACATTTTGACGATGAACGGATATAATGAATAAAAGCAACAGTATGCAGACCGTAATATATAACTAGTTATAACTAGTTTCCTGTACATTCAACAATTATCATTATCTTTTAATTTAAACACAAATTGGGGCTATTGAAGAGATTCTTCTTTGATGTAAGTGTTCAAATATAGTCACAGATCTGTAACTCAATTAATTTGATGATAATTGATGATAATTATCGCATTCACAACCGTGCACTTAAAGGATTAATTATGAGGTTGCAATAACACAATTATACCAAACACACGTGTGAGTATCAAGTCAATTTATCCATTGGGAGTGGCATTAATCAAACAGGCTTTGCACATTGATGGTTAGATGCTCTCGCTATTATTGTTTGCAATTAAGCTAATTAAGGGCTTCTTTTTTATCTTTGCTCTAGTACAGTGTACACTTTCAATAATAATGTGCATACAATTAAATAATACATTCTAAAGTATATAGATGAAAAAAAGTAACCACATGGCCACTGTTTTGACAACTGTTTTTCGGTGTTATTAATTATATTATTTCTCAATACAATAAAGTAAACTATTTAAATTTAGCACAAAGGTGAATGAGATAAACAGACTTACATCATTTCATTTCATTGTATATAACAACGCCATTATCTCGCGTAAAATCGGGCTTTGTTTCATGAAATGCAGATTTTAACTGCTGAACATAACTGGGAAATAAAGAGATATATCATATTTTAAACAAATAAAAATAACACTTTTAAATCCAAGTCGAAACTTAATAATATTTCACATGATCCGAATCAGCCTAGCATTTGGACCGAATCAACCCGTAATTTGGGCCGAATCAGCCCGTGATTTGGGTCGAATCAGCCTGGTCCGAATCAGCCTGTTCCCCCATTTTTAACACTTTATAGTAAAAATATATATTAAATGCTATATAAAATGAGTTACTTAAAAAAACATTTTCATTTATGAAATAAAAATATTGATTGAAACTGTTAGTAAAAACGTACTGATTCCTTTTCGCAGACGGTAAGTCATTTTCGCGAAAAGGACCCATTTTTAGCACTTTCAAGAAAAAAAAGATCTATTAAATGCTATGTAAAATGAATTACTACACAAAATAATTTCATTTGTGAAATAGAAATATTGATTGAAACTGTTAGTAAAATCATCCTAGGTTCATTTTCGCAGACGGTAAGTACGTTTCGCGAAAATGACCCATTTTTAATACTTTATAGTACAAAATATATATTAAATGCTTAGTAAAATGAGTTACTACACCAAAGAATTTCATTTGTGAAATAGAAATATTGATTGAAACTTGGTAAAAACGTACTGGGTCCTTTTCGTAGACGGTAAGTCCTTTTCGCACTTTATACTAACCCATAAAGTAATAAATGTGTGGAGGCTGGGAAATAAAAGATTTATATTCCCTTAAGCTAAATTTGAAGGTCAATTTTTTGTGCCACGTGTGTTAGCATGAAACGTCATATAGTACTTGTAATGTCGTTTACAACAATTTTTGAGTAACATTTTCGTAATGGATCATTCTCTGATCGTTTCAAGCGCTTATCGCACTGTTCCAGTTTCATACCGTTTCTAACCGTTCGTCAATTTTTTCTTCGACTCCGTACCGTTTCGAAAGTTACAAAGTAGTTTCCCAGCATCACGCGATCTGAAGTTAACGAAATTCGGTTTTCTGCTTTAATCAACTTCAACAAAGTAAATCAATAATTCTTTTAAAACGAGTATAAGTTGCAAACATTGAAAACAGCCCTTCAAATCGTTTCTACGTTACCGGTCAGCGTACCGTTTGGTACGATGTCGTGCCGTTTCATACATGTTCTGTACATTTCTTAACGGTCTTCCTAATCGTACAGTCAGTCTTCTCGTCTTTTCCCACCGTTTTCGTAACACACCATTTGCGTACCGTACCGTCATCTTACAGTTTCCAGTGTCTCAAAAGACGTTACAAGTACTGTGAATAACAATGCCACAGTTTTGCGCTAACATTTTGTTGAAGATTTTGCAAGTCAGATACGTTGGGGGAGGAATACATCAACACAGGGACACAGGTGCGACGATGGATTCTAAAGAACATTCCTTAGGTTTTAATAGTTCCTTTTTTTCAATTTTGCAAATTTTGTGTTGATTATTTATAATAAAAAGTATTCTGGTCAGTCATTTATCTTGCTATGTGTGAACCACATTTCTTCCCAACATAAAAACAAATGAGAAAATAGTTCAAAAATAGTACAGGGGGAAAAAAAATAACAAAGTTTAGTCATAGAAGCATGCATTAAAGGCTATTATGACCTATTTATGTCCCAGTGATAAAATACAGTCTGAACTCCATCTTCAAAGGTTTGCTTGTTATGTACAAATTATTGCAGGTGAGAAATACTCAAAAGCACAAGTCACTGCATCAATGAAATATGTTCCATTTTGCCTATATATATATATATATATATATATATATATATATATATATATATATATATATAGCTTTTTATCATCTGACAGCTACTGTTAACCTACTTATCCAGGTGCTGAACATACTGTCGCTATAAATTAAATATACATGAACATACTGTTGCTTTAAATTAGACCTACAGTGACAGAGTCATTAAATTAAATATACATGAACATATTGTTGTTTTAAATTAGACCTACAGTGACAGAGTCATTAAATTAAATATACATGAACATATTGTTGCTTTAAATTAGACCTACAGTGACAGAGTCATTAAATTAAATATACATGAACATATTGTTGTTTTAAATTAGACCTGCAGTGACAGTCATTAAATTAAATATACATGAACATACTGTTGTTTTAAATTAGACCTACAGTGACAGAGTCATTAAATTAAATATACATGAACATACTGTTGTTTTAAATTAGACCTACAGTGACAGAGTCATTAAATTAAATATACAAGAACATACTGTTGTTTTAAATTAGACCTACAGTGACAGAGTCATTAAATTAAATATACATGAACATATTGTTGTTTTAAATTAGACCTACAGTGACAGTCATTAAATTAAATATACATGAACATACTGTTGTTTTAAATTAGATCTACATTAGATCTACAGTGACAGATTCATGAAATGAAATCGCTACAAAATTTATTCACATCTGAAACTGTGAATATTAGTAGTTGCGAGAAAAGTATGTCAACAGTGTCTGAAATCCAAGTATAATGGCTGTAAAAATTAAAAACAACTGAGAAATGAACATCATCGCTATTAAACATATAAAAAGCATATTTACACATATCCTAAATAGTTTTACTTTTTTCCTTTCTTAAGTTGTTACACCTCTAAATACCTATAATTTTGGTTTAGTTCAGTTAGTATCACGCTGTGTAAGAGGAATAAAAAGATATAAATTTGGGAAGAATTCTGCAGGAAATGCATGAGTAGTTATCATGGACGCATTGTTGATGTAAATAATTACATAATGTCAATGGTAAACAATAAACACGTACTAAATATCAGCTACTTTAGTACATATAAGTTGTGTTGACTGTTGATAGAAAAGACTGAGTATGATCTAATTACAGACTATATATAAGTTGTGTTGACTGTTGATAGAAAAGACTGAGTATGATCTAATTACAGACTATACATAAGTTGTGTTGACTGTTGATAGAAAAGACTGAGTATGATCTAATTACAGACTATATATAAGTTGTGTTGACTGTTGATAGAAAAGACTGAGTATGATCTAATTACAGACTATATATAAGTTGTGTTGACTGTTGATAGAAAAGACTGAGTATGATCTAATTACAGACTATATATAAGTTGTGTTGACTGTTGATAGAAAAGACTGAGTATGATCTAATTACAGACTACATATAAGTTGTGTTGACTGTTGATAGAAAAGACTGAGTATGATCTAATTACAGACTATATATAAGTTGTGTTGACTGTTGATAGAAAAGACTGAGTATGATCTAATTACAGACTATATATAAGTTGTGTTGACTGTTGATAGAAAAGACTGAGTATGATCTAATTACAGACTATATATAAGTTGTGTTGACTGTTGATAGAAAAGACTGAGTATGATCTAATTACAGACTATATATAAGTTGTGTTGACTGTTGATAGAAAAGACTGAGTATGATCTAATTACAGACTATACATAAGTTTATCATATATGTCTTTTTTCAGGCGTACGGTCTTTAGGGAGCTAACAAAACTGTATCTGACAAATGCCTGTCGTGAGTTTAATCACAGCTTCCCACTTCTGATAGATACATGTGGATATAGGGAGGACAACATTCCACAGCTTGAGGATATTTCCAAGTTTCTGAAAGGTAATGGATAGCTAAATGAGATATAATGTTCTTCAATAGATTGAAATTAGCTGATGTGAGCTTTCAAATGTGGAATAATGCACAATATAAATGTGAGCTTGGAGATCTTTTGTTAGGAATAAATGAATGCAAGCATACTGTGATGATACGGTTTGTTTGGTTTGGTTTGGTGGGTGTAACGCTATTTTTCAACACATGATGAGCTATACATGGCGGCTAGTATATTTGGTCGAGGAAGAACCCGGGAAGACCCTGGAAAGAATCACAGACCCAGGGGAAGCTAATGGAGAACTTTTTCACATACCCAAGTTGGCCAAGCAGAGACTCCGACTCACGTGGACAGAGGAGAGATGTGAGTGATCTGTAAAGGCAAGCACTTTAGACCACTCGGCCACCCCTTGGTACCCCGAGTGATTATGCGTCCCACATCTCACGAGTAGCAGCTCAATATAATATGTGGAGAAGGCATGTTTATTTAGAGGCAAGAAATAATAATAATAATAATAATAATAATAATAATAATTTATTGTTAGAAGGGAACTCAGTAACAACTTATTTCCCTTCTGGTACACTACTATGCTATAACAATGTATAACTTAATCAGCATGCAAAAATAATGATATCAGGAAATTATACAAACTTTATCTGATATTTCAGATCGCACAGGGTTTCGACTACGGCCCGTGGCAGGACTTCTGTCACCCCGGGACTTTCTGGCAGGACTGGCATTTAGGGTTTTCCATGCCACCCAATACATTCGCCATCCGTCTAAACCCATGTACACCCCAGAGCCGTAAGTATTCTGTGCCAGATCTTCCTTTTATTGCCACTGTTAATGTAAAACCTGTATTTTAAGGACATTGAAGGGACAGGAAAATTGTAATCTTGATGGGTATGTTTCCTCTATCGAAAAGAGTAATGTATCATTACATTTTCCACTGATAATAATGAAAGGAAAAGAGTAATGTATCATTATATTGCATTTTCCACTGATAATAATGAAAGGAAAAGAGTAATGTATCATTATATTACATTTTCCACTGATAATAATGAAAGGAAAAGAGTAATGTATCATTATATTACATTTTCCACTGATAATAATGAAAGGAAAAGAGTAATGTATCATTATATTACATTTTCCACTGATAATAATGAAAGGAAAAGAGTAATGTATCATTATATTACATTTTCCAATGATCATAATGAAAGGAATTCACAAAATAAGATGTATATGGGGAAGAGAAATCTTTTAATAAATAGAATATTTATGTAGAAAACAGATACATTCATGAAAAATGAAAATATAAAACAAAATTATATTTTAAAATACAATTTCATGTACAGCCAAACAACGATTATTTTGGACCCATTTGGAGACAATGAATTTTGTAGGGAAAATCGGTAGTCCGGATTATAGACTTTAATCAGTTGAGAATTTTAATTTTCGGGGCACATGGTGGGAGTCCAAACGAGGGAAAGTTGTAAAAATGGGCATCTAGATAATCGGCATTCTACATTAGTTACAATTGACATCTGGATTACAGGCACGCTACTGTAGAGAAAGGACATCTGAATTATCAGCATTCTGCTGTAGTAAGAATGGACACTTGAATAATTGGCATTCTACTGTAGTTACAGTGGATATCTGGACTATCCGTATTGCACTGTAGTGATAATGGACATCTGTATTATCGGCATTCTACTGTAGTGCGAATATACATATGGATTATAGAAAGTCTACTGTAGAGAATGGACATCTGTATTATCGCCATTCTGCTACAATGAGAATTGACATCTGGATTATCAGCATTCTGCTGTAGTGTGAATAGACACATGGGTTATCGACAATCATCTGTAGAGAATGGACATCTGTATTATTGCCATTCGGCTGCAATGCGAATGGACATTTGGATTATCGGCATTCTACTGTAGTGAGAATGGACACCTGGAGTATCGGCATTGTACTGCAGTGAAAATGGAGATCTGGATTATCGACATGCTACTGTGGTCAGAATGGAAATTTTGGGGGGAAAAATATATTTACCCATGTATGGTATGCATCCATCTGCAATCTGTGTAGATTTAGATCTGTTGTTACATCAGAAAATGGTCTATGATGTTCGTATGGTTTCATAGACAGAATGAAAAACAGAAACTCCTGTCTACTGTCGTGTATATAAACTAAAGTTAATACAATCTTAACACTTCCGAAGATATCAACTCCAGCTAATACAATCTTAAAGTTGTATTATTCTAAATTTGTCCTGAGTAAAATTGCAAAGTGACAAAGTCAAATGTAGAATTAAAGTCTTGAGTTGAAAGTGTTTTCTAGAATAAAGGGGCAGTCAAGAGTGTATTTGTGCTATGATTGCTCCCAATCAATATATTTTAACATCATAATTTTTCCTAATGTACTAGTATTTGCTACATAAAATTCTCACGAATCAGTCATAGGATAAATGTATGCGATGTTGAAAAATATTTACTATGAATAGTATTTTCATAACATTCAGTATCTTTGTGAAATTCAGTATTTTTAGGAAATTCAGGTTTGTTTGTTTGTTTGTTTGTTTGTTGTTTTTTTTTTTTCTTCCTCTTATTTTTAAATCAGTGTCTTTGTGAAATTCAGTATATTTGTGAAAATTGCAAAAGAAAATCCTACCTGTGAAAATGCAGTAGGTTACAGTAGGAAAATATATTTCTTCTGGACAGTTTGCTTAAAGGTTTTCTTTCCTCCGAGTACTCTAGTTCATTCAATTCAAAGGAACTTTATTTCCAAGTACATTCCAACCTGCTATAATGGTCACCTGCCCTAAAAAAACACCTCTCATATCTAGCCAGCTTTTGATTTTCCCTACATTAATATTTTGCTGCCTGTCTCTAACCAGTTACCATACAAAGCCCAATTCCACACTGTTGTTGGCTGATAAAGAGAGGTTGCATTATTATTTCAATTAAAAATGTTGTATTATTTCCATTTAGAGATGTGTGCCATGAGCTCTTGGGACATGTTCCCCTGTTTGCTGACCCAGCCTTTGCCCAGTTTTCACAGGAGCTTGGTCTGGCCAGTCTTGGAGCCCCAGATGAGTACATTGGTAAACTTTCCACTGTAAGTTTAATTGCAAATATATAATATCTACATTCTTAGATATAACATACTACCATACCACCGTTGTCACACAAAAAACAAGAATTTGGACTCAAAATATCCATTGGACTCAAAACATCAAAACCTGATTTCCCCATATTGCTTCTATGACACAATTATGAGTATCCTTGTCCAGCACTACTACAACAGTCTCCTTGCAAAAACTATCTGCTTTAACTTTGAAATTATTTTGAGATTGTCTTGTACCTTGAGCAAATTATTATGAAATAAGAACACCTTTATTTGTTTTTAAATTGTATCCTGAGAAATTCAGATAAGCTGCCATTGAAGTTACATCCCTTCAATAATAAATGAAGTTTTTTGGGAGGTTACTGATGGGATTTTATTATTTATGGTCAAGAATACAGCTTGAAATCCTGACCCGTGATTAAAGTATCACTATAACAAATCATGAAATAATATTTATATTAAAATTTTGTTATTTCATTTTCAAGAAAATGCAGTTTTAGAAAATGACTATCACATAAATGTAAAATAAAGTAATTAAAATAAAATAGTGATGTGTGATTAACAGAGTCTTATCTATCACAAATGTATGCCAACTATGGCTACTTTGATGGCTCTCCATGGCAAATTCTCATGGTTTTTATTGTATGCGCACCCCCCCCCCCATTCGGTCCAGATTGTGATCGAGTGTTGTATCCCAAAATCTGTTACATATAGTACGTGTCCTCCTGCTAGAAATGCATTTGTAAAATTTAGTAATTTTGCAAGTTTAGCATATCTGATTTTTTACTCTTAAGTAGGGAACTCAGGAGGAGGGGCAATATATGTATCAAGTTTGGTGAATTTTCACCCAGCGGTTTAGGAAGAGACAGACAGATGCATGAATGAATGGACAAAGGATATCACAATGTCCCTGGCTAAATTGTAGGGATTATAATATAAAGAACAAATTGTAGATCCAGAAGACATTCCACTGGCTCCAGATGAGTGAAAAGGCCAGATAATATGTTAATCCACTTGAGTGAAAGTCTGAACAAAAGATTTAAGGACAATCAATATCAGTGTTTTACTGCATAAATCATTGCATGCTGTGTCGTCTGTGATGACATTTCTATTTTTATCTACAATATTCTGAAAAATATAGGTATGAATATAGGTATGAATATAGGTATGAATATACAATTATGTAGCTAAATTGGTATAACATCAGAATCCAAGGGTTGCGGGTTCAATACCACCCCAGGCCAGCGTGGGTCAGATGTCTTGTTGTGTCTTTAGAAAAGACACTTAGTTCCCATTTCCTTGATACGATATAGCCAATAATTTGTTTAAAGTTCCATTATAACCCAACCAACCAACTTCTTTGCATCATGGCAGAAACCACATTTTTGTAATATATTTTGACTACATTTGTACTTGCTTTCTTATGAGAAGGGCACATACTATATGTAAAAGAAAATATGTTATTAGTCAAGATACTCCTACCCAATTGGAAACCAAAGGAATACATTGCTAATTGCGTTGAAACACAACAAGATAATCTTACCCAATTGTAAACCAAAGGAATACATTGCTAATTGCGTCGTAACACAAGTTAGTGTATGTAGTGCAAAACCCTGAGCCCTATTATGCGGAGTCACGTTCAACTAATCAAGATTTTTAAAATCCAATTATTTTTATCATTTCAACACCTTTTAGTGGGACTCAGTCTATTGAAAATAAATGTTTAAGCTAATTAATCTATATTTCAGGTTATCCCAAGCTTTTCATGATTTGATTTAGATTGTTAAGAATTGATACTCTTTATAGTTACATAAGATTCTGCAATAAAAGTATCCAATATAAAAGTAATCTTTTTTCAACAGCCCTAACTTCCAGCTATTGTATTCCCACCACGAATTTAGATGAACTATTGTATTCCCACCATGAATGTGGATGAACTATTGTATTCCCACCATGAATGTGGATGAACTATTGTATTCCCTCCATGAATGTGGATAACTATTGTATTCCCACCATGAATGTAGATGAACTATTGTATTCCCACCATTAATGTAGATGAACTATTATATTCCCACCACGAATGTAGATGAATTATTGTATCCCCACCATGAATGTGGATGAACTATTGTATTCCCACCATGAATGTGGATGAGGCATATAGTATTATCCTTGTCTATCAGCACGTACTTACAGTCATCGGTTTAAGTTTTGCATTTAGGTCAGTTTCTCATGCACGGGGGGGGGGGGGGGGGACATTTCTGTTCTTTTTCATGCACGGGGGGTGGGAAGGGGGGCATTTCTGTTCCATGGACACATTTCTAGTTTCAAAAAAGGAGCTTCATTGAATTTACTTGCTTCTACATGATCCAGAAAAAAAATAATTTTAAAAAATGAAAGTCAATATCACATTTATCTTGTGTAAAAGCCAACATTAGTTTAAATATGGTATGACTATGAAGTATTACTGGTCATCATGCAAAACATATAAATAGCTTTTTACATCGTCTAACAGAAAGTCTAATGGTGTGCACTGTAAAATATGACTATATTTTAGCTATGTATTACATTTTTTCTCCATTTGTTTTGAAGATATAAAAGTCTGTGTGTCAAGTGATAAAAATGCAGACAGACAACTATTCAGACACTTAAATACATAATGATTTTTTCCTATAATTTTCATTTCGACCAATATTATTCTGCGTGTTTGAATTCTATATATGTAAAGCTTTCTCTTTGGTTGCAGTGTTACTGGTTCACTGTGGAATTTGGTTTGTGCCGACAAGGTGGAGAAATCAAGGCTTATGGAGCAGGACTTCTTTCCTCATTCGGAGAACTTGAGGTTTGATATATTTACATCATAACTAAGTAAATTGTCCATAAATCTGACACTTTTGGGGCCCAAGCTTTGGGCTGTTTTATTAGAGATGGTCAGTATAATGTTGTTTGATTGGTAGTAGAACAGTATTACTGGGGCCAAACTATGTAACCAGCTTGCAGAAGAATCCGTGTTACAAAGTAAAAGAGTGGCTGCTTGGGAAAGTTGCACTGTGCATGAAATGGAAGAAGTTATTCCAGCGTACTGTTCTAATAATGCGAAATATAAATTAATTTGGATGTTAGTTAGGAATTGTGTATTCTATAGAGTCATTGTCCGCGTCATTGCTGGCATTTTTCAATTGAATGAGATTAATAACATAAAGGTTGTTACACGAATTTTAATTTGATAAGAAATGTATAAACATGTTTAATTATATTATATTCCACATCTTGCTTGCAGCGACTTGCATGATTTTATTATTTAACAGGCTCCTTACATTTCATGTCCATAACATACAAGTTTGAATTCTATTTATCACATAACTTCAAAGAGCTTGGATCACTAAATAAGGTTCCTATGTAACACTGTTGGGGATTATGTCACAGTGTAAAATACAAGTGTATTACTGACTCATTTATGCAAACTCTTTGGGGAAAACAAAAAGCATTTGGTTGGGGGAGAATTTAGATCAGAGACTTAAGATCCAGATAAACAAGTTACACATACATACTTACTGTATATGATATGAGCTTCTGGTGCTTCACCTCCTAGTACAATGAAACCTTTCAATAAAGGACACTTGATATTTGACATTTTGTCCTTTGTGGAGAGGTATCCTTTATATAGAGGTGATGTGTGAAGGCAGGTTTCATAAATGTTGTTCTTTTACAAGCAGTATCCGTTATGTATAGGTGTCTGCTAATGCAGGCTTGAATGTATATATGTGACCAATACATAATAACAAGGAGTATTCCATCAGCTCTACAATGTTACAGTATGTTAAGTAATATTACTTGACCTGTTCACCAGCCCTCTCTTTTTATTGTCATACTATGCTATGCTGTCGTTAGAACATATTTACCCTCGATATGCTATACTAATGTTACAACATATTTACCCTCAATATGCTATGCTAATGTTACAACATATTTACCCTCAATATGCTATACTAATGTTACAACATATTTACCCTCAATATGCTATACTAATGTTACAACATATTTACAATCAATGTGCTAAACTATCGTTGCAACATATTTACATATTTACCATTCTGGAAAAATTTGAAAATTATGTGTTTCTACTCATTGGTATACCTATTCTCTTAAAATCAGTTGGGGTTTTTTTTCCTATTAAAAAACAAAGTTGTATTCATTTTGCTCCTTTAGTTTTAGTGCAAGATAGCTTTTCCATTGTTTGTCATTACTTTTATTATCTTGTGTTTTCTTTATTCAGTACTGATGTTGCAATTCATTTAGAAATACTCATTTAAACTGTTTTCAGTACTGCCTAACAGAAAAACCAGAGCTGCGACCATTTGAACCATTGAAAACAGCTGAACAGAAGTACCCAATCACAGAATTCCAGCCTGTCTACTATGTGGCGGAAAGTTTTGAAACTGCTCAGGCACAGATGCGGTAAATATGTTCCTTTATGATGTGTTATTTAATTGTAATATAAATACAAGAAATAGGAGTCGGAAACTTGTGGATATTTGACAGCCACCTGTATCATATGGTTAATGTAGTCTCGAAAAACAGGTGTATACATTATGTTTTTAAAAAATTCTTAAGATTTATTGTTACTGCACGCAATTATTACATGTTTACATCATTGTTATTATGTTACTATGTCATCATTCATAAGTTACTTAATGTTTTCGTAACATTGCTGTCACTTCGAAATATTAGTATTACAAATTGTTTTGGTTTCAAAAGATGTTATAATGCTGTCACAGAGACATGCACAAAGTTTGAAAAGGTTTTGAAATATATACTGTCATGATCAGGCAGATTTTACCATTATAATAAAAGTATGATGAAAAATAATTTCACTCAGGCACCTGTACATTTTCAATGAGATTTGTAATAGGAATATTTTGACAACCAATTGACATTTGGTGCATTTTTAGACACTTGCAAATATTTTATGGAACATGTCATTAAACAGTACAATGTTCCATGTTTTGGACATCTTTTACTCCCACCACTACTAACAGTAGAGTATGTTGGTCTGGTCATGTACATTCATCCATACGTCTGTCCATCCGTCCTTCCTTCAACACGATTACACAAAATCACTAGACTTAAATGAAACTTGGTAGGCAGGTTACCATTCATATGTAAACTTATTGATAAGATTTTCACACTAGTTCAATAATTTCTGCAATTTTAGCGCTATGGTTCAGAAGTCTGGGGCTACAAATATTCAGAAGTAATAGAAAAGTACAACACATGCATTGTAAACAGTACCTTAATATCTCAACCTCAACAAATAATACTAATGTGTTAAATTCTAGTTACATTTAATTCACATGGATCAAAACAGGTATTCCTATAATTGTCATCTGATGGTAAATTATGTAGATGAAATTAATCGTATTACATGAGCAACACATGTAAAGACATTACTATATTCATATGGATTTGGTTTCATATGGATTGGGCAAAGTGTTGGAGATATTTATTATTTCATAAAGATATTTTAACAATGTGTTAAAAATCGTATGATACAAAAATGGCATCAGAACGTTATGGGTTTAAGCTGAGAAAGTTACAGATTTTTACAAATTTTTGTTAAATCCTAAACAGTTTTTATCTATAGGACTCCCATTAAAATTTAGAAATGTAATTCTTAGATTCTGATGTTACAGTCATAACTTAGAGATAGAAACAGGTCGACGTCATGGTTTGGACATATCTGATCAAATCTGCCCATATTGTGAAAAGAATGGTTTAAGACTTGTAGAAGATAGAAGATGAACATCATGTTGGTACGATGTGGTAATTCATAAAAAAAACACAAAAAAACAGAACCCAAAGGAAGCCACTAACGTGCTCTCAGGGTCACATGTTGGCACAATGTGGTCATTCATAGAAAACCCCAGAACACGAAGGAAGCCACTAACGTTCTCTCAGGCTCAGCTATTTGGCATGATGTGGCCATTCATTGAAGACCCAAGAAGCCAGATGAAGCCACTAATGTGCTTTCAGGCTCAGATGTTGGCATGATGTGGTCATTCATAGAAACCTGAGAAGCCAGATGAAGCCGCTAACATGCTTTCAGGCTTAGATGTTGGAATGATGTGGAGATAAATTGATGGATAGATGTTGAGCCAAAGATAGGAACCAAAACGCCTGGCAACAGAAGACAGCGTGTTAAAAACAGTAATAGTTTTGACATTTGTTCTCAAAAGAATTAAATGAGATCGTTATTTGCAAAGCTGAATACAACAAATACAATTTTACTTTCATATTAGTGAAACAAAAATATTGACAGTAATATGTTTTTAACAAAAATTCTTTTTCTCGTTTGCAGAAAGAGTTTCCAAGTGGTAAATCTTGCTGGAATAAATTAATATTGAATTTCTTATAATTAAGCAATATAACAGTTGGGCCACAATAGTCTGATTCCCTGAGAGAACGAGATAGGTATAGCCTAAGTGTTATCTTGTGATGGACTGGCATGCAACCCAATGAAAGTTCTGTACAATGAACCACTAAATACAATAAAGAATTGCTAAACCTGCTATAAATGGGTACCAGGAACCTCTGAGATTTATATAATCTATCTATCATAAATATATATATATATTAATGTGGCATAATGAAATCCCATTGAGGGTGACACAATCCATGGACAGGAATGAGGCTCTGACAACAAATCATGGCAGGAGTCTGGGATTTTCCTATTCCACACTTATACACATAGATGGCTATTTTTCCTCAGGTCGAACACGTGGGTTTAGAATAAAATTATACCGCATCATTACGGTTAAGCTTTAAAAGTACACATACTCATTGAATAATTTTGTATCTATACAAAGAACTCACACGATTTGGTTTACACTGAAATATTCAGTGTAAAGTCAGAAATAAAACACAAATAGATAACTCAACTTATGAAATTAAACAAATAGAAAAAATATCAGACAACTTGACACTATGTGTGTGATTATGTCATACAAATTAGTCAGAGTAGCAATGTATCAGTCAAAAAAGGTATTATGATGTCATGTGTCATACGATAATAGTCACGTGAGGCAGGATTAATAGAATCTTTCATATGCATCTGTGTAGGATAGAAATTCCACGGTCAGAATTTTTGCGTCAGACATGAGGCAATGTGTTTGGTGCAAAAAATATGATCCATGTCCAACGCTAATGCATAATGAAGGGCCATTTTTCTCACGTTCTTTAACAAAAAAATGAGATTCGAATACTGATGGAACTTTGAAATAGCAAAACACTAATTCAAAATTTCCTCACTTTAAGATAGAAACCAAAAATGTTAAGTTTGCTCCAAAACATTTTGTGTAAACTTTCAATGACATGTAGAACATATCATCATTCAAACAACAGAGGTATCGACGGCCTGGCAATACAAATAGTTCGAACTGTGTACAGGAGATAGCTGGATCAATGATATAAATGTTAACAGGTTTAAAATGAAAGTCCATTGTTATCCCTAAGATAAATCAAGAGAGACAAAAAGTAATGATATAGTCTTCCATTCAGCTATGATCTAGAATATATTTTTTCATAAACATAAAAAGAAGACGAATGTAAAAAAAAAAGTAACAATTCAAATCAAGAGTTTTTTTAACTCAATCCGGCCTACATAATCTGTACCTGTAACTAGGTCACTCAGTGAAAAAGTCTTGTTTGCATGACACTAACTGGTTTTAGGATGTAAATGTGTGGCAATTATGGTTGTCTTGATTACTTTGAAAACTGCGCAAGTGATGGTGAAAATCACGGAGTTTGTGCACTACAATCGCAATAGAAGGTCAAATGATGAAAGAAAGCATTCACATGGGGAAAGCTAGATAGATCCCTGATCTTTGTTTTACACTGGAAAACACGATGAAACACAACTAGGAATGGGAGATAATGATCTTCCTAATTGACATTCCATAGGTAAATCTGTATCCATAACTACTAATGGATGTGAGACAAGGGAGGCTATCCCGTGATAGACTTATATCTCATCCAGTGGGAGTTGTGTACTCTGAAGCACTTCACGCCATGGAAACTGTGGTAAGCCATGGACACATGAGCTTCTAGTAAGTTTGAAAGGACTTTAATCATTTATGTGAGCTTTTTGTTCTTCCAGTGCATTTGCAGCGACCATTCCTCGTCCATTCACAGTTCGTTACAATGCTTACACAGATAATGTGGAGGTTATCACCGAAAAGGACCAAGTCATCAACTTGTTAAGAGCAATCAAAGGTTAGAACTGCATTTATCTGAGTATAATGCGCAACCAGATGATAATAGTGTAGACACAGATCAACTGTAGTATTATATGCTGACAGAACAGGGTCTATGCTGTTTTCCACAAATCATAAGTAGAACGAATAGTATTGACCCTGCTGTGCCATCGCGTTATGCTATGGCAGGTGTGGGTATACATTGGTTGCAGTAAGGAGCGCAATATATGTCATTAGGAATGACAAGACACAACTGTTTATAATACTCTGAAACTGATACATACTGTAATAGTGACAATGTTTGTGCCTTTACTGTGATGTTCATGAGTATCATGATCAAACCTTAAAGGTCTTTTATCAAGCCTACATACTATGAAATATAAACCTGTATGCATAATTATGGGGGAGGGAAAGAGAAAGCATAGAAGTGCCTATTAATATTTCTATTTTCTTATTTTTTGCACTAAAAATGGACAACTTCAGTGTATCTAAGACTGAAATGTTCTTTTTATTTTAAGTTTTGAGTCATCATTCAGAATATGTTTGGCTTGTGACCCCATAACATTTTGTAGTCTGATAAATCATTCCCCAAACCTGTATTAATAATTATGGGCGGTTTTCAGGTGTGATCTCACATATTCATTATATCGTGCAATTAATGCAGACAAATGTGTCCACATCACATCAGTGTACATTTTAGAAACGTAATGGTATTTCTTGCAGTTCTTGAGTTCTGGTCAGTTGAATTGTCTTTTAGGCGATAGGTACAGAATAGGTACTTTGACAAGTTGTAAATCCACGTGTAATAATACAACCTTTCCTCCTGTGGCAATTTTGAATTTAATTTTGTGGTTACATACAGCTGTTTCATTAGATAAAGCAACCAATCAGATGATCAGATGCAACTTATGCTAATTCACTCATTTCAAAGTTTCGGTTGACAAAAGTCAGGGACGTTCAAGTTGAATCACATGACCAAAGCAAAGAAAACTGATTGGTTGCTGTATCTGATGCAACAGCTATATGTAGCCATGAAATTTGAAATGGTCACAAGAGGTAAGATTGTGTTATTCCACGTGGATTTACAAGTTGTCAGACAAAGTATTTCGATCCGGAAATATTCTGTACATATCACCGAATGGACCCTTCAACGGACCAGAACTCAAGAGCCACAAGAAATACCGGTAGGTATCTAAAATTTACATCGATGTGTTGCGGACACATTTGTCTTCACCAATTGCATGATTTAATCAATAGGTGATATCAAACTCAAAAAGAGTCTATCAGTATCAGTACAGATTTGGGGGGATGATTTATCGAACTAAACATTATGGCATGAAAGATTTGACTGATTGAATGTTTGCTTGAATGAAGTTAGCTTTCATTATATTGAATGTCTTTTTGCAAGGTAAAATGTGCCCTTAAATCACCCAAAATTTAAATCCATTCTGTTATGTTTATCAGCCATTTAATATCCATATACTAACACGCACCTCTCTCATTATATAACATAAACAATTATTGTACATGTCTTCATTTCAGGTGACCTTGACTTTCTGGAACAGGCACTCAAAATAAGCAAGTAAAAAGGACTCAAAGAGAAATTTGTTCAAAATATGTTGTACATTCATATCTTCTTTACATCTAATGCCACTGTACGTCAAGAAGATATACATGCTTTGAAAATTAATATCAGCGATGGATCTGCATGGACACTTGTACGAAAACTGTTTATATATATATATATATATATATATATATATATATATATATATATATATATATATATATATATATGTATGTATATATGTGTGTGTGTGTGTTTGCAGATGTTCTATATTCTACTGGAGATTTTTCTGCAAATTCATATTTTGACTGCAGTTTGTGTTGTCTGAACCTAAAATAAATTTCATATCCACATCCATTTATAGCTACCTTGAAAACACTTAAAAGTCCATCTTTTACATTAGGGGTGGTAGTGGTGGGGCCATTGTGAGTGACTGTTCTTGTAGGTGATTTTGTTTTGTTTAGTTTTTTGTTGGTTTTTTTTTTGGGGGGGGGGTTGGGGGGGGGTCATGGAGATTAATATTGTATTGTGTTTTTAGAATTTAACATTCCATGACAGATTCAAATTCCAATTTTCTGATATACTAAAACATGTCAAGGCTACCCTATTTACCATAATATTTCATCATAGTTTTCATTATATATATATATATATATATATATATATATATATATATATATATATATATATATATGAATCTGTACATATTTATGACAATTATATGAATTTAACTTTGTTGCATGTTTTGCCAATGTTGTTGACTAATAATTTGGATATACGAAGTAGATTTGAATAACTTTTTATAGGGTGAGGAATTTAGTTTGCGTAGGAAGGTCATAGTCAAGGTCTATACAGTTAAGCTTCATAAATGCAGACTCTGTTTATAAGAATGTCGTGGGAACCATACGAAAATGTATAGAAATCGAGTTCCTGCATAATTGTCTAGTCTCCATTTACAAATGGCTACACAATAGGTGTCACATTTTAAGTCGCTACAGGAGCAGCATGAATGTTAAGATTCTGTTTTAAGTTTTAAGTTTTAAAGTTTTAGTAAGTCAAATATATTTGGTTTTCATTGTAGAACAATGTGCAGTCAAGACACCTTATTTTGTGTTACACTTGCTCTTAGAAGCAATATGTTTATCTGCATTTGCTGCTTATCCATACGCAAATCATGAGAATAAAAAAGAGCCAAGATCAAAAATGGGAAATGAAGCCTTAAAAACTTGTCATCACTGTATTAATTGTCACTCAAATCCAAGCTATTGTACAATTTTTAATGTTGTGGATATCAAAATAATCTAGACATAAACAGAAATGTATTTATCACATGGGAAAGCCATGTTGGTGTTATGTATATATTCCAAAATTAATGGATGATAATGGCTGAGATGTGCACTTTTTTTATTCAAGTCTATATTACTCAGATTGCTTCGATAATTTTGCATCTACTAAATGTTTGCTCGATATAAATTTTGTGATATTAATTTAAATAAAGATGTATGCAAAATAATTCTACACTTTAATCAGTCGCAAATAGATTCTTTTTGACACATAATTTATAAAAATTCCAATCAAGATAAAAAAAATTTAATAGAAATTTAGTAAATATTAAGGCTGTCACATTTACAAAAAATTGCAAATGGTTTTCACGATCATTGGAACATGAAACGATTCTGTTTAAACGTTATGAATCAACTTGCATGATAGAACTGGCAATTTGTGCCAAATGTGAGTTGTTTTCATTATGGATATTGATAGGGAAAGTAAAGTCTTCTTCAGTAAAATAGAAAAAAAGTATTTTCCACAATAATTTAGATTACTTGATCAGACTATTTATCTGTTTACCTAAGCTTCCATTCGAATTTTGACAGAAGAATGACCGGTACTTGTATGAAGAAACTTAAGCAATATGAGGTGTGTTACGGAATAAGGATTTATTTGCTCCATGCTTTAATGCTCTAATTATTCCATAAATGGCATAAAACTTAAACTTCCATATCCAGTTGAGTTGAATGTGTCTCAGTATGTGAATTCCTTAAACATCACCTAGTTGTACATGTACACCAAAAGTTAAAAACTATGTATTCAATGACTAAGTTAGACCCACCGCAACATGGACTTGTGCACAGAATGAAGAAACGTGCAAATTCAGTCACCTAGAATTTACAAGCGAGCAAATACAGACATTTTCTGAATTTTCTCTTTGAATAGTCATGAACATTTCGGATATTTGGAAGTCAGTTAGCATAATGCCTATGCAAAAATAATATGCAGGGCATACCTTATCCCTGTCAGTATAGTTAGTTGTATGACTCTCGCCAAGCAGTGGGGGTAACCTCAAAGTTGCTCCTTAGTGTATTTGGTTAAAATTGTCGTTTTTCTGGCACTTTATACAAGTGTTTTAATTGGGCACAAAACTTTTGAATCCCTCACCCTCAACTATATAATCGTTTCTCCTTTTCTGGCGGGTCCCTAATACCACAGTATTGTCTATGTCCATCCTAAATTAATCATTGCACCATCTGCTGGTCATTTGTAGTGGTAGTTTTCTTATTGGGAATTGTTTCATCGTAACTAATAACAAAGACTTTCAACACCGTTTCCTTTTCTGGAAAAATTAACAACAAGATAATGAAATCAATTAACAGTCACAAAGATATTGCCTTACCTATTAAATTAATGAAGTTTTGATGTAGTTTCACTGTCGAATGGCCATAAATTGTACAGCTGCAGTAATAGATATACGTATTGCCTTAGCTCTGAAATAATGATGTTTTGATGTAGTTTCACTGTCGAATGACAATATTGTACAGCTGTAGTATTAGGTATACGTATTGCTCTAATGACAATATTGTACAGCTGCAGTAATATGTAAAGTATTGCTCAAATGACAATATTGTACCGCTGTAGTAATCGGTATACGTATTGATCTAATGACAATATTGTATAGCTGTAGTAATCAGCTACAGTAATAGGAAAACATATTGCTCTAATGACAATATTGTACAGCTGTAGAAGTTTTAATGTAGTTTCACTGTTGAATGACAATAGTGTACAGCTGAAGTAATAGATATACGTATTGCCTTAGCTATTAAATGAAATTAAGTTTTAATGTAGTTTCACTGTCAAATGTCAATAAATCGACTGTAATATATATATATATATATATATATATATATATATATATATATATATATATATATATATATATATATATATATATATATATATATATATATATACGTATTGCAATAGCTATTAAATGAACTTGAATGAAGTTTTGATGTTGTTTTCACTGTCGGAGGGCAATAAATTGGAAAGGTACAATAATAGCAGAAATAAAGCGTGACTGAAGTTTCTGTATTATTGTTGTAATTATTTTACATGTGCAAGTGGAATACATATTTTTTTTTTTTACATCAGTTGTTTATAACTACTGACATCTCTCTGTTAATTTCAAATATCATATAAAAATATTTGAGCACAGGAAAAATCACACGAACTTCCATTTATGTTCATGTTTTGTTTCAGATTCATTGTCACAAACCCATTGATTAAATCAAATGGAAAACAATTCAAATGCACTGGCTATAGAATAAAGTATTTTCAAAATTTGTATTACTTTGTATTTGTTTTTCAGATATTATTCTCTGAAATGGAATAAATAATGTTAATGATCACATGAACATTAAGACCTATGTGGGAAGTCATTATTACAATGGAATGATCCATTAAAAATAATTCTTTCGAAACCTGTAAACAATGCAGATTATTAAAAAAAATTGACATAAGATCGAAATGCGTTGAGCTCTATTGGATTTTTTTTATATCGTTCAAATAATTTTGTTTAAACTCTGTACAATGATTAATAAAGTGAGTGAATGAGTGATGAACTACTTAGTGGATTGACAGACTGAATAATTAATTGTGCAGGAAATCAATGAACACATTTAGATTAGTTTTAATTTCTGACATCTTGCATGATTTAGCTACAAAGTAATACAATTGTGAAGAATAATAGTTCTTACCAAAATAGCAAAAGAAAATGGTATGAATGATATAGTACATAATATAAGTACATTGCTTACCATGATATTAAACTATTAAACTAATTAAGAGTCATAATAATCACAAGCAAAATACTTAATACAATATTCAGCATTACACATTTGATAAGACAGGGGTGGGGGGCAGAAGGGCACCTATTAGGCTTTGAGAAAGTGAGGTAAGTATTATAATTGAATAAAGGTTTCTAGATTTAACATATGACTAATATTAAGACTGGTCTTATAATAGACGATGTACAGTATTTATAAAATCAGTGCGCATATTGTAAACCCAAAACCTATTTAACATAAAAAAAATTTAATTGGATCACATATGATGAGCATCCAGCCTATATTCGAAATAACCAAGGACAATTTTAGGGTCGAATTGGAGGCCCCTTTCTTAGTCAAATAATGATTTTTAAAAATTTATAAAATGAAGTCCCAGTTCAGAGAAGTAAAAGGGTGGTGTGGTGTGTTCAGATAAGACTGATGATGAAAAGGTTTCAGACTTATTCAAAAGGTCAAAAAAGAAACAAATCAGAAAACCTAAGAAAATTCATGCCATATTTTCAGTTGTCACGTCTATGACAGTGATGGCTTCATATAATTATTGAAAATGAATCCTAACAATAATATACTGAAAATTATGGCACAAAATTAATTGTAGATATTCATGAACTCACATAATTTATGCAAGTAGGTGCCAACAAATGTATGGTAAGATGCATAGTACGGTATAAACTAACATAATTTATGCAAGTATAGCTAATAAATGTATGGCAACATGCATAGTACGGTATAAACTCAAATAATTTATGCAAGTATAGCTAACAAATGTACCGTATATACTCGCTTATAAGTCGACGTTTTTACTTGGAATTTGACTCATACAGAGTAGAGGTCGTCTTATAAGCGAGACATTAAAAAAATCAAAAAATCTTGGGGTAATGTTGGAAACTCTAGATGTTTGCAGTAGTACATAAAAATACTGTCAATTCATATATTTTTACGTTTTCATGCCACTATTCCTATGCAGTAATGCATATATGGTATGCACTGTGTTTATCCGTTTCATGACGGTATTCATTATACAATACATGTATATACAGTTATTTGGATTTTATAAATTTGAAAATATTACCGGTAAATTAAATACTACCTACCGCAAAATGAAGTGTCCGTTAATGTTTACCGTGGGTGTTTACTAGTAAGTATATTGCCTCCATTTTCGTGCAAGTCCAAACAACCTGTATTTGTATTAATATTTGTGTTTTGCTGTATAAAGACTGTGCTTGATGCAATAAAAGTTTTGATTTAATTCGTATTTTCCGTTTCCACAAGTCAGATTTAATTCCCAAGTGATATTTCCCAAGTTATCTGCCAGTGCACGTGGGCCGATACGCCTTTGGCTTGTAAAGGGACTCACTTTGTTTTCAAGTTGACAATCATTTTGATCGAGCCGCCAATCTATACTTGTTCAGTGCCACAACTTCAACTACAACTTCCTGTGCATATACTTTGACCTTAATCCCTTTGCTTGTAAACACACCACACTCTTTGTTTTCCCACGTGACAACCCTTTGATCAAGCCGCGAGTTCAGTGCCAAGTAACAGAGGGATGGCTATTTGAACTCCCTGTGATCTTGCCACACAATTGACATGTGTTCAGTTGCAGCCTTTAATAGATTTCTGACTTTATGATCAAAGTGTTACTCACAGAGCCCAAGCTCAGTCTTTGCATAAGCACCCGCATATGACAGTAAAGCCGAAAATCGGAGTCGGACGAGATTTACGATGACTAGACGACGATGTAGGATTTCAGAACTTTATCAGACAATGAGGATTAATTCTTGGACTTTGTACCAGATGACATTGGATAGTGACATTTATAGGATACCGTGAATCACAAAAAAGTGGACTTAACTTTCATTGTTTATTTGCACGACGTGTGGAATTAATATATTACGGGATATTGTGAATCGGATCATTCTGAACTTCTATTTTTATACTGGTATGTGACCTATAATTGAATTCGTGGATTTATCATATAAATAGATTCGGAGTCGGACGATGTTTACGATGACGGGATGACATTGAAGGAATTTATTACTTTATTTGGTAACTCTGATGATGAGGATGAATTCTTGAGCTTTGAACCAGAAGACATTAGACAGTGACATTTATAGGATACCAATTTTATACCTGTATGTGACCTATAATCCAATTCATGGATTTATCATATAAATGGATTAAAAATGTTAAGCTATATGGATTTCATTACACGAAGATGGACAAAATGTAAGTTGTCAATTTATTTGTACATATTCAGCTCAATAATACAATTGTATTTATTCTACATTGGTTTTTGTTTTTATTTGTCCTATCTATCTATATGTCTATCTATCTATCCAGTTTGGCTCGTTTTTTTTTTCCTAAGTGCAGCTCTGACTCAGTGATGACATGTCACCCTTTGCAGACGGATTTAATTTGCAAAAAACACCTCGACTTATAGGAGGGTCATAGCTGAATTGGCTTTTTGCAGCCATGAAAAGGGGGTCGACTTATAGTCGAGTCGACTTATAATCGAGTATATACGGGTATGGTAACATGCATAGTATGGTATAAACTCACATAATTTATGCAAGTATATGCTAACAAATGTATGGTAACATGCATACTATGGTATAAACTCACATAATTTATGCAAGTATAGCTAACAAATGTATGGTAAGATGCATAGTATGGTATAAACTCACATAATTTATGCAAGTATAGCTAACAAATGTATGGTAAGATGCATAGTATGGTATAAACTCACATAATTTATGCAAGTATAGCTAAAAAAAGTATGGTAAGATGCATAGTTAAGATGTTCCTGATATAAATATATTTGAGACTCACAAAATGCAAAGTACAGTAGACTTAAAAAAACAAGGTCACAAAGCTTGTATTACATGTTACTCTGATTGGAAATATTTCTTTTTTATTCCGATGTCTAACGTAGAAATATGAATACTTGGTTTTCTATATAAGTAAAATCAGTGAAACATTAGAACCTTGTAAAATATTTTAATATTAGAACTGGGGCTACTTGTTTTTTAAAATTCAAACCTTTAGTATTTTTGTACAGCGGGGATATTTAAAATTTGAACATTTCTAGATGAGACACATTATTCTCTTTTCTTTTTCTTTTCGATGAATATAAAAATGTATTACCAAATCACATATTTATAAAGTAATTGTAAGTATAAATTGTAAATTAGAAAACTCCGTGATTTTGTGCAGACAAATATGAACATGTTATTTATTTATTTATTAATTTATTTATTTATTTACTTATTTATTTACAGATTTTGATATTTTCGGGATCAGGCGGCAGGTCTAGCTCTTTCATTTTATTGAATTGGTTGTTGACTATTAACCCTTTCAGTACCAAGAGACATTTCTTCAGAGCTTGCAAGAATTTGTTAAACCATACAGCTTTTTCCAATTCTATTCAATTCTATTATTCTATTCTATTCAATTCGATTATTCTGTTCTATTCTATTCTATTCCATCATATTATTCTATTCTATCATATTATTCTATTCTATTCTATCATATTATTCTATTCTATTCTATTATTCTGTTCTGTTCTGTTCTATTCTATTCTACTCTATTCTATTCCGTAAGAAACCTTGCAATTACTAATTCCAATTGATAACAAACATCCACTTTCGACCCCTAGCAATTACTCGCATTGATGTAACAAACACTACCATATTGCAAACAATCTGCAAGAATAAGCAATGGTCTTTACGGTGAGCGACTAATGTAAAATATGATACAAGAGGGTGGATAACAACAAGGTGAAGTACTGGTACTCGCTTTGCATTAATTGAGACCCACGTTTGATTTTCATTGTCGTCATATATCTAGAAATATGACTTGTCCATTAATGATTATACATTTTTTCGTGATATTGTTTGAAATTTCAATGACCAATATATACAAACTTCGATCAACGTGAGAGCAGAAAAAAATCGATGTTTTGTGTATTAACTCTTTAACAATCATAATTTTTCTTCGCAGTTTTCATCATTTTTTGTTGTTGTTCTTGTTGTTGCTCCAGATCAAAAATCAGAAGGGTTTGGGCCCTGACTTTACACCTTTAAATGTAAACGTTTCTTAAGTCACAGTACGTAAAATAATATGACAATACATACCACGCAATTCAATTAACAAATCAGTATACATAAATACTCCTTGCATGTACAATTATTGTAACTTACGTCTTGTATGAATTAAAATATCCATCTTCACTTTATGCTGCCAATATGTCGTGGGGTTTGTTTTGTTTCTTTCATTGTTCTAATTTCAAGATTTATATTTATATCGTTTTCTGATACATGTCTACTTCATATACTGTCACACTATCATATTTGATTTTATATCTGTTTCGAAAGAGCCTCTTTATTAGTATAAAGAATTATGTTGATCAAAGAACTTCAAGATAATTCTTCATCTTTAATAAATAATTCCAATAGTTTATCTACAGCCGAAAGTTTCACAATGAGTTTGAATCATACTTAAAACTCTGTTTATAACCCAGTTGTTTTATACCTGATACCTGTTAACTTTCGCTTCGGAGGTTTTTTCAGTTTTTGTTTTATTGTTTCAAACAATTCAATAATTGAGCTTTCGGTTGAGTTAAATAACTTACTATTATAATCTTAATTTCCTTATCAAAGGGAAGAGGTGTTCCTTTAATATTTGAATTAATCTGAATAGCACATGCTAAGGATTCGGCTTCCATTATGTAGAGCAAGAGATTGAGAGGACAACCAATTACAAGAATTTTGTCATTAATCCATTTGCGAGAATACTTGGATTTTGTCGATTTTAGGAGCATATTGTTACAGTTTTTTCAGTCGGTGTCCGAATACAAAATGCTGAAGGGATTTCCGTATCAAAAATCAATCAACACGTTCGAAAGCTTGTTGGTAATCTAAATATATAATGGTTCCATTTAGCTTTGTTCTGTCTGCATACTCTAGAACATCTTCAAGTACATGAATCGCTTCCGATATTCTCTTCCGATATTCTCTCCCGGACAAAGCCTGTTTGACTGGAATATATACTTTTTCTATATAGAACTTTAAGCCTCTGCTATTATCGATACGATTTTGTAGTCCGGATTCAAAAGTGACATTGGGCGCCTATCTGATATGTTTTCACGTTCGCACTTCTTGTGTAGCATCGTCAAAATTCATTTATACTGTATTTGTGATAATTCTTCTCTATCAAAAATGATTTTGACCACGTGAACAAACTCACATTTTATAAGATGCCAATAATACTTGTAAAATTATGATACAATTACTTTGTAACCAGAGGATTTGTTAGATTTAAGTGATTGAATAATATTTTGAATTTCGGATTCATACATTTCTATACCGTAGTAAACTTTATCTTTTTGAGTAAGTTTCGTTCTGATAACATTTAATTAGTAATTAGCCTCGGTATTATTACAGGCTTCAGATTTTAATAAGCTTCAGTAAACGGTTAATTGACCAAGTAATATCAAATTTATGTCTGTTTTGGTGGCACCATTTTTGCATTTAATTTTTGTCAACGTTTTAACACTTATATTCCTTTTTTCAAGATTGAATAAGTACCTGCAAGACGTTTCGCCTTTTTAGAACCATTTCGCTCTCAAACGTAATTTAACCGCTTCAGGTTTTTCAAAATTATAATAAGCCTTTATCTTATTAGAAATAAGCAGTATCCTTTGATTATTCTCTCTCGTATATATTTTCTTTTGAAAGCGCTATCCCTCTTCCCTTGGTTCGACAGATTTTATTTACATTTATTTTCTTACTGTTTTCTATCGTTAATTGTTGAATTCTAACTTTTGTAAGCTCCAACCAATAAGTATATTTTCATATTCACCAACTTTAGTCTTCCATCTTTGCCCCAATAATTCTGAAAAATCTGTGAAAATTTGACTCTTTATTGTGTTAACATCAATTTTCCATATTCATGGACCCCTTTCAGTTTCATCTCTTTCTAATTTGAGAATCACGACATAATGCTCACTAGAAGGACAATGTTGCATATTTGCGCTTGTAATGTATGAATCAAAATATTTTGACAAGACAGAATCAATCTGTAAACAACTAAAGCCATGCATGTACGTGTAAGATCGTACACTGGGAAAACGCTTTCTCCAGGGATCTTGATGATGATCAGAGGTGTTAATAATTTAATTGAGTTCTTTATGCCTTTCGTCATTCTTTTGGAATGGAGGTTTTCTAGGGGTCCATATGCAGAATCAACCTTATCTTCTAAAATGACACTGCTGCCTCTTCCAATACTTAATGGTGATTCCAGGTATACCCCTAACACCTTTACGACTCCAGCGATTCCAGAGATTAGGTAGTCTAATATTCATTCAAAAGCATCAGAATAAGTCATCGGTAATCATCTACAACGAAGCAATGTTGAGTGAATAAGCAGATTTTATGTTCTTTCAAAACGTTTACCATCCGACTGAACCCATAGAAAACATGTCTGTTCTGGTACAAGGGGAGGTCACTATCATTATACGTTCAAAATTATTGATGACATGAACGTATCATAATCGGAATTATTCTCAGGTTTTTCGAGCCGATTTATTGGCACTTAAAGAGTTAATATGCAGGATATGTGCATGCGATGCATCGAATTTTGATCTTGTTATATGGAACACGTGGTAGCTGTTTTATCTTCGTGCAGACGTTCAGTTGGGTCAATAACATCATGCATATCTTTTCTCATACATCAAGCTGTCACGCGAGATGCCTGAACCACTGACAGATGGTAATCATCAATTTGTATTAGATAATAAAATAAGACACTTCATTTCATGACGGAAACTATGTAAAGTGAAAAACAGACACCAGAACGTTCTACATATGCTTTTCTTTGTTCCATCAGTACTCGAGAAAATTAGGGTAATATGGGAGGGGGGTGAGGGAAGGGTTCTAAGTGCGATTTGAATCCGCACTTTCCTACTGTCTTTGAAGAGTAAAAAAGTATGTCGAGGCAAAATATTCTAGAACAAATAATATATGCATGTGTTGATAATCGTTTTATAGTTTTGAAAAAGGAAAAAGGTCACAGTTTTTCTTCCAAAACTGTCTATAATAACAAATCTTCTCCCTCTCATTCGCCCCTTCAGTCCACATCTTGGTTAATATTCGTCATACTTTCTTCCAGAGTGGCTACGCCAATTTTGCCATAAATTCGTACTTTTTTCTGCATTAGAGGATGAAATCTATACAGAAATCGGTAGAAATAGCACAAACAGCAGCTTATCTACACTTTTTCCGTAATATTGTTAAGTACCAGAGATATATTTTTTTTCAACTACGCCTTAGATGCAGATTTCGAGAGAAATATGAAGTTGTAAAGTATAATTTGGATCACACAAGTGTCCGCACTATTAGATTATCCGTCGGTATATCACAACTATAATAAAAGCCTGTATGATACGGAAAAATCTGTTCAGCCCGTCTTTCTTCCTTCCTCCATACATCTTACAAACTCTCTACTGTGTGTCTTTATTATTTTTTTCTCTCAATCAGTACCTCCCCTTATCTTGTCTGATCATAGTGAGACGCGTCTCGCATTGTTCCCATCCATAAATTAATTACGATATCAAGAAAGCTTAGTGGTATTTTGTGCGATGCAAGTCGGACACATACATTTTATTTACGCTGATGGGTATTACACCCAACCCACAACCCAGCTTACAAAAATTCAGTTTTTGAAACATGGAAATACAGCATAAATAACCGGCCACATACTTTTCTGAACATGATAAAATCAATGTCATGGCGGATGATTTTTTTTAACCTCATTACGATGATGTTATTCGGCTACTGTCTTTTATAATTGAACTAATTTGTTTTAAGATAAGTAATGTTATCCGCCCACTTACTTTTAACTATTTAACTACTTCATTACGAGCGAAAAGCCCTCAAAAATTATAAGGCCTGGTAAACATCAACATAACATTACTCTAAAATACTGATCAGGGACTTCAGTGACGCAACAATATGACTGACAATCATGGTAAATGTGTTACAGTTTATGATTTAGTTATTTTAAGTGATTTGTGAAAATTTGTTCAATAAAGATAATGGATTTTTAATTTAAGAAACTAGCAAGCACAGCCTGGTCTGTCTATAGAGATTAATGTTACCCTTAACCCAAGCATGGCCAACGTATTAAAAGATATGTATATATATATATATATATATATATATATATATATATATATATATATATATATATATATATATATTATACAGAAATGTAGTTCTTCACTTAGAGACTTTGAGATTTTTTTATTTACAGCTATTCACTGAAGTTTACTAGGTGGGAAAGATTCAGTAAGATATAGAGCCTAGCGTGATATGGCATTTTGACTGAATCAACTAAACTGGGCAGTATGGATGTCAACAGCTGGATGTGTCATGTTCTGGCATGTAACAAACAAAGATGTACCGTAGTAAGTCAAATCAGTATACAAATTTCATATCTATTTTCAGACAATTATTATCTGCGTGTCAAATACCATAATAATATGACTATGATTTTAATGCAACCAATAATAACATTGACTTAAAACAGTGTAGCATAATGACCAGGGCCATATATATATATATATATATATATATATATATATATATATATATATATATATATATATATATATATATATATATATATATATATATATATATATATATATATATATATATATACACACACCATACAGTTATGTTAATGATCAACCTGCTGACAAAAAAACGGGGTGTGATTCTTCCTAGAAATTAGTAACAGTTTATCAGAAGAGTAAATAGCAAGATGAAATCAAAGTATAAGGGCTTATGCAATTCGAATATTAGGTGCACAAGTAAATGAAAGGACTAGCATAGCACATTTTATTTGGCACTATACTAGACATTGCTAACAAGTTTGTGGAGAAACTAATACTCATAGAACAAGGTAAGGATAGTGATGAAAGCATTGGCAAGATTTCAAAATTATATAACAGATTCAAAGTAAGACTGGGCTATGCTGATGGTGGATATGGTATCTTTCTCTTGCAGAGTAACATGATTATGAAAATAACCATCTGAAGAAGTCATCTACCTCATTTAAACTAGTACTAAACTACCAAAGTAGTTATGAAAATTGTTCCAAGTGCAGATAAGCAGGCTTTAAGAATACGACAGAAGATTTACAATGACATAGAAGAATACAAAGTGGAAACATAATTATTTATAGAAGAAGGACTACAATGGTGATAATATTTCGGTCACACATGTATTAACAGACTAAAGAAAAGACCATGATATAAAACATCACTTATAATCATGTTAGTTGTTTGTCGGAGCTACTACGATTTACTTCTAAAAGTAGTTATGAATTATTTTCGATGCTGTATTTATACCTTTGATTAAAAAAAGACCTGCAAGTAATAAATCTATCAATGCTAATATAAGATGTATGACATGATCGGATAAAACGCAGACACCCTGTCCATCTGCTTTCAAGAGCTAGCCTATTACACTACCAATGATATCAGGTAATTAGGCTTCTGCTTTCTTGGCTAATTCAACAAATATAGTTGGCAATATTTTTCTTGCCTCTTTAACATTATCAAGAAATGAATTTGTGCTACCTATATCACTTATACTATGTTTCCTCCGCCAACCCCACCCCACCCCATTTATCAGATTTGCTATAGAGAGAGCAACTCTTGATATTATCATACCTACGGACGTAATGATTGTGGCAATTGTCACACCTTTCTCTCTAAACAATCCTTTTAACCTTTCACCCTATGATAACTTTTTTCTGACTTTTGAATTTATGTTTGTAAATGTTTTCTCTAGAGTTATGTTCAAGCTCTGACTAATTGTACTCATTTGCCTTCATCATTTTCCAAGTTGTGCTGTAATTTATTCTTTTTTATCTTTTTGTCGTTGCTAACATCTTTTTGTACGTCCTATCTCTCTCGCTGTCATACAGTTCAATGACTGCTTTCATTGCTCTTATTTTTTTATTCAATGACCTCTGAAGCATTAACATAATCTGATAATTAGTTTTTCTTCTTGCAGAGAATATAGTCTGTGCTCACTAGGTGGAAATTCTCCACTTTGAATTCTTCCGTCGTATTCATTGATAATCGTCTCTGCTTGGCTTGTCTATTGATCAGACGTATCATTGGATCGTTTGTGTGTTATCGCTTTCATATATGTTTCTTCGGAAACTTCTATTATTTGTCTTTGGACAATTGTATGTTCCAATAGATATGTTACTTGGATTTCTTCTTTAATATATATATATATATATATATATATATATATATATATATATATATATATATATATATATATATATATATATATATATATATATATATATATATATATTAATAACCATATTTCTCAAATAGTTTACCCAATTTAAGTACATTAATTTCTCGAGCTTGTACGTCGCTCGTTACCTCATCAAATGTTTTGTGAAATTCGTTCAAGCCACCTTCTCCATTCTTTATTGGTGGATGGATACTTAAATGGAGCAAAAATTGCTGGAAAAAAGAATGAGGTTTTATCGAAGACAAAACAACAACTTTATTTATCAGGAACTTAAAGAATACAAACTAAAGTTGAAAATGAGTCTGGATAATGGAGCACACACGCAGATAACTGGTAAAAATTTAACTGACAAAAAACTGGAAAACATGAAGGATAAAGAAATAGAATCAAGGAAATCTTTGTCAATGCTAGATCATCAAAAATATAGATTTCATTGTCAGATGTTATCATCCATGTAATGACAAAGTTTGCAAGAAAAGTTTGACTAATTGTTAATTCGTATGAATTACAAACAGTGCTGAAAGATGATTTACATGACAACGAATAGTGTTAGATATTTCACTAGGTTCTTATCATTCAAGTTGGGACTTCCTTTATCACCACTAAGTGCTCGTTTGCTAACAATAAAATCAAGGCAATTTCAGAACTGAAACAGATGAATAAACTGAAAAATATTCAAAGGACTGTACACTGGATATTTTGCAATCAGTGCATTTGTACAACTGCTTGGATTGTTCCTCTGACCTCCAAAACAGGTCTCAAGCTAGTGCGAATTTTGCAAATCGTGTTGAAACAAAGTGGTCGACACGCTCTGTGATGGCAAACGGACACAGGCATTGGGCTTTTCAATTAACAATTTCAAAATGAATCAAACAAGGACACATTCATTTTTTTCACGACAGAAAAATCCTGAAACCAAATCGAGCGTTATTGAACGTTTTTTAAAAAAAATATTTAAAGAATGTATGTGGTTATACTGTACACATCAACACAGACTTGAAAACATCGACCGTGTCTTGTTAAAGCCTACAATCAGTTGTATCATCGCAGTATCGGATATGCACCAGAACAAAACAAAGTGGCAATTTTTGATTGATACTTTCGAGCCCCTGAGAAGAAAGAAGGTAATCACAGCTACAGCCATCGCCGTCATGACCAATACCTTGGTTTTAAACACAGGAGATTGAGTTCGCGTCGGTAAAACGACACGCGCATTTGACAAAGAATATTTACCCAAATGGACGACAGAATTGTTTCATGTTACGGGACACGTCACCCACCCCTCTATAAATTGGAACATATTAACGGAGAAACTTTGAAAGGAACATTTTACTTGCCCGAGCAACAGCGAGTGTCCAAGACAGACAACGATATATACGATATCGAAAGTATCCTGGACCAAAGAACACGTCACATGGGAGAACGTCGCGTCAAAGAAGTGAAAGTACGTTGGAAAGTTTATCCATCTATTTTCGCTGGAAGCTCACAAGTCGTCGATTATAAAAAGCAGAATCCATGAAAATGCCGTTGTATCTGGTGTAATCACCTCTGTACCATCACTACAGGAGACATAAAAAAACAGCATCAGTCGCAGCAGCAGCAGCAACAACATCAACAACAATGACAAAAACACAACAACAGTGGGTGTGGTGTGGAGAACATGATCAAAAGAATGAAATCGTCTTGGAGATGATATTTGAACTTAAGTTTGCAACAACGGATAAACAATTTTTGACGATTTTACTGAGCAGTTGTATTGGCTATCTTCTTTCCAGTCCATCGTTGAAATATAAAAAGGGTAGCGTTAGTAGCAGTAGCATCAACGGCAGTCCCAGTCCCAGCCATCACAACGTCAATACCAGTCCCAGCCATCACAACGGCAGTCCCAGTCCCAGCCATCACAACGTCAATACCAGACCCAGCCATCACAACGGCAGTCCCAGTCCCAGCCATCACAACGTCAATACCAGTCCCAGCCATCACAACGGCAGTCCCAGTCCCAGCCATCACAACGTCAATACCAGTCCCAGCCATCACAACGGCAGTCCCAGTCCCAGCCATCACAACGTCAATACCAGAATCAGAGTAACCTCCAGGAACAGTTGGAAAGTCGTCCTCATTTGAAATTTGGTGACTTCTCGGAGACGAGAACCATTGAAATATAAAAAATCATTTTTTTTTTTACTTTACAAAGCGACAGTTCTTTTGGTGTGTTTCCCACCAACAGATCACAGTCCAGTACCACAATCCATACGACTGGACCAGGAAGCCCCATGGGAAGTCACGCTGACAGAAATCATTCATCCTACTCAAGCCTTAGATATCACAGCAGGCCAAAGGCATTTTGTTGTAGAAATACTACACAAACGAATACAATGACAGTTGAACAGAAAAGATCATAGATATTACGAAAAAGAATCCCATATGCAGCCAATGTCCAATTGAGTGTGTATGAGATAAGACTTCCTGAATAATATTATTGCAAAGCTCCACATCTCGTCGATACGATTTCAGCCCTATTCAACGACGCGACGCCAAAACCACCAGAAGCATGGATATTCTCGACAGCCAAAAACTGTCATCACATATTCTCAATGTTTGTTTGCTATTCTGGGTGAAAATCTAGACCTAACTCCTAATTCCAAAGATATCAACAAATACAGATTTTTCAAATATTTTTGATATCCCATGGAACTGAATGAAGGACTCAGTATTATATTTGTGTACTCCGATTTGGTTGAGTATTATGTGGTGGGAAACACCTTTGGTCCGTTGCTGAGGATCATTCCTGTTAAAGCTGATTCTACAATAGCTGCTTACGATGAAGGTGGAAACACATATCACGTTCACCGAGAATTTGTTTATCCGCACTATCTTACCGTCAGTAAATAATATTTTGACACTGTGAATATTGGTATAAAAAGAGATCGCGGAGAAAATATTATATTCCTCAAAGGAAAAGTCATGGTGAAATTTCATTTTCGAAATATCCCGTGTACAGAATACTAGATTGACAACGAGGACATGGTTCGGGGACTATGTTCAAATTGCTCTTTCGTTCTGTAGCACAGACCGTGAAACCTTTTGTTCACTAAAAGACTGTATGCCTCAAAACATCATGCCCTGTTGCAAGGAAAACAACTAATCGAAAACGTCACGGTCAACCAACAAAATCCCAAACAAGCGTACTGAGTGCGTGGAAAAATGTGTTGATCCATACAGGAAAAGATCTCTTTGGACCGTCTATAAAACTACACCGCACGCCTGTCGAAACAGTTGCTCCGACATCCTCTCATCAGTAAGGACAGAGCATTAAAAGACTTTTTAAAAAAAACACAAAAAAAAAACAAAACAATAAGACAACACGGTCACGGCAAGAAAAACAGACGCAGAACAGTTTGAGACTTTGACATTGTTCGTTACTAAATTAAAAATTAAAAATCTGTTTGGCATGCCATTCACGATGGTGACAATGACGATGCAAGAATCTTATTGGGTACAATACCCAGTGGCGTCTATTACGACGACAGCTCCTATCGAGCTTGAAATCAAAGAGCAAAAACCAGAGACAACAACAATCTGAATAACAGTTACTTGTACATGAAAATACATATTATCAAAAACAACAATACGAATCCAGACGCATTCTTTGTTCGTGAAGTGGATTTGTACGTGAACAACAAACTAGTCAGCATCACTTACCCTTACCGAGCTTACTTAGAGAATCAACCCACGAAACAGAAGCCAAAAACACACACTTAGATGCTCCTGTAGTGTGGAAACCCAATATATTCAGCAAGTTTCAAAGACACTGCAAAGTCAGAGACTGACGACGTTCACAATGCAGGATTTACAACCGACAAAAGAAAATCAAGCAAGGTCGTGGTTTTGAAATAAAGGATCGTTTACACTTGGATATGAAGGAAGCAGATGTGCGTCTCAGACTGAATCGAGGTAGCAGCGTTTTCTATTTGATGGCTAATGCTGGCGATTTCAAAACTAACATCGAAGAAGCCAGACTATATCTGCGACGTGTAGAAGTAACAGTAAACGAGATGTCAGACTCTGACCAGAAATACGGCCAAGTATCCCACACGAAAAGAGGAAGTTAAAACGTTTACCATTGCGGATGGACTCCGGTCAAAGATCGAAGATCTTGTGTTCCAGGAACTGTTATTGATCAAAATCCTTACCAGTTCCATCGCTACAAAGACTCCAAGATAAAAGTCACCCGAGATGGCCAGACGTTGTTTACCCGTCTCTTTGAACTTACCAACAAGAATTATTTGAGATCTTACTTAACTCTGCTTCAAGCTACAGGATAGTATACACGGCATTTCCTAGGATGATTATACACAAAGTTATTGTTTGTGTGGATTAGATTTCACTGAGGCAATGACGAGGGACATTTCTACCCTGATCAAGACGATTGCGTGTGGAAGTTCAGTTTGTCAACGACTTGACAACACAGTGAAAGCAGTCTTGTTTGCAGAATTCGATAATACTCTTGAAATCTACAGTCTCAGATCCGTGATTTCGGATTATTAACAGCTCAATAATGGAAAACGTAGCCCTGGACATAGACGGCCAAGAACAGGAACCACGGCAGCCACAGCCATAGATCCTAAATGTCATAGAAGACGGAAAAAAGTTGACAAATAAAGAGAAGAGGAAACAGTATTAGCACGATGGTCCGAACAAGAGAAAGCCATTGTAAAATGTTTTTTCTCAATACATTGCCACACGAATCACGCTACTACATATAGAACAGTGTTATGTATGCCAAGTGGATCATTCTGGTCAAGTATAATACGACAAATGTTTGATGATGAGTTTAGGAAAAAAGTTGGAGGATTATCTCGAGGAAGCTTTGCCTCTCATCCAAAAAAAGAAAATCTTGAACTATAGGTATAAAAACTTCTTATAACATTCTCAACCTGCATTGACTAGCGCTGATACAAAATGAATCAAAGTCCCCTTGAATCAGTGCACGAATCCTTCGTTTACCTCTAGGGACCAAAGATGAACTCCCTCGTCGAGAACCCAAAGACGTTAAAGACTCTGTCATGAACACCAATGACGGTCATCGACCAGGAACACACTTGGTTGCTGTCTATTTTCCGAGGACGACATGGTGGAATATTTTCATTTGTATGGCTTACTCACCACCCCACCCCACCCCCGAACTTTATGAGAAGAAAGGTTGTTTCGACCCGATTCAATAATGTGAGATTCGAAGGATAAGATTATATTGCGTGCGGACAATGTTGTGTGTATTTGCTACATCAAAGAAGTTTTGAATTCCCTCTTGCACGTTTATTGTCTTGTTCTGGACACCATTTTCTTAGAAACGATAATACAAATGGTGGTTTCGATATCATTATGGTTATCTCTTTTCTTTGGCTCGAAAGTCGATGCCAAGACAAAACCGTCGTGGACAGTTGGAACCCAGGTGTTACCAACATTGTCGACCCTCTAAATATCTTCATGTTTAATTTTGGTATGGTATTTGTATTTTTGTACCTTGTAGATTGTTTATTTTCCCCAGTAGAAAGTTACGTATTGTACATGAGGGACTGTCCTTATTCTCCGTCTTCATTATTGGTGAGTTAGTGAATCTTCTGACCGAGGCTTATTAAAATGTTTTGATTTTTTTAATAAGAAAAGGTTGTATTTCTCATTTTTAAACTTTAAATTCTCTCTCTCTCTCTCTCTCTCTCTCTCTCTCTCGTGATGTTTTCAATCACGTCCGCGTGTCTACTTTCTACTTGTCACCTCCATGCACTAAACCTAGGAATGTTTTCCATCACTTCAGCGTCTCCAGCATATAAAGCAACAGGCTCACCAGTCTTGCCATTCGTCATTCATCATGGACTATTCATCCGTAGATTCAAGTATCAGTAACATATTACCCATGACTCTGGTGTACTTAAAAAAGGTAAAGTATCTGCTAAATCTGGTAAAATAGAATAAGCTCCATCCCTACAAAAGATATTTTAAGCGGTAAATGGTCTACTTTAGGATGGCACAAAAATTGGTTACGGATGTTCTGTAGGAATTAAAGGAAAGGGAGAAGAGGGTGTTTGATATCCGTGAAAAGTTGCAACAGAAGGCGAGTGATGGCAGCTGTTCCAGGAATGATTGCGGTGACGGTAGAAGCAGCAGCAGTAGTAACAGGATGAAGCCGGGTTGCGATTGAATAAGCGAAGACACCGAAAGCAATTGCGTTAATGAGATGTTTATTTATAAATGCAACTTAACGATGAATGATTCTGACACCATTGTAACAACAAGATATAGGGAAAATGATAGTTTCCAACATGGAACCAATCGACAACAACTTTAACGAATAAATCAAATAAAGATCAACAAATAGAACTTATAAACAAATATTAAAACTGTTCTATCGCCAATCAACGAATGAAAGTATATGATTGACACCCTAATACAAACGAGGTCTTTTTTAGCACCAAGGGTGTCCAAAGCATGCGATTTATATACAACTACGAATAATGTATCATTAATCATTTATCCACAAGTAGGATGCATGTATTATGAACTTATCAATATATCACTCATTTAGCGATATTTGAAATATGGATGCACAAATTTATAAATTCATCAATCTATCAATTCATCAATTTATTACTCATTTAGCGATATTGAAATATGTATGCATGAATTTATGAATCTATCACTCATATAGCGATATCGAAATGTGAATGCATAAAAGTTTGCTCAGATAGCAATAGTGAAATAACAATTAAATCATGGAACACACACACACACACACACACACACACATATATATATATATATATATATATATATATATATATATATATATATATATATATATATATATATATCGTGGCGTCCAGTTGACGACCAAGATGTATATCCGGTTCCAACAGCTCTAGTCAATGGTCAAGGAGCCACCACGCATGGCCCGCCCCTCCCAGTCTGTTGAAAGGGTCCCTCGAGATCCTTCTCATCCAACACAGACCCGCTTGGTCGCGAAACCTAGGTCCCTCACATGAAAATACCAGTACTCATTAATACATTGAGTCCTAAAAACAACAGTCTGAACCGCGTTTGGCACGTGTACTTCCACCAACTGCTACAATGAAAGGCATCTCCAAACAAAGGGATGACCTATTCTCAATTAGTCCATGGCACAAAACAGAAGTTCCTGTCACGAATATCTCCCACCGAAAGGCACAATCATTCAACACCTCTGAATAAAATAGGAACTACTTGGCTCCATGCCCACTTATGCTAGTCTGACCCCATCTCAAACTACGAAACCAGTCCATGCCACTGCAAAGTCTCTTAAAAACTGTAAGTAATACGTCTGTTCCTAGAAATTGGCTAATTACTCGGTCTGGGAAATATTTTCCCAACACTAACTTCCCATAATCAAACAACTAATCACTAAAATCTAACGAACCTACAAATAGAGACGTAAATACAAATGGAACATCCCCAAATTTATTACAGTATATTAGTGATCATCACATAACTCCCCTTTCGCTCGTCCATTTTATTTGTAAGAATGGGTGTTGGATGGTAGAGGTGGCTACTGGATTTATAATTAGGAGTGTTAGTGATCATTACATAACTTTCCTTACCCTCATCCATTTTGTTTGTAAAATAATGGCCAGTAAGGATGTGAATTGGTCAGAAAGAATGTGTGTTAGTCTGTAAGACTATATTAGTCACCATTATCTATTCGCTACCTTCCCCTCATCCATTTGTTTGTATATATGTACAGGTATTTGTCTTTTAGAACATGTTCCAGTCCCATAGGACCCATAGTGAGATTCTAATGTTAAAAAGTTCCACAAGACCCATAAGACCCTCTGTTCATTCCCATAAAGTTCCTGGTACCCTTCTCATATGTAATTCCCATAAGGCCCTTTTTTTGCCATCCATATTGTTAGATTTCCATAAGGCCCATAGTGCCATAAATTGAAAATTTCTATGTTGGTCCATAGTGTCACCCTAATGTTAAATACCCATAAGGCCCATAGTGACATTAATTTAAAATTTCTATATTGGTCCATAGTGTCACCCTAATGTTAAATACCCATAAGGCCCATAGTGACATTAATTTAAAATTTCTATATTGGTCCATAGTGTCACCCTAATGTTAAATACCCATAAGGTCCATAGTGCCATTTTCGTAATGTTAAGCTCATTGAATGCTATAGTACCATATGTCGTCTCATACTTATGCCAAATACAACTTACAGTAGTTTAGTGTTGTCGTTGTGAGCAAACTTTGTTCATACAGAAAAAGAAAAAGAAAAATTCTCGCCGAGAAAGATGTTGCATTCGGTTGGGTTTGATGTTTTACGGCACAGCAACACTTTGCAGGTTAAATTGTGCAAAGTGCCTTACCCAAGGACACACCATGGTAGCCAATCAGGCTGATCCAATCGGCGCCATATAGCCAGTAGTGTGCTTACGCGCCGTTAAACCCTAATACATACACCACCGGCATAAACACTAAGCAGTGGCAACACGAGGGTTCGAGGCACCCTGGGGCAATGTTCTTTAATGGCGACCCTACTTTGCCACAGAGAACAGTTTTTATGTCAGTTGCCAACCTCCATCCACCCCCACCCCCTCTAAATATAAGTTTTGTGAAGAATTGACCACGTTACACTTAGGTGAAGTGATATACTATGAAATTTCAGCTGGAAGAAAAAAAAAAAGAGAAGAAAAAAAAACCCCGCTCCCGACTGCGCCCCTTTTCGCCTGGTGCCCGAGGACAATCCGATCCCCATCGTGCCGTCACTAACACTAAACGAAAAAATAATATTTTTAAAAAATTACAAAAACGAATTTGAGCAGAGTTTATTTCCAGATAATGCAATTTAACCATTGCTGAATTTTGTCCAGCACACCCAGTGGCAGCGCGAGGGGGTGGGTTGGGGGCAATTGCTCCGGGCGAGGGAGGACGCCGTCGGGGGGGGGGGAGGGGGCTTTTTTTGCAGCTGTAACCTGGGCGTATATGGGTGTGTGTGTGTGGAGGTTTGCAACTGATATAAAATCTGTTCTCCGTGACAAAGAAGGGGCGTCACTGAAAAACGTTTCCTACAGGCGCGTCGAACCCTCGCGCCGTTAATGAGCACACCTCAACGGAAGCTCGATATAGCGATCACTTTGGCGTTTGTGTCCCGTCCGTCCCTCCACGCCCTAGATTAAATTCAATGTTAAAGGCGTTTTTCTTTTCTATATCGTTATATTAACATAGGATAGTCTTATAGGCACTTATATATATATATATATATATATATATATATATATATATATATATATATATATATATATATATATATTATATATATATATATATATAAATATATATATATATATATATATATATATATATTTGTGTGTGTGTGTGTGTGTGTGTAGTATATAATATAGCAATCGCTATATCAAGGTTCCTTCAAGGTATATATATATATAAGTAGTAGAGGGGGGTACTGAGAGCCAAACTTTTAGGGGGTGGCACTTGAGAGCCACACGGGAAATTAACATTGTGGCTCTGTAGTGCCCCCTGGCTCCCAAGTGCCTCGGGTCAAGTGGGGGCTCTATGGGTTCGTACGGGAATTTATCATAGCGGGGGTCGCACCGTATGTAGTGACGAAGACAACGTCCTCTACCATCAAAACTGGGGAGGGGGTGTTTTGATGGTAGAGGACGTTGTCTTCGTCACTACATACGGGGTGTGGGGGGACACTTGGCAATCATGGAAAATAATTAATCTTTCTTGAAAAATGGGTGGTCCTGATAAGGACCGTTGGAGGAGGATTATTATTTCCTCCAACATCGAGTGAGGAAGCCTGGGAGTGGGAGGTGGAATTTGTTGTTGTTCTTTTTCTTATTCTTTTCGGGTATCCAGTCAGGATGTCCCATTTTCCTAAATTTGTTCTGGATTTTCATCCAGGACAAATTCAGGCGATGGAAGTCTCTTTCTCTCTTGGTCTGGTCTTTCTTCATTTTTTCCTCGGCCCAGATCTTCTTGATGGTAGCTACTTCTTTGATCATGACTTCTCTGACTAGTATCTGGGCGGTGAGAAGGGCAGTCGCTTCCCGTCGAACGGCACTGGGGGGTGGATATAACCACAAATCTTCTTGGACTTGGTGAAGAAAATTCTCCACCCCTACCAGTAAGTCCAGGGCTTTTTTGAGAAGCCCTACTCGACAGGGTAGTACCGAGGAGGTCTTCATTGCTTCCTCCACCATCACATCATGGACCAGACTCCTGGCATTTTTTATGGCAGCCACTTGGTTGGAGACAAAGGATAGAGTGGTTGGATATCTCCAACAACACTCTATCCTTTCTACCAGGGACTCCACTCCCACCATCACATCCCAGGCTTCCTGTAGATTTTCTATCGTTGATATTTCAGTTGAAGTTTGAATGGTGCAACTGCGGAAGGCACCGCTTTATATGCTAGAAGCGCGGACGTGATGGAAAATATCCCCCCCCCAAAAAAACCATACATACAAACAAAAACACACAACACACTATCCTTTTTTTTATATCAAACACAAACTTACACACACCACAATCATACAAGGGAAAGTTTTTTTTTGTTTGGTGGGATTTTAAAAAAAACAACACAAAACATATAAACATATAAAACACAAATATATATGGCAATCATAGAAAATTAATCTTTTTCTTGTAAAATGGGTGGCCCTAAAAAGGACCTTTTTTTGCTATAATTTTAGCAATGACATCGTTTGTTAGGTCTTCTTCTTATTCTTCTACTTCTACTTCTTCTTCCCCATAGATTAGTACTCTTTTCAAACATCCTTGTCTTTCAATGTATGTTCTTCTTTCCCAGTAGGCACTTTCATCAATTCTAGTGACTACCCATGATGCTCTAACATACATGAGATAGTCAGGATTGAAGAGCATTCCTGACACAATACTTGAAGCTTCTACTGTAGTCCACATGATTCTTCGTTTTTTTTAGGTAAAGCTTTATGAGACAAGTGGTGGTATATATACCTTACGATCGGATTGAAATGTATCGAAATCAACTACCAACCCAATAGCGCGTTACAAGTGGGTCGGCTTTTCTTCCAATGGGAAGAGAGTAGGGTATGACGTCATTTTGGGTATAAAGGCATCGTAGCGTTCGTAGGGTTTATTACTTTTTCGACAGCCTTTCATGGAGACCGGAAAGACAAGTAGTATGTATTGGAGTGAGCCTTCAATGATTAATGCTGCTGCTGCTGCTGCTGCTTTGCTGAACTTCCGACCGGAAGACTTTGATTTAGATTTTCTAAATCAAAATTTTGAGACTACTACTACTGCTACTGTTGTTGCTTCAGCAGTGGATGAATTGATGGATGAATTTAAAAAGAAGCAACAGGAAGAGATGGAAATTTTTTTAAAGAAACAAAGAGAGGATGAAGAAATGTTTCTTCTTCAGCAGCAGAAAGAAGAAGAGAGAAGAAGAAAAAGCGAGGAAGAAATCAGACAGCAGTTAGAAGAGGAGGAGAAGAAGGAAACAGCAAAGGAAGTCGTCAGTCCTGAAGAAAAATCGGTGAATCTTTTAGAAGAGATATTATATGAGTTAAAATGGATGACAAATGCCTATAAGTATTCTTTAACTCAGCCAAAGCGAAAAAGACCATCACGGGCTAAACATTCCAAGCCTACCAGTTCTAGTGAGATGCCACCACCACCACCACAAACACCACCAGTGACTACCACTATAAGCAAAACACCAGCAGTAGCAGCAGGATTTGGATTGGGTCGTGGTAAAGGACTACGACAATTGAAGTTGATTATGTAAAAAACTTCATAAGTTTGTTTTTTTCAATCAAACAAACACCCCAACGGTCCTTTTAAGGGCCCCCAGATTTCTAGAAAAGAAATCAAATTGCCAAATCAAGTAAAACTTAAAAAATCCCATTGTGTTGAATATAAGTGTGAGTGCGTGCGTGCGTCCATATTCTAAAACAAAATAACACAAAAACACTTACTTTTTTTCCAGTCTGGTATATTCTGCCATTTTTTTACAAAAATAATTCACCAATCAACATATAACACCACACTCCAAAAAAAACAAAGTTCACTTTCTGAAATTCTTGTGCTTCTTGAATTGCGTCACAGGAATCATAGTTTCTTTTTCTTCATTCTCACTATCTCTCTTGTTTTTCTTGAATTTCTTCTTCATAGGGACCCTGATCGTCACAGGAATCATATCTTCCATTGGTTCATTTTCTTCTTCATTCTCACTGTCTTCCATTCTTCTCACTCTCTTCTTACTTTTCTTGATGATATGTTCTTCTTCTTCCTCTAGGTTTGAAGATCCTTCGGCTTCCTCCCTCTCCTATGCTAGATTTTCTTCTTCTTCTTTCTGAGGGCACTCCGAAGACCAATGTCCTGGTCCTTTACAATAATAACAGATATCTTTTGTTTTGTCTCTCTTTTCTTTTTTTAGGTTTCGACGTTGTGGGCATTCTGGAGCCCAATGTCCTTTCTCTTGACAGATATAACAAGTATCTTCACTTTTATCTCTGATTTGATGTTGTCGTTGTGGACATTCTGGAGCCCAATGACCTTTCTCTTGACAGATATAACAAGTATCTTGACTTTTATCTCGAACTGTTCTTCCTCGGGCTAGATAATCCCAATTATACTCAGAAGGATGTCCTTTCTTAGAGTATTGATTTTTTCTTCTTCTTCTTGACTCTTCCATCTTTACAGCAGTTTGAAAGTTCAATCACCAAAGACTGATTCTGAAGGTGCGAAGGTCTCTCTTTATATACTCTCCTCTCTCTATATAAAGGTACCTGAGTGAAACTGAATCAGTTTCAAAGTATAGTTCAAGATGAAAAGATCACGCCCAAACCATGAGAAACCAGAAGAAGAACAAGAAGAAACAAAGAAGCCGCGACGACGATTTTCCGTGCCACTTGAAACACCATTAGAAGAATTACTAGCTCAAGTCCATGCCAGTGACTTCGAAGAGGAGATGAGTGAACCTGAAACCTTACCACCTTCAAAACCACCCAAAACAAAACCCACCACTACCAACACCAGAACCCCAGACCAAGAAACACAATCTAGTACTTTGGCTCCTCCTGAAAATTACTATCGGATTCGAGAGAGTCAAAAAATTACCTCTCGAAAATTTAGAACCACTGCCTACACTCATACGGTGCACTTCAAAGACTGCAAGTCCGAAGTACCTCCCGAGAAAGCGGCGGGGTTCATTAGCGATTTGTGGAGTTCTGTGTTACAGAACTTGAAACGGCAATGTGAAGCCAAAGAAGATGATCGTTTGAGACTGGCCATCCATCACGACAATTTGAAGAGTCCCGTTTGGATTGAGTTCAGCACCCCGGCAGAATTAACGCCAGACAAAGTCATGTCCAAAATAGAACATGTGCAACAATCCAATGACAAGTTTACCATCACCGATGGAAAGGCCACACTGTACATGACACACGTTGCTCCTCCTCGAGGAAGTGGACGAAGCAGAAAACCGTTATTGGTGGACGATCTTCTTACTACCAAACGTAGTGTCGTCCAAATCGACAATGTACAAGACCAAATGTGTTTGGCTCGGGCTATTGTGGTGGGCCACACCTATGCTAACAAGAACGAGAGTAAAGAATGGAAAAAAGCCTGGATGAACATTCGACGATCGCAAAGACCCCAACAACGAAAAGAAGCAGAACTCTTGTTACAACAAGCGGGGATCCCTAAAGAGACCGTGTGTGGCATTTCTCAAATGCAGAAACTTCAAGATGTTTTGGCTCCTCATTATACTTTGAAAGTTCACCCTCAAGAAGTGCGCGGAGATATGGTGTTTCGAGGCCCCGATTTTCCTGAAGGAAAATACATTCATCTCTATCACCATCAAGAACATTTTGATACCATCACTAGTATTACCGGATTTTTGGGATACTCTTACTACTGTGAGAAATGCAACTACGGGTTTAACAGTCGAGAGAAACACATTCATTGTGGTCAGAGATGCCGAGGCTGTTTAGCAGACCAACCATGCCTTCCTGAACAACAACAACAAAATCACGTCTATTGTGAGGTGTGTCGACGAAGTTTTGTTAGTCCTTCTTGTTACCAACAGCATCGCAAGACACAAGGTCACCAACAAAAATGTGCTTGCGACTTATTGAAATCGTGTTCTACGTGTGGACAACTAATTCGTACCAACAACCCCAAGAGACACGTTTGTGCTGTCAAGAAAAAATGTTCTATTTGTCACCAGATCGTCGATTTTGATCATCGATGTTTTATTCAAAAGTTTGACAAGACAGAGAAGAAAGAAATAAAGAAGAACAAGAACAAGAAACAAGTAGATTTCATCTTTTTTGATTTCGAATGCATGCAAGAAACGGGCATTCACATTCCCAATTTCTGTGTGGCGCATCGGGCTTGTGATCAGTGTATTCAAGAATCAATTCATTTTCACTATCCTCATTGTAGTCGAATTCCAGGAGGACGTGAAAAAATCTTTCGTGGAGTTAACACTTTGTCTGAGTTTGCTGAATGGGTTTTAGACCCTGATGTGGATATTTTAAGACGTTGTTGTGGAAAGTTTCGAGAGTTATTTCTCGATCACGGAGAGGTTGATCCTTTGAAAGATGCAGCCACCTTACCTAAAGCCTGTTCCTTAGTCTACAGGCAAAATTTCATGCCTGAGAACCAACTGGCCATCATCGACTCCAACACGTCTCTCTTTGCTAGTGGTCAATATTCGGTCAAAGCTTTACGTTGGTTTCATTACTTGTGTGAAAAAGAAGACAAATGGATACAACATGCTAGAAACGGAGGAGGAGGAAAGAAGATTGGAGGTTATTCCGTGGATGGATTTGATTTAGAAAACCCGCACACGGTATACGAGTTTCAGGGTTGTTTGTTTCACGGATGCCCTACTTGTTATCCTGATCGAGAGATGAAAGGCCCTTATTCAGATTCTACCATGGAACAGTTATACGAACAGACTTACCAACGACGCCTCAAGTTAGAAAGTCAAGGATACCAAGTGGTAGAAATGTGGGAGCACGAGTTCGATCGACGTTTGAAAACCGATCCTGAATTTAAGAACATTACCCAAAGTTACGACGCGGCCGCCATCGAACCTTTGGATCCGCGACACAGTTTATTTGGAGGACGAACCAATGCCACTCGCTTGCTGTACGACGTGAATGAATCCCAAGGAGAATAAATCAAATACATCGACTTGTGTTCTTTGTATCCTTGCGTGTGCAAATATGCTCGTTTTCCCACCGGTCACCCTGAAATTTTGACAGAACACATTGACGTGGAACACATTCGTCAATAAGAAGGATTAATTAAATGTAAAGTCTTACCTCCGACAAACTTGTACCATACCATCTTACCTCACCATTGTCAAGGAAAACTGATGTTTCCTTTATGTCGGACGTGTGCCGAAACGTGCAACCAAGATCATCCCTGTCACCACACGGAGGAAGAACGGTCTTTGACAGGAACGTGGGTTAGCGCCGAATTGTTTCGGGCACTGGATCGTGGATACCGTTTGTTGAAAGTATACGAAATCTGGCACTTTCCAACTACAGCCCAATACCAAAAGGACGACGCCACCAATCATCCAGGCATTTTCTCGGGGTACGTCAATCAGTTTTTAAAACTGAAACAAGAAGCTAGTGGCTATCCTTCGTGGTGTCAGACTCCCGAAGACCAAAAACGATTCAAAGAAGAGTACCGTGACATCGAAGGTATCACTTTGGAAGAGGTGGAAAAAAATGAAGGAAAAAGATCGTTTGCCAAAGTGATGCTTAATTGCTTGTGGGGAAAAATGGCTCAGCGTACGATCTTGCCCAAAACGGAATACGTCACCGATCCTTATCGTTACTTTCAACTAGTGGACGACAAAAGTATACTAGTCAAACACGTCGAAATCGTTCGCGATGATTTAATCATTGTCAATTTCAAAGAAGAACCCAAGTTTGTCAAACCTGACAAGTTTAGCAACGTAGTCATTGCTGCTTACGTGACCGCTCATGCTCGTTTGAAATTGTACGACGAAGCGTTAGAAGTCTTGGGAGATCGTGTCCTGTACTTTGATACTGACAGTTGCATCTACATCCATCGACCCGGTTGCCCACACCCTACCATTCAAGGCGATCGCTTAGGAGCCTGGACAGACGAGCACCCTCAAGACACCATTCTGAGTTTTGCCAGCGGTGGCCCTAAAAATTACGGGTACCGATACCGAGACCCACAAGGTCAACTTCACACCTCCTGTAAAGTCAAAGGCTTGACTCTCAACTATCGAACTAACCAAGTGGTGAACTTTGAGGTTTTAAAAAATGCTTTACTGTTTGGACAAGTGGAAGACTTTCAAGTACCCACGTTAGAACCTCACAAGATTGTACGCCTACCTAATCATCAAATCGTTACTCGACCTGTACAAAAAGTGTACTTCATCGTGTACCAAAAACGAGTGAGACTTCCAGATCACACGACTTTGCCTTACGGACACGCTGATTTGGAGTATAAAAAAAGGAAACCCTCTTGAACAGAAAAAAAGACAACACCAAAGATGACTTCAACATTTGCCTTGCCTGACTATTGTGAGTGTGACAGTCGCTTGAAGACGTTCAAAAATTGGCCTAAACACATGCCTGATTATTGTTATTGTCCTCATCGATAGAGCACATTCAAAAAAGGAAACAAACTTAAGAAAAATGGATTACCTACTTCCTACTCTTTAGCCAGAGCAGGATTTGTTTACTTTGGACAGGGAACCAAAGTACAGTGTTTTAGTTGTGGTGCCACTATTCGTATGGATTGGAAGAAATAAGCTCTCCTGGAACATGTCAGATGGTCACCAAACTGTACTTACCTTTCTTTAGCGTTTCCACGGATCACATTACAATACTTTTCGGATGGTACAGTCGACAGGTATAAAAAAGGAACCCCTTCCAAGCCTAACCCTTCATTCTGACTTTCAACGTTAACCAAGCAAGAAGAAAAAAAGATGAGTAATTTTGTCATTCTTCCACCAAAGTTCAATAAGAATACTCAAACTACCACCCACCCGTCACCATTGCCAAGAGAGAAATCTAGTGGTGGTGGTGTGAACTCCAAGCACGACTTGGAATGTGATGCAGTACCATGCGATGAGACGGATTCCGTACGGTTTGGCATCCCCGATTCACACGTTCAAACGGATTCCGTAGCTTGTAACATCTTGGATTCAGGACCCTCTCCAAGTCTCACCACTCATCGACAACCCTCTAAAGAGGCAGTACACCCTTTTTGCTTTAGTGGAAATACTAAAGGAACCGGTATTGACGTTAACGACAACTAGGTCAATGTTGGTCAATATTAGCATGTCAGAATACTTGTGAGTTTACCTGGTTATTCCAAGTATGAAAGTCGACTCGAGTCATTCAAAGACAAGTGGCCAAAATATCTACCAGGACCTAAACCCGAAGATTTAGCTAGATCTTGATTTAAATACGCGGGAGAAGGAGATAAAGTTCAATGTTTCAGTTGTGGTTTGAAACTTCACCAATGGGAGCCTACCGACTCAGCTTACATTGAACATGCCAGATGGTCTCCTCACTGTCAGTTCTTTCCTTTAGTGGCTTTAGAAGAGTACGGGTACGATGAGCCAGATGCCAAACAGAAGAAGAAGAAATAGTTTTTTTTAAAAATTCCATGTCGGAGAAGGAGGATACTTCTTTACAATGGTATATTGGTGGCTTACCATTAGAATTGCAAGAACACATTTTTCAGTATATACCAAGCTTAGAAGATCGTATTCGTGACTTGCCTTCGAAGTTGCAAAAACGGATTTACGATGAGTTTGTCCAGATTCAAGTGAAACGTAAACTTCAATTCATTCCTCGATTTGCACACTACCGTGACTTTCGACATATCAGAAGTCTGATTTTGATGAAAAACTATCACGAGTATCGTGAAGAACACAAAAGAGAGTTACTTCTTTCCAAGTCGGAAACTTTACCAAACTACATTCGTGGCTTGCCTTTGGAATTGCGCCAAAAGATTTACCAAGAGTTGGTCAAGATCCAAGTGAAACGTAAACTCAAAGTCATTTCTCGAGCTGTACACTATGCTCTCTTCCAAGGTCATAGAAGAATGATTATGGGAAACGTCTATTGCAATAGCTACGTTCACGGAGACTTTCTCAAAAGGTACCAACCTTGGGAGCCTGGCTATATTAACATGCCACCCAAGATACCTACCTTTGCCATCGACCCGTATCATGAAGAGGCGTGTCGTCTGGTCTCTACACGTCACTTGTGAAACGGATTCCGTGGAAGGAAGTCAACGATCGTGTTCAGACTTTAGAGGATTATAAAGACTTGATACAAGAACTGATTCCATTGAATTTTGGACGCTATGCAGTGTGTGTCTTAGTGACTGCTTATCTTGGAATTCGTTTTCCAGGACATTCGTTGTGGAATATTTTTGAGGACAAGTGTTTACCTTGGATTATTTTGGAGGACCCGTGGTTGTTTTGGACTCAATTGTCGAGTTCAAAAAAACAATATGACCCTTTGTTCTTCTTCGGACTTAGTAGAAGAAGAAGACTATAAAAACTTGATTTTATCAGTACACGAAAGACAAATTGTACTTAAAGCGTTGAGAGTGGTCATGAAAATCAGTGAGGATCCTCCATGTGAAGAAGACATTCGTCACACTTTATCTGTCTATAAAACATTTCAAGAAGTGTGTATTGCTAGTGAGTTACACCAACAACTTTTCAATTGGAAAGATGTACGACCCTGGAGAAACCTTGGTTTCCAATCTTGGCAACAAGAAGTGGCTCAGTTTGCCAAAGATTTGGCAACATATCCATAAGGGTTTAAAAGTGAAAAAATGGGAACCTCAATGGGAAACCCTGAAAGAAGAAAAAGAAGAACCTGACACCACTGCTGTTGTCCAAATACCTTTTGAGGAACACAACCCTTCCTTACCACCGCTGCCGTCAGAGGATTCAAAAACAAAGACGAGCAGAAGAATACCACCACCCCAAAAAGTGCCTAGACCTGCCATTTTTTCTAGGACACGAAACTATTGTTGTACATTGACGTGTTTATACGACAGTTTGATTGTTTCAGTAGGAGCCTTAATTGTGTACCTGATGATTTGTCTTTGCTATTTTATCACTCGTTGGCTTTAATGACTTGTAAAAAAAAATGTTTTGTTGTGTTGGTTTTTTAAAAAAAAATAAAAATAAACGTGTATGAAACGTATAAAATGTCTTGGGTCTTTTGTCTTCTTCTCAAAAATCTTCTTACCTCAATCATGGCTACATCATCTTCTACTTCTGCCTGGTCTACCTCCTCCTCTTCTGTGGTTAAAGTGATTGACGAAAAGTTAGATCGTCAAAGTTGGAATGCTTTGTATCTGCGCCATCCATTTAACATGTTGATTGCTGGACCGAGTAGTTCAGGCAAAACCGAATTTGTCAAACGTTTGATCGAACACAAAGCTAATTTGTTTGATCATCCACCTCAACGTATCGTGTGGTGTTACAAAGAGTGGCAACCGTCTTACACGTTATTGAAAGAAAGTCAAGGAGAAACCATTTCATTTGTAGATGGTATTCCTCACGAAGACGATGGAATCGTGTCTGACGTGAGTCAAACCCATTTGGTTATTTTTGATGACATGTTAGGAGAAGACGAAGAAGAAATTAAACTTTGGTTTACACGAAAAGGGCACCATCGTAATGCTAGTATTGTCTACATTACTCAAAATTTATTTCAACAAAGTAAAGCCCATCGGACCATTTGTCTGAACGCTCATTACGTGGTCTTGTTTAAAAGCCCCAGAGACAAATCTCAGGTACAAGTGTTAGCCAAACAGTTAGGTGCTCCTTGGCTCAATTATGCGTACGACGATGACACTCAAACCCCTCACGAGTATTTACTCATCGACTTAAAACCCACCACTCCTGACTATTTGAGATTTCGTGCCCAATTGTTTCACCCTTGGGGTCAAGAAGGTGGTCCTGTCATTTACACGTCCCCTTCAGCCAATTTTTAAAAAAACTATAAAAACAACCACCACGTCATTTCTGTCTCACACTCTTTCGAGATGACTTCCTTTCAAGCTCATCCTTCGGCTAAATTGATTCGTGCCTTGTATGGCATCAGTCGCGAAAAAAATGCACAAGTCCGTGCTCATTTGTATGAAGCGAGTCTTAAAGAAGTGTTACGATGGTTTACTTTGACGGCACGTCAATTGCTGCAAGGCATCATTCACATTCCTCATCAAACTCAACGTTTTTTTCAAAAACATAAAGGGGCCTTGTCACAACTAGCTGATCCTAGAATCGATTCACGGACTAAAAAACAAATCATTTTAACTCCTGGTGGAAGCGGTTCTTTAGGAGGGGTCATGATTCGTTCCCTTTTGAAATGGGATCCTAATGCCCAAACCAAAAAATCCAAAAAAACTCCTAAAAAGAAGAAAAGTCCAAAGAAGAAAACCACCACCAAGAAAAAGAAGAAGAAAGTCACCCACCAGAAAAAGAAAAGTCGTGCCAAGAAGAAGAAAACAACACCTACCACCACCACCACTAGCACCCGCTGTAAGAGAGGTACTGCGGCCAGGACGCAAACGTACACCCGCAAAACACCACCACCATTACCATCACCATCACAACAACAGTCCCCAATGATGACGAGGTCTCCTTTTGCGTCCACTTCATCATCTTTGTCTTCTTCACCACCTTTTACGATGATGCCTGTCAAACCAGACTTAAGATCCGTGTTTCCTAATTTGATGCAAAAATCGAAACCTATTTCGAAAGTCACCCCTTGGGGACCCTCGACTTCAGCTGATTTGGCCATGGCAGCAGCAACCAACAAAGTACCATCCCCTAAAACCAAAGTCCAAGAAAGAACTGGTATCTTACAAAGTTTGGTGGATTTATCCAAAGAAGAATTGAGACGATTTAGTCCTTTGAAAACACCTCAACGTCGAGTGAGGCCTGTCATGAAGATGGTACGTCGTGCAGACAATCAGTGGAGACGTGTTCCAGTATAAAATAGAAGGGTACCCTACCAGAGACTTCAGACTTGTTTTTTCTACCCTACTAAAAAAAAGATGACTCCTAAACGTATACACCACAACCACCAAAAAAAGAAGAAAAGTAAACCACAAAAAAGGACGACTTCCACCTCGTCTGGCCAAACATTGGGATGTCTTGTCTGTCCTGACCAAATCCAATCCTCCCATGCGAAAACAACTCATTCAAACAGCCCCTAAAGAAATCATCGATACCGTGTGTGAATGTTGTTTGAACGTTTTGAAAGGAACGGTACCTTTGTCCAAGATACAGAAACAAAAATTAGGGAAACATCGGAACGTTCTTCGTCAAATGGTGAAAAAGAAAATACCTCTTCAACAAAAGAAAAAAATGTTGGTACAACGAGGAGGATTTCTACCTATGTTGAAAGGACCGTTGTTAAAAATAACAGCTCCTTTGTTAGGAACGATTGCTGGACCGCTTTTAGGAGGTGTCATGCGATAACCAAAAAAGAAAAGAAGATAAAAAGGACCACCCTTCTCTGAAAAGACCACACCTTTTTGGTACCTTTGGATGAAATGGAAGGACGAAAACTGACTTTAGTACCTTACAAACGATGGATGGAATTTCATCGTTGGAACGAACAACGGATACCTCATTTACCACCCAATCCTAATCTCAACGAGATGTCCCAGTTACAACAAGAATTACAATCCCTGATGGAACAAAACAATTTGTCAGAAACAGAAAAATCGCAACGGTACGGTCAACTTTTACAACGTCTACAACTCTTTCGCCAAAAAGCAGTCGACGAAACAGCTCCATCCACTCTGAGAGATTTCAAAGCCCTGATGAAAAGCGAACCTAAAGTCACCACTACTAAAACAGACACCGGCACAGGAATGGCCGTAAAAGAAGAAGAAGAAGAAGAATTACCAACTCCACCTACTCTTAAAAAGAAAAAAAAGTTAGCCACACCCAATTGGATAAAAAAGATGTTGTCCACCCCATTACCCTCAGAAAAGAAAAAGAAAGAAGTGAAGTCAGAAGTCAAAACAGAACCGATGACCCCTGTTCAAACCACATCCACCTTTACACCAGTGGCACGTCGGACACGTAAACAATCCAAAAAGATACCTCACGAAGAAAAGAGCATTGGTACTTGGTTGACTTATTCTTGAGGGAATCATGGAGAAACTTTTAGCCACCATTTATTACAATCCTGGTCATGCTGCTGGTTACGGAGGAGTTCAAAAATTATATCGAGCTGCCAAAAGTAAATTGAAAAGTGTACGTTTACCCGAAGTACGACGATGGTTACAAGAACAATCGACGTACACGTTACACAAACCCATTCGACGTAAATTTTCTAGAAGTACAACTCAAGTGGAAGGCATCGATCATCAATGCCAAGCCGATTTAGCCGACGTATCTCATTTAGCCACTTACAATCGTGGTCACAAATATTTGTTTTGTGTCATCGACGTGTTTTCCAAATTTGCTTGGGTCGTGCCTTTGACCTCTAAAAGCAGTACCGAATTGGTACGGGCCTTAAAATTGGTCTTGAAACAAAGTGGACGCCAACCTTTACGATGGCAAACTGACAAAGGCACCGAATTTCTAAACCAAGCTTTTCAAAAAGAATTGAAACAAAGACAAATTCATTTTTTTACTACCGAAAATCCTGAAACCAAAGCCAGTATCGTGGAACGTTTTCAAAGAACTTTGAAAGAACGCATGTGGAAATATTTTACACATCAACATACTCTCAAGTACATCGACGTGTTACCCCGTTTGGTCAAAGCGTACAATCAATCGTACCATCGTAGCATCGGATGTGCCCCCGAAGAGGTCAGCCCTGAAAACGAAGTGACCGTGTTTGATAAATTGTTTGGTTCACCCCAGAAAAAAAAGAAGAAGACACCCTTGTTGGAGTTAAAGACGGGAGATTGGGTTCGCATCGGAAAAACCAAACGTACTTTTGATAAAGGTTATTTACCCAACTGGACTACCGAATTGTTTCGTGTCACTACCCCCGTCCGTGGACGTTATCCTCCCGTCTATAAATTGGAAGACATGCACGGTGAAGTACTCAAAGGAACATTTTACTTGCCTGAGTTACAACGAGTGACCAAAAAAGAAGACGCCTTGTACGACATCGAAAGCATTCTCGAACAAATAACACGTAAAGTAGACAAACGACGAGTAGAAGAAGTCAAAGTACGTTGGAAAGGATATCCTCCTAGTTTTGATTCTTGGATTGCTGCTTCTCAAGTCTTCGACTATAAAAAGAAAAAGAAGTAACTCAACAACAAGCCATTCAACACAGCAACCACGACTTCAACGACTCCTTCACAAAGTTCTTCTCTTCAAGAATTACAAAAACAACCGCTTTGGGTGTGGTGCGGAGAACGTGTGCCTAAAAATCAAATTGTCTTTTTCTGCCAAATCTTTGTAGTGTATTGTGTCATCGCCGCAGCCATTGCTAATTTGAGTTTGCAACAAGGAGACAAACAATTGTGGACTATTTTAATTAGCAGTTGCATCGGTTATCTTTTACCCAATCCCTCTTTGAAATTTACGACGACAACAGACAACAGTCACCACCAGGGGAGTACGAGCAACGCCAGTCCACCTTCTTCTTCCAGTCACCACCACCAAAATACCAGTCCTCTTTTGGAACCTTTTGAACATCATTCTTCTGTCTACTTGAGTGACTCCTCGGAGACCAGAACCACTTTGGAACTATGAATGACCAATTTTATTTATCGTTACCTAGTGACAGTTCCATGGATGTGTTTCCCAACAACACCTTATGTTGTTTCACCACCAAATTGCCTCAATCCATTCAATTGGATAACGATGCTCATTGGGAAGTAGGATTGGTAGAAATCATTCATCCTACGCAAATCATGAACATCAACAAAGGTCAAAACACTATCATCGTGGAAATCTTGAACAAAAATATACAAGATGAATTAGAAAAAAACGATCCTAAAATCTGGGAAGGAGACAAAAAAAATCCAGACATGAAGGGAGCATTCAAAAAGTTTTCAGATCCAAAAACAGAAAAAGATTCTGACATAAGGGTCTTTGGGCAGTATACCCTGAGAATTCCTACGGGGTATTATTTGAGTAGCCGACATTTGTGGGACACCCTTGAGTCCACCATTGCCAAGCAATTTAGCAAAGCCTTAAGTCGTAACAACAAACTTGTAGAAATCGGTTTAAATGAGGTGGCACGCCGTTTCCACATAGAATTTGCTATGATGGATAAAGCTACTGGTGAATTCATTGACGACAAAACTGCTAAAGAAAGAAACATACCCTCCGAGGAGAGAAGATTCATGACCATCGAATTTTCTTCTGGATTGTATGCCATTTTGGGTGGAAATAAATTATTTACCAATCTAAAAATCTCAACTAACATAGAATCCGCAAATGCTTTTAAACACCCTTTGGAATTGAACATGGGACTGAATTTAATGTTTGTGTACTCCGATGTGGTAGAGTACAACGTGGTGGGACACACATCTGCTCCCTTACTGAGAGTTATTCCTTTCAAAGTGGATACTGCTGCTGGTGCGTACGAAGAAGGTGGAAACACGTTTCACGTTCACCGTGAATTTGTACACCCTCATTATCTTCCAGTCAGTAAATCGTATTTTGACAGTGTCAACATTAGTATAAAAGGAGATTTGGGACAAAGTGTACCATTCATTGACCAAGGAAAAGTCACGGTGAAACTACATTTTCGAAAAAAAAACAAGTTCTCTAACGAATTGTAACCTCCCCCCAAAAAAATGTATCCAGTGTACCGAGGAGTGGCTCGACAACGAGGACATGGTTTAGGAGATATGTTAAAATCAGCATTTCGGACGGTAGCTCCTATTTTGAAACCGATGGTGACTCGAGGATTTCATGCCTTAAAAGATGCTGCTTTGACACAAGGAAAAGAATTTTTGCAAAATGTCCTCATCGACAAACAAAATCCAAAAGAAGCCTTTATGAGAGCAGGCAAAAATGTGTTGATGACCACTGGTAAAGATCTTTTAGGTCTCCGAGAAAATCCTATAAATACGCTTCACGCTTCAGGCTCTGGCATTACTTCACAGCAAGGACAAGGTAGAAAGAGACGACGACGACATCGAAATCCTTTCAAAGTTCATAAAAGACCACACACCAGTTCCAAAAAGAATAGGAAAAGAAGAAGAACCGTCAGAGAATTAGACGTGTTTGATTATTAACTGTGAAAAAAATGATGCACCGAGATTCTTGCGAATGTAACAAGTCAGAACTGGATATGTTTTCTATGCCTCCTACCATGATGACGATGCAAGAATCCCAATGGATGGAATTTCATCCTGTATCGTCTTTGACGGATTCAGCTCCTATCGAATTTGAAATCAAAGGACAAACCGAAGATTACATCGATCTGAATGACAGTTACTTGTTCCTGAAACTCAAAGTGATCAATACGGCGGACAGCAGCCTTCCTGATGGCAATTCCAGAGTGGCACCCGTCAATAATTTCATGCATTCCTTGTTCAGTGGAATAGATTTGTACTTGAATAACAAACTGGTCAGCAGCAGTTTGGATACTTACCCTTACCGTGCTTACTTGGAAAATCTCTTGACGTATGGAAAAGAAACCAAGAACACTCATCTGGATGCTTCAGAGGTCTGGAAACCTGACACCGCAGGAGAGAATACTTTCAACGACACAGAGGTGTCAGTACCGGCGAGGGTTGAGAGGAATGCTGATAATACTGCAACTGGAAATATAATTCCAGCAGAACCGCACAATGTGGGATTTAACGACCGTCGAAAGAAAATCAGAGGGCACAGTTTAGAATTGATGGATCGTTTGCATTTGGACATGTGGTTGCAAGACAAGTATTTGTTGAACGGAGTAGATGTACGTCTGAGACTAAATCGCAGTAGTGCCGCTTTCCATTTGATGGCTAATGCTAACGACTGGAAAACTGTCATCCAAGAAGCCAAACTTTACATGCGGCGTGTAGAAGTCTTACCAAAAGTAGCCAATGACATCAGTCAAGCCTTGAGCAGAACCACTGCTAAGTATCCTGTGCGACGCGTGGAAGTGAAAACCTTTACTGTGGCCACTGGACTCCGATCCATAGTCGAAGATCACATCTTCCAAGGACAGCTCCCCAAACGTTTGCTGCTTGGTATGGTCAGAAATTCAGCCTTCAACGGAACCATCACTCAGAATCCGTTCCAGTTTCAGCACTTTAACGTCTCCAAGATAGAAGTCAGTCGAGATGGCAAGACCTTGTGTACCAGACCTTTTGAACCTGACTTTGGCGCCAACGCAAAAAATTACTTACGATCTTACTTGACCCTGTATGAAGCCACAGGACAGTTAGGCACCAACACCAGCCACGGCATTTCGTACGACGATTATGCAGGAGGGTATGCCTCGTGGGGATTTGATTTCACTCCGGACCAAGGCAGCGATGAAGGACATTTCCACCCTATAAAATCAGGCCCCCTTCGTGTGGAACTTCAGTTTAAAGATCCTCTACCTGAGACAGTGAACGTCGTCTTGTTTGCAGAATTTGATAATACTCTAGAGATCAACAGTTTGAGAGAAGTGATTCAAGACTATTAGAAGAAAAGAAAAAAAAGATGCAGCACGAAGAACCTATGGAGATAGATGAGGGATTTTGTGAAGTGATTCAACAGTCACAAACTACCACAAAGTATGATGATGATGACGAAGTCATTCGTTCAGTACCTCGAATAGAACAAGAAGAAGAAAACAATTCAGTTCCAAAGTTTACTGGATTTATGGCTTCTCGATGGCCAGAACAAGAAAAACAGTTAGTGTGCTGTTATGCTCAGGAATTGAGTCCAATAATTAACAGTCTGATTAAAGAAAATTGTTATGGATGTCAAAACGATCATCCCAGTCAGATACAACACGACAAATGTATGATGATGACAGGCGAAGAACAATTGGACGAATATTTTGAAACGGCCTGGTCACAAATCTCAGATGAACACGTGTTGAAATAGTGGTATAAAGTCTTGCAGAATTATTCTTCTCCTCCACTTACTCTTCTGGAGATCAAACGAATCGAAGGACTCATTGAACAGAGTGCAGAGTCTATCCGACGTGAATATTCCTGGAATTACAAGACAGATCAATTCAAGCATAAAGTCAGGTGTGAATTGGTGATCTATTTTTTCCATTGAAGACAAAAAAAGAAGAAGAAAGAAAAAAAATGGATACTAGAGAACTTTATTACCTATTGACTCGTAGTTCCTACACTTCTTCTTGGAATCCTGTGGTATGTGCTAAAGATGAACTACCTCATCGTAAACCGAAAGATGTTCATGCCTATGTCATCAATACCGACGACAGTCATCTACCAGGAACCCATTGGGTTGCCGTGTACTTTCCCAACGCTCACTGTGTGGAATATTTTGATTCTTATGGATTACCTCCTTTGGAAGACGACATCATTGACTTTATGAGAAGAAATGCCGTCTCGACTCGATTCAATAATGTTCGATTACAAGGATCGGATTCCATGGTGTGTGGACAATATTGTGTACATTTTCTTCATCACCGCAGTCTTGGATATTCCTTAGAACATTTACTGACTTGGTTTGATAGAAACTATGTTCGAAATGATGCTAAAGTACAACAATGGTTTTGTGAACATTATGGTTATCTCTTGTCTTTAGCTCACAAGCGTAATGTCAATCAGAATGATGTCGATGTAGAAATGTGGAGGTTTAGTTTACCACCCCAACGTTGTCAACCTTGTAAATATGTTCCTGTTTAAAAAAATTTCTTGTTGAATTGTTAGTATTTTTATGTTAGAATGGTTATTGTTGATTAAAAAAATGGTTATTGTTGAAAAAAAATGGTGTTGTGTGGTTTTTTATTGAATTTGAAAAAAAAATAAGTATGTTCTCTCTCTCTCTTTCTATCGATCTAAAAAAACTATCCTCTATCTGTGATCTCACTGTCGATCTGAAACCCTACCATGTTTTCCATCGCGTCCGCGCGTTAAGCATATAAAGCGGTCTGACTGAATTTGAATTATAGACGTGTGCGACGAATCTCGTCATGTACGTCTGATTAATATGCGCACAGCGCACTATTTAATTTGCCCCCAAACTGTTGCTGTAGCATCAGTTTGGGGTTCGTCAAGCGGTTTAAACAGAGCTGTAAAAACCGCTTGCGCTTTACTGCATGCACCGCATGCTATTTAATTAATCGGCGTGGGGGTGCGAATCGCCCTCACGCCATTTAATTGTGTGCCCAGCACACTGTCTGTTGCGATGCAATGTCCGGGCGCGGAAAAGGCGGAGTCAGGAACGGCCAGGGAGGAGCTTTTGCGTCACAAGATGGTGTCTGTGGTCCAGGGTGTGATTTTGCCTAAATATTGATGTCGTCTTGCACGTGTTGCTAAACATTTTTCTGGTCCCCTTTTCCTCCAATCCCTTGATGTTCTGTCTTCGTAGTTGCATTTGTTGTTTGTCTCCCAGATTAAGAGAAGAGTAGTTCTCTTTTCCTGAGCTCTCAAGCTCCACCCTGAAGCCAGTGAAAGGCCTAGGCCCTTCAAGGCGTTCAGTGCGATCTCAGGGATAACTTCCATGGCTAGCGCTTTTTGTACTACTTGTTACTTCCTCTGTTCGCTGTCCACTACGCGGTGCGTTGGCCAGTTCAACAGCCGACCACATGGAGCAGCAAAGAATTTTAGCGAGCTACCAAGGGGGCGCTGCGTTAAAGAGAGAGCCAGCATGGCAGATAGACAGAGCTCCTCTACCGGGGACCACCTGCAGAAGAATAATAGTCCTTCTAAGGGCTAATTCATTGCCTGAATCAATGGGGTTTTCAATTTGGCTTTTTTCGAAAACCCCTTTTGATTATACTCTTTTTAAACACAAATTTGATCAATTTCGAACCACCGTCTAAAAAATTACAACCCATAATGGTAGTGTGCGTGATACGAAAAAGATATGAGTAATTTTTACTCAAAGATTGGTATTGTTTCTGGAAAAAACATGTACATTTTGTACACAAAATTTCGTTAACTATAATATTCGCGTTAAATGGAAAATTCTTGAAACTCGAAGCATTATCATAATTGAACAAATGGCTTACATTTTATTGGTATTAGGGACAGCCCGACTTAGTATAACTGGGCAGAATTTGATCATGTATGTACGTTCTTGGCGTTTCGGCTTCCGACACGCTTCGCGCCTTCGCTTGCTTGGTCCGTGCCGCCTTTTCACTCCTGACTGCGTGCTTGACACAATTTAATCATCAACGTGCGCTACAACGCGCACACATATACCTGTAAACATTGTGGTTCTAGTCCAATGTACAGGTATAAAGGTACACACTCTCATATAGCGCACATTCATTTAACCCCCTTAATTGTGGGGAACCACGTTGCGCTGGGGAGGTGTACTCAGAAATAATTTACACATCCCTCTGGGATGTGTAGACGGTACTCATCCTCCAATAGCGCGCAATCATTTTTACCCCCTTAATTGTGGGGAATCTTGCAGCGCTGGAGGGGAGTACTGAAAATAGAGTCAGGTGGTTGCAATCTGTCAACACACCTGACTACTCAACCCCCCTATGCGTGCTTCGCACGCTGTGGGGGTATATAGTCGCACATGCCCGAATGGGCGAACGCGACTCTAATGCAAGAACAACAACAGTGTAGTCATTCTCGTTGACTCGTCAAGATCTCAACAGTTCCAAAAGAAGAAGATGGCAGCAACCAAGATTACAAAGCTGAATGAAGCTATGGTAAACATTATGAGGGTGAAGAATCATTTGATGGAAACCCAACCGGAGAGAAAGACGATGACGTTCAATAAAATGGCGCATGATCTAGTAGAAGAGGTCCTGAGAGAAGAAATACTTCTGGAAAGAACAGAATGGGAGGTGGGACAACGAGTACAGCAACAGCAGCAACAACAACAACAACAACAACAACAAAGACAACAACAACAGCAACAGCAACAGCAACTTATGCAGTCTAACAAACTACCTGACGGCGAAGTAAGTTACAAGATTGACTGTGAAGAATTTGCCTTCTCTTTCACCCGAAAGAGACCTGCCTGCCTTAAAGCTGTGAGACCCATTGCTAAACGTGGCCGCCCTGCTGGAGCTGCTACCACTGCTGCTACTTCACCCCTAAGAAGTTAAAAAAACAACATAACTTCTTAAACCCAACGGTCCTTTTAAGGGCCACCCCAATCTCTAGAAAAGATTACTACTCTCAAATTGCCATATATAATGTGTTTTATATGTTTGTATGTTTGTTTGTTTGTTTGTGATAACCCACCCAACAAAAAAAACCTTTTCCCCTTGTCTGTTAGTGGTGTATGTTGAATATAAAAAAAATTTTTGTAAAAAAAGGGTTGTGTGGTGTGTGAAAGTTTAATATAAAAAAATTTTAAAAAAATAAAATAAAAAAAGGATAGTGTGGTGTGTGTAAGTTCGTGTTTGATATAAAAAAAATATATAAAAAATAAATTGTATGTTTTATGGAGTGTGCTTGGTTTATAAAAAAAAAAAATATGGATGGTATGGTGTGTAATTGATTTTTTATTAAAAGTAGTTTCTTTTAGGTCCGCGCTTTTAGAGTAAGGGGTGATGGAGTGCAAAATCCGCGAAGCCTAGAATGACGTCAAACGAATGACGTCAGACGCGGGGTAGTGGGGTGATGTTTTTTTAGGTGTAAGGGATGTTTTCCTTCACGTCCGCGCTTCTAGTATATTAAAACAACACCTTCCCCGATAGAGCATTTTTAGGCAAAATCACACCCTGGACCACAGACACAACCTTGTGACGCAGAAGCTCCTCTCTGGCCGTTCCTGACTCCGCCTTTTCCGCGCCCGGACATTGCAAAGCAACAGACAGTGTGCTGGGCACACAATTAAATGGCGTGAGGGCGATTCGCACCCCCACGCCGATTAATTAAATAGCATGCGGTGCATGCAGTAAAGCGCAAGCGGTTTTTACAGCTCTGTTTAAACCGCTTGACGAACCCCAAACTGATGCTACAGCAACAGTTTGGGGGCAAATTAAATAGTTAATCAGACGTACATGACGAGATTCGTCGCACACGTCTATAATTCAAATTCAGTCAGCCGATAGAGCTACCCCCGTTTATTCAAGAGAATGAACACAATAGAAATCGTGAGACAAGTTAGAGTTCATTTAGAGGTGGCGTGGCACCTCCTCCAAGACTTGGAGAAGAAGGAGAAGGAGGAGAGGGATAAGAATATCCCCATCAAGCCCCACCGGATGATGGAGGAGCAGGATACCAATAAGGAGAATTGGGATCCAGAAGCGGACCATCCTCCCTTTATACTAAAAAACTCAAACAAATGTATGAGTTTTTAAACATGGAGGGGAAGTTGTCCTGCGTGCAGGGCAAAGCATGGGAGGTGCCCACACCTCCTCTAGATGAACTTTAACAACAAAAAATCCAACGGTCCTTATCAGGACCACCCATTTTTCAAGAAAGATTAATTATTTTCCATGATTGCCAAGTGTCCCCCCACACCCCGTATGTAGTGACGAAGACAACGTCCTCTACCATCAAAACACCCCCTCCCCAGTTTTGATGGTAGAGGACGTTGTCTTCGTCACTACATACGGTGCGACCCCCGCTATGATAAATTCCCGTACGTACCCATAGAGCCCCCACTTGACCCGAGGCACTTGGGAGCCAGGGGGCACTACAGAGCCACAATGTTAATTTCCCGTATGGCTCTCAAGTGCCACCCCCTAAAAGTTTGGCTCTCAGTACCCCCCCCCCCCCTCTACTACTTATATATATATATATATATATATATATATATATATATATATATATATATATATATATATATATATATAAGTGCCTATAAGACTATCCTATGTTATGCACTAAACTAAAAACAAAAATATAAAAAACAAGACCCCCTTTCTGTCAAGCGTACCTATTATTTGGCTTGAACAGACATCGAAGGAAAGTAAAACACTCTAAAACTGAGCAGTAATATTTAACAAACGTAAGTTGCAACAATATATATATATATATATATATATATATATATATATATATATATATATATATATATTTGTGTGTGTGTGTGTGTGTGTGGTTAGTTTTACTAGTGGTCTTATAACTAATGCAGTATTTCATAGAAAAATTATATATATATATATATATATATATATATATATATATATATATATATATATATATATATATATATATATATATATAGATATACCATGATGTAACGGCTGTATGTTTTCTAGAAGTTGCGATTTTCAAGTGTGAATTTGGCACCTACAATTAATTTGTACAGAGTACAATATGATACGTTTTATATTCGAAATACTAGATATGTTTAAAAATCTAAATTTTCTGGCGAGTCGTTCCTGTATGAAGTTTTCAAAGCGATGTGGGAAAAAAAATAATTGCATGTTCATAGGAGTGACAATTTACTCAATTTCCATTGACTGGGGATCCGACATAGCAGATAAGTTCACGAAAGAAAACACAGTTTCCACAAAAACATACTGTAGAATTGCTACACAGTGATATAGACAATCCAAGTATTGTAGTATTGAATGCCTTTCAGAGGTCTCATTGTCCTTTGGAGGTGGGTCGCAAACCGCCAATCAAATTGCAGACACGTGCTCTAACCTAACAAGGCGAAGGACACCACAGCTTATTTACAAATACAACTTGCCGCACCACTTGTCTCGAATCCTTCTTAATTATCAGAGTTAAACATGGACGCAGGGATTCCCGCTAAGAAAACGCGCACAACCGTTGATAATGGCGTTGAAAATGGACATGCAGTAAGTATGACATTATTTCTTTATCGAAATATTTTGAGGATTTTATGTGACGCTTCATGTAGGTTACTGGACTTGAGTATTAATGTCACGTTTCCAAAATCTGGTTCAGAGGCCTTGCATCCACCTTAGTATTTTTTTATTTTTAGGATCCAATATTTGTGTATCTAAACTATCACTTCACACTTAAATTCATTTATCATGTTTGAAAATAATAACAGAAATGAAGACATTTTATTTTTTTCAGCAGGGGCAGTATATAATACCTATATGTTAGTCTTAGTTATCAGTAAGCATATGTTACCATGTCGAAATTCAGTTAACCGAATTTTGATAACTGTGTTAAAAAAATCGGTCAGGACTGTAAAAATGTTCTCGATGCAATCAGTGCTGGATTATTCAGTAAGCACACTAGTACGTGCTTAGGACACCAGCAAAGCAGGGGCACCAAAAAAAATAAAAATAAATAATAATATCAAAAAAATATATACATATGAGAAATTACGGTTTAGTATTGACCATAATCTTTTCAGTGCTTAGGGCCTCGAAAGGTCTTAATCCGGCCCCAGGATGCAATTAATTCGGATTTTAATCTTAACATTGTCAAAGTATGAATGTTTGCGTCTATGTCGTGGATGTTGCATCATGTAGCTCGATTTCGTCATATTTGATGGCCTATGCTTAATCTATGGAGTGTCCAAAGTGACAATCGAAATCACTAAACCGTGACATATGCTAAACTGGAAATGTACAGCACAGCATATATGATAAGTATAGGAGCAGAAAGATGAAGTCATGTATTCACGTGACTTAGGTAATTTAGGTCTAACTTTGCTCACCCAATTTTAATTTAGCCTTTACATTTCTCTAATTTGCAGTAAACAAATTTTTTTTATCTTTTTCTTCATTTCCTGGGCCCTAGCTTACTTTCCGTCCCTATTTGCGTTGAGTTTTTTTCCCCCTTTTTTTCATTCCTGCATACATCTTTGCTATTTTCCTCTTCTTTCCTTCCTTCTTCCTTTCGTTCTTTCTGTTTTATTTATACTTGCTTGTTTGAATATACATCACATTCGACTATGAGCAAACGGTCATTTTCACTGTTATACAGTCATATCTTGATGGTCGTTGAAAATAGCATTTTTAAAAAAAAAAGGTGCAAAACTAACAGTAGTAAATACAGTGCTCAAAGAATTTTTGTTTTTCAGACAGAGACCTGAGGCAAGTGGCTTGAAAAAAAAAAAGTCACTTGCCCTGATTTACAATCCACTTGCCCGACAAGACCATGTTTTTGAAACTATTATTTTGACACCCAACTAACTGATTCTGGAAAATAAATGGTCCGTCCGTCCGTCCTGTCCCTTATAGTTGTGATAATGTTCATGAGACTGAACCCTTGTTTACATTCTGCTATAGAGGGGCCTACAAGCAACGTGATTTCTAAAAATTTCACAATTTCTGCATGATCAGGTGTGTAATTCTAAACAAGTGTGGCATACATGTCTGCTCTTGCTATCTATGCATGCTTTCAGCTTTGCCTTGATGTCGATAGTCTGTGTATTTCATCACGATCGGGATGGTCATTCGGGGTCCTTGGAGTAGTTTCTCTCAGTCTAAGTTGAAAACAGAAATGAAGTCGGAGTGGAATTTGTGTGTGTTTAAAGTAAAAGCAGTAGTTTCAAGTTTCGTAATTAGTTCGTGTGGTAGTACTGTGGATGTGTCACAATTACAGAAAACACTCACTCCGAGCAGTGGCAGCGCTACGGGGGGGGGGGGGGGGGGGGCAATTGCCCCGTACACCGGGCGAGGGGGGCGCCGTCGGGAGCTATAAGCGGGGTGTAGATGGGGGGGGGGGATAGGAGGTTGCAACTGACATAAAAACTGTTCTCTGTGGCAAAGTAGGGGGCGCCACTAAAGAGCATTGCCCCGGGCGCCTCGGTAGGGGCGTTACTAAAGAACATTACCCCGGGCGCCTCGAACCCTCGCGCCGCCTCTGCTCACTCCGTATCAATAAAATCAGCGGCTACGAACTCTTTGCACTAAATGGACTAAAATACAGTGTAGTTATCTCTGTTTCTTTAGGATGAAAAAATAAATTGTAAGTGGGCTTTTAAGTAGCTTACTAAGCTTAGCTTAATTGTCAAACAGTCGTATAGGTAAAGCTCGATATGTTTAACCAGTGATGACCAGTTATGCAATAGCAAGTCAGCGTTTCCAAAGGACAGTTCATTGATAATCACGCGGACAAGCGATCGCTTATTATAGCTAACCAATCAAATGCGGAGAACAGAAATAGTACTGTTTAGGTCACGTGCTTCGCTTCTGTACTCAAAATTATAACTTCGATGTCAACAGATGCAATGTGGAGGAACCTATAATGGAAGACCAGCAGGGGGCTGAATATTAAGACTTTACCAGTGTTTTTAAAGAACTTCAAAATCAAAAAGTGCCAAATTTCTTAGGCGCGCTCTTTCTTTCAGGCCAGTTGGACAACACTTGTTTTTTTTTACAGGCCCGATCGGTAGTCTTGGTTAACATTAAACCAACAAGTTGTTCTCCGGCGGAGAACAATTTGTTGGTCTAACTTTACATCATAAATATCAAGGTGGACGTATTACATTGTACAACTAGCCCGACGTGCAGCTCAAATAGAATTCGGAAAGGGTCCGATCTAGATTTAGAGGGGTCCCGGGCGTCGAGTTATCTGAGTTTTTGAGCTCTGAAACATATACATTATAACATGTGTAATGAGTTTAAAAGTCATTTTTTTATATGTATCTAATACAGAAATGAACAACATAATCCAATGGGAGATCCAGAGAAGTTGGATCTGGCGTATCAGTTGATGCATCCCACCTCCTTGCCATTAAAAATAATATATATTCTCAGTGAAAGTCTGAGAAAAGAAACCAACATGAATTCACTCCAGCAATAAATTATACCGTTGTACAGTGTAGCAATAGATGTCAGTTAGTTTGCAGTAACACTGACACTGTTGAAAATCTTTGTATAATTAAATTTGGCTTGAGAGACAAACCCTGTTGCCAAAATACAGGTGGTTTTTCAGTAGAGATCATTTAATCATGTATTGAAAATTGATCCATGCATTAAGAATAATGAAGAATATGGTCATAATTGACAGGTGGTCTCACATAGTGTACTTTCAAGATAGGTTTTACTATACAAATACCAAAACATTTTCCAAGTTCATTGATAAATTTCAGTATCATACTTGCCATATTCCCAGACAGTGTGTGTGTGTGTGGGGGGGCAGGGCGGCGGGTTTAGAGTCAAAAAGTGTGCGCGTGACCCCCCCCAAAAAAAGCGACGTATCCAAAAGGGAATAAGCTATTTTTATCAAATCAGCCTACAGCAAATGTAAATTCTAATCTGAATAAAAGAAAATACCATCTGTTTTCTCTGAATCATTTAATATACTTACAAACAAAAAAAAACAAAAACAAAAATGGTAGACTTAGCATTGTCAAATGACATCACCACACACATGGTCACAACCTCACAGACATTAAATACAAAAGTACACCAAGTTACTGTCTTTAAAATCCATTGGACAGTTGAATGTAGTTTTAATTACATGCAATCTTTGCTGCTTTCAAAGAGCTCAGTAGTTGACTCGACGGTAATGCAACTGTCATTTGTGTTCACAAATATGCCTCCACTTCTCTTTCGCGGATGTGCATCCACGTCTATGTTGGCACAAGCAATGGCCAGAGTTGCTACAAGTAATACGACCTGAAAGATGGAAATGAATATCCATTTCAAAACAATGAATCTGGCAAAGAAAGCATTCAAGGTTTGTGGTAGTCAGCCGAGTTGTTAAAGTCTTTGACCGCCACGATTGTAACGGATTTTCGAGGTTAAAGTCACACCTACGGCAGTGAAGATTTAATTTATTCTCAGGCTGAATTAATGAAAAAAGGTACTAATTTATGCAAATACACAATTTGTCATTTGATTAATGATTTAATAATTTTAAATTATTAAAATTCCCTGGTGCAGTTCATTTCAGGTTAACCAGATATTCAAACATGTTAATGTTTTCATGAGTTACTTGATCACATGATAAAACGTTTATTGCAATAATGTAAATATCCAAGAAAAATATGAGAAAGTTAAGGTGGCAAAACTGTCGAAGCAAATAAGATTATCTCATTTTTGTTAGCACGTCTAGTGCAATATGTACTATAATTTTCCTTTGTCTCTTTAAAATGTCGTGTGTACCCCAAATCTGGAGGGTGAGAGACACGGTGCCGCTTTACCTTGGGATCCTATAGGTGCAACACTGCATTAGAGATTGAATAGTGCTGTTGTTCAACCTACCGAAATAATCATATTTTGAATTTTATATATGGAGTAAAAATCTTTCTTAAAGATGGATTCAACATTCTCGTTCAAACCAGTCTGTGATGTGTAATAACATTTGTTCTTCAACGCGCATCTCTTTGATGTATTTAACTTCAGACAAATTTGGTTGTTCCACTTAGAGTACTTTACCTATGCGAATTAGCCTAATGGGCTCTCCCTCAGCAGTGCACAGAGGATTTGACACGACACATCACCCTAGCTATTGTAAGTTAATTCAGTAAATCTCTGAATGGTGTCCGTTTATATCTGACCGCCTTACCTTTTAATTGCATCTAAAACAACTATAAACTGCACCGAGGGTAGTTTTACCCGAGCTCTGAGCAAGACTGCTTACTGTTTATACATACCACAGATTACGGGCATATATTATTGTAGTCAAGAAATATAGATTTTTGTATGTAAAAATTATTTTTTGCTAAGATTGCTGAAAATCGTGTTTTTCAAAACACGACCATGTCGGGGGATTTGGGAGTCCAAAATCATGCTTTACGCGGGCACGTCGTGTTGTGGCATGTATGTAGTATGGTTACTTACTTGGTCATGGGTTGTAATCCAGAATCCATTAATAGTGTGTCCTCTGCCTCTCTGTGTCCTTGGGGGAAAAGCTTCCATTTCCACTGGCTGATATATAATAACCAATAACACTGGTCTACAGCCAAAATGCTTCTGCAATAAATGTTGTCAAGCTTTACTAATTCTGGGTCACTAAGAAAGAAAATGATGCTCAAAATCGTTGATTGGCTCTAGTTTTAAAGATATACGACTCTTGACTTAGGAATGGCAGACGATAAGTGATTTATAAAGGGAAGGGATCTCAATTTAAACCAATAATGACTAAAATACATCTTTGACTGGATCTATGAATAAATCTATGACTGGGCTTGGACAGTGCTTGCTTTTTAGGCAAAACAATGAATGATGCAATCTGAAGCTGGTATTGAATTGCATCATGTTATTCCTTTAAGTCATGGATGATGCAATCATAACTAAGCTTACATCACTCTGCTGAAGAAATTGCCCTATATCAGCTCTACAAATCATACAGTGTCGTGCTCTCTTATTTGTCAGTGTTTGATTTTGCAAAGGGACACATTTCTGTTTAGCCAAAGTGAGCAGAGATGCTGCGTACTTGTGTGAACAATGCAGATAACTTCTGCTATGTTTGTGGTGAAGTGACTTTTGCATCACAAAAGCGCAGTATAACCACTATGGTTAAGAAAGCCTTTCACCTTTATTTTGGCTGCAAAACTGGAGATCAGGAGAAGAGGTGGGCCCCACACATATGCTGCAACACTTGTGCAACAAATCTTCGCCAGTAGTTGAACAGGGAAAGGAAATCTATGCCTTTTGCAGTGCTAATGATTTGGAGAGAGCCAACAGATCATATCAGCAATTGTTACTTCTGCATGGTGCCTCCAGTTGGGAAAGGTGTGTCAAAGAAGAAAAAGTGGACTGTGCATTATCCAAACATTCCATCAGCTATACGCCCAGTACCCCACGGAGAAGGACTGGCGGTTTCTGATGCACCGGAATCATTCTCACTTGAGTCAGACGAGGAAGAGGAAGAAGATGAAACTTCTACTCCTGAACCATCAATGTCACATGACCCATATTTTCTCCCATCCTCCTCCTCAGAACCACACCTCATAACACAAGGTGAACTGAATGACCTTGTCAGGGATTTGGAACTACCCAAGAGTAAGGCAGAGCTGTTGGGCTCCAGACTACAGCAGTGATTTTGTTACCACCCTTGCAAATCAAGCTGGGTCTGATGAAGAACTTTGTCAAGGCCATGGACAAAACACAAGCAGCTTTCAAGTACCTCCCTGGGAAATTTCCAAGGTTAAGTGAAGCTAAGATAATGGAAGGTGTCTTTGTTGGGCCTCAGATTCATGAACTTCTTCGAGATGATGCATTTCACCATGCACTGCGTGGCAAGGAAAAGACGGCATGGAAAACCTTCCTGTTAGTGGCAACACATTTTCTCCGAAACAACAAGACAGACTACTACAGGAAGTTGGTGGAAAACCTCCTCAAGGCATACAAAAGCCTTGGTTGCAACATGTCACTAAAGGTACATTGTTTGCACTCTCATCTAGATTTTTTCCCACCGAATTGCGGAGCAGTGAGCGACGAGCACGGCGAGCGATTTCACCAGGACATTACAACAATGGAGAAATGCTATCAGGGCGAATGGAGCACATCAGTGCTTGCAGACTATTGCTGGACAGTGACAAGAGATGCTCCATATAATGAATACCAGAGACAAGCCAAGAAGCGCCGAGTAGACACTGAATAATGACTAAACTATGTACATGTACTTATATATACATAATAGTTTTTTTACTTTTGTTTCAATATATTTTTTATTTATATAACTCTTTTTGCTGTTTTTTAAAGTATTACACAAACAGGACTAGTGAAATATTATCATGTAAATCAACCATAAACACATGAAAAGACCTAGGTTTACAATTTATAATTAAAAGTCAACTATGTACACAATATACATGGACGTAAAATGTAAAAACTTAAATATCCTGGAAACAGTATCCAACCAGTTGTTTTAATTGTCATATTTGAATTCAGCACATCAAAATCCCTAATAAATAGCACATTTTATCTCTAAAGCAGACGACTTCTAAAAAATTGTAGACCAGTGTAATGTGCTCAAAATGTAAAAAAACAAAAACAAACCCCAACCAACCTCATTCCACAAATGGATGCACAAAAACATATTTAAAAATATCACTGTAATTGTAGTTTTTAGCTCACCGGGCTGTAAGGCCAAGTGAGCTTATGGTATGGAGAGGTCCATTTGTTGTCTGTCTGTCTGTCAACATTTGGATGCTATGTTTTTGATCAGATTATGATCAAGCTTGGAATCTATGCTTATGTCACCAGTATCTCGGACAAGGTCGATAATGAGCAAGATTTGTGCATATTAAGCAGGTGATCTTGCATCTGATTGGCTGAACTTGCCACAACTCTGAACGCCATATTTCTAATCTGATTTAGCTCCAATATGGAATATATGTGTATACCATCCATAACTCTTTCAGGTTTGACAATGAGTGAGATCCACGCATAATAATGAAGTGATCTTACATCTGATTGGCAGACTCTAGAGTCTGTATTTCTGATGTGATATTGCTCAATCTTGGAATATATGTTTATATCATCAAGATCTCGGACACGTTTGAGTTAGATACACACATAATAATGAGATGATCTTTCATCTGATTGGCTGATCTTGTTACCATTCTGGGAGCCATGTTTCTAATCTGACTTTAATCAAACTCTGAACGTAAGTGTATACATCAAGCTCTTGGGTGAGTTCAATAATGAGGAAGATATATGCATATTAATGATGTGATCTGCATCTGATTTACCAACCTTGTTACCATTCTGGAAACCATATTTCTGAATAGATTTTGATGAAACTTTGAACATAGACTTGTATAAGGATCATGTGGGAGTTTGTTAATGAACAAGATCTGTGTATATTAACGAAGTGATCTTGCATCTGATTAGCTCAACTTGTTACCTCTCAGAAGACTCATTTTTGTCAGCTTTTGGGTAAACTTGGTAAATAGACCTAAATCATCAAGATGTCCAACAACTTTTATGAGCTAGCTCGGCACATATTATTTAAATTCAGCAGAGATAGTTTTCAAGTCAGATGCAGTAAAATTGGGTTTTTTTTCTACTTTTAAATACCAATCTTCTTTATAAAGGATAGCAAGGGAAGTAACCCATTATCTTGATTATTGAACATCAGAGGTTTGAGTTGTACGGTTTTTCTCCTTTCCAAAAAATCTTGCAAACCAGAATACATGATGCTTAAATTTCAATAGAACAATTTATAAAAATTAGCAAAATGATACAACTTCAGGATTAAAATAAATAAATTATCATTAATGACTGAAGAAAAAGTAGAAATTGGAAATATTGTTTGAGAAAATTTGCAATTGCAGGGTAGCATAAGGAATATGCAGTGTTGTGATTAAGGATCATTTTTTTTTTAAATTATAAAGATTTCTTTGTAAGTAATTGTTTCTAATATTATTTTGGCTCTAGTAAGGACATATTTCTTGTAAAAACCATGTCTAAATTTATAAATTTATTTTCAGAGAATTTTAAATTTTTTGCCTCATTTGAAATTCTTCAATACTTGAAGAAAGTTTTATATGTTTGGTGAAATAGTTTGACTGTTGCTAGTATTGCCATGTTAAAGTGCCTGAAACATTTGCCAGTTTTTCTTATCACATATATTGTGCATTAGTTGATGCTATTTCATATATTCAATGCCATTTGTTTTAGAATTTATATTTTGTAATTTTAGCTTTTAATTAAAAAAAATAACCCTTTATGCTTTTCTCCTGAAACACTTCAAAATTTAATTACCACGAATAGAGAAACCCATGGCTTTGAGAAGAAAAGAAAAAAGGCCCAAGTGAGCCTCATAACTTAGAAGTTGACTATTTCACTAAACAGGCTTATATATATATATTGTAAGAACACAACCTCAGTAAACTATCTCCCAAATTTTATATCATGTTGAATATACCTATTGTAATATATGCAGATAAAAATTTGTTCTAAAGATAATGGCATAATTAATATGCACAGTCTCTTGCTTATAGTCAGAATCACTAAAGATCTTAATGCTATGAACCCATTTACCAGGTTTTATAGAAATTGGATGATAAATATTGTATTTTGATCTAGAGAGGTAACAAGCTCAGCCAATCAGAAGCAAGATCATCTCATTAATATGTGTGGATCCTGATCACTTTTTACATTATCCAAGATCTTAAAGATACAAGGCCTTATTCCAGTTTTGATCAAAATCACATCAGAATCATGGCTTCTCGGGTGGTAATAAGATCAGCCAGTCATATGTAAGATAACCTCATTAATATACATGGATCATGCTCATTATCAAAATTATGCAAGACCTTGATGAAGGATATAAGCATCTATATACTCAAAGTTTAATCAAAATCAGATAGAAATAGGGTCTCCAGACTGGTCACAAGCTCAGTCAATCAGATGCAAGATTACCTCATTAATATGCACATATCTTGTTCATTATCAAACACATCAAAGATTTTGATGTGAGACCATATTTCAAGTTTGATCAAAATCAGGTAAAATAATGCGGCTTCCAAAGGGGAAACAAGCTCAGCCAGTCAGATGCAAGTTTCACCTAATTAGTATGCATTGATCTTGCTCATTATCAAACTCATCCAAGATCTTGATGATATAGGCATATATTTATAGTTTGATCAAAGTCAGATCAGAAATATGACATCCAGAAGGGTAGCAAGCTTAGTTAATCAGATGCAAGAGCACCTCATTAGTATGAGTGGATCTTGCTCATTGTCGAATATGCTTGAGATGATATAAGCATGTATATAATAATATAGGCATATATTCCAAGTTTGATGAAAATCAGATCAAAAATACACCTTGTACAGTGGTAACAAGCTCAGCCTATCAGATGCAAGATCACCTCATTAATATGCAGGGATTTTGCTCACTCTCAAACTCATCCAAGATCTTAATGATATACCGGTAAGCATATATTCTTAGTTTGAACAAAATTGGATCAGAAATATTGCCTCCAGAATGGTAACAAGGTTAACCAACCATATGCAAGATCACCTCATTAATATGCATAGATCTTGCTCATTATTGAACGAGTCCAAAATTTGCCAAGTTTGGTTGAAATCAGATTAGAATTATGGACTCCAGAGTGGCAACAAGCAATTGTTGATGAACAACGCATGGTGGACAACACAAGATGGACACAGGGTCATACCATAAGCTCCTTATGGCCAGGTGAGCTAGAAATGCCTGTGAACTATAATTTCAGTTGTGTGAAAGTCATGTGACTTGGTAGACCACAAATAGAAGCTTCTTCTGTAAACTTCACTTTTAAATATCTTGGATAACTTTGATGATGATGATCTTTGAATTAAAGACGTGAGGTCATTCGACCATGTACGTCTAGTAACTTTGATTATGAGCAAGAGACTATACATAATATTTGTTCCTTTATCTTTGGAAAGAATTTTAATCAGACTATAGTTAAACAGGTAAAAATCAACATGATATAAAATTTGGGAAATAGTTGACATAGGTACTGTTCTTTCAATATCACATAAGCCAGCAAAGTGAAATGGTCAGCTATAAATATATGTAAGCCAGATGAGCAAAATCAGGACCACTTGGGTCTCTTGTGGTATAATTGACCTTTTAACACTCCCTTGGACCTCAGGGGAGGCATCAAAATTTCATACTTGCAGACAATCACCACATGGGCAACCTATGCATCAAGTTTGGTGAATTTCCACTGAGCAGTTTAGGAGAATTGTGGTTATGGACATCCAAACAGATGGACAGACAGACAGACAGATTGACATATGGATGGTATCACAATATCCCCATGCTAAAATAAGAAACGGTGTAGACCCAGATGAACTGGGCATCATGCAACTGAAGTTTGTCATTGGATTAATACGATATACAGATAAATATGGTATAAAGTATTCACTGTATGGCAAGATAGACATACAGACCACAAGCAGTGTAACTGAACTGTGTGATTTATATACAGATAAATACGGCATAAAGTCACTGTATGGAAGGATATAGACCACAAGTACCATATATATTCGTGTATAATCAGGGTCTAAATGCAACCAACATAGACCCTGATCTGCCGTCGCATAATGCGCTGGCAGTTCAGGGTCTGTGTTGTTTGTTTTACTGATTAGTCCTTACAAACTGCATTGACCCAGATCTGTCGGTGCATTATGCTATGTAACATTTGGGTCGATGCAGTTTGCAGTTGGTATTGGCCTATACACTAGTATATACGGTAGTGAAATTGAACTGTGTGGTTTATATACAGGTAAATATGCTATAAAGTACTCACTGTATGGAAAGATCTAAACCACAAGTAGTAGAACTGAACTGTGTCCTTTATATACAGGTATATATGTATAAAGTACCCACAGTATGTAAAAATTTAGATATAGGTAACTTTGTCATATTACTGCCTTTTTGCTGGAAATGAAAATGCAAAGTTACAAAAGCTCAGACTGTGTTCACTGGACCATTGAATGACACATAAACTTCAAGACAGCCATCAAGAATGCATGCTTACCAGTGCATCAATAAAAGCTCAGACTGTTCACTGGACCATTGAATGACACATTCAACTTCAAGACAGCCATCAAGAATGCATGCATACCAGTGCATCATTAAAAGCTCAAACTGTGTTCACTGGACCATTGAATGACACATTCAACTTCAAGACAGCCATCAAGAATGCATGCATACCAGTGCATCATTAAAAGCTCAAACTGTGTTCACTGGACCATTGAATGACACATTCAACTTCAAGACAGCCATCAAGAATGCATGCATACCAGTGCATCATTAATCATTGGGGATAAAAAGGAACTTCAATTTCCATATTCACCTACATATAATATATATCAATTGAACACAGTTTAGATCCAGATCTGCCACTGCAATACATGTCTTCAAATCAGGGTCTTTGCTGTTTGCTTAATACTATAAGTAGAATAGGCATTGTAGACCAGGGGTCCGCAACTGTTTATACATAAAGAGCCAAACTATGTCACAATTCAAAGCAAGAGATCCACAAAGAACCAGTATAAGAAAGCCCATTTGTAACTGACAGTATACAATTTAACATTATTGATATTAAACCTGTTAATTAATAATATGAGAAGAAAAGAAAGCAACAAAAAGACCGAATTGACATGAGTAATTAAGCATTTTTTATTTTTAAAAATTAATTTTAATTAGAAAGTTTTTTGTGTATATTAGAAATGACAAAAACACCATATTTTGTTCCATACTGAGCCACATTTGGCTCGCGAGCCATAGGTTTCCGACCTCTGGTGTAGACCATGATCTGCCTGTACATTATGCAATGCCGTGCTTAGATCCCACCATCGTCACCCATGTATAATAGGGACAGCTTAGACCCAACTCTACCATTGCAATATGTGCCATCAGATCATGGTCTTTGCTGTTTGCTTGATATTATAAGTCAAACAGGCAGTGTAGACCATGATCTGAATGTGCATTATGCAATGCCATATCTGTGTCTCACTGTCTAAACAGTTTGCAGTAGGATGCAACTAAACAAATAAATATAAACAAAAGCTTTTCAGGTACTGAATCAACTGTGCAAATAGGCACAGTGAATTGCAAGTATTCTTTTAGCTCAGGATACATTAGCTCTTAATGCACAGCTTTGACCTTTGATCTGGATGCTTGCAGAACGTTTAAATCAAAAGGTCAGAGGTTGATTTAAAGTAATTAGATGTCCTCAGCTAGTATTCTTTATGCTTGCAGAATGTTCAAATCAAGAGGTCAAAGGTTGGTGTAAGGTATTAAGATGTCCTCAGCCAGTATTCCTTTTGCTTGCAGAATGTTCAAATCAAGAGGTAAAAGGTTGGTGTAAAGCATTAAGATGTCCTCAGCTAGTATTTTTTATGCTTGCAGAATGTTCAAATCAAGAGGTCAAAGGTTGGTGTAAAGTATTAAGATGTCCTCAGCTAGTATTTTTTATGCTTGCAGAATGTTCAAATCAAGAGGTCAGAGGTTGGTGTAAAGCATTACGATGTCCTCAGCTAGTATTTTTTATGCTTGCAGAATGTTCAAATCAAGAGGTCAAAGGTTGGTGTAAAGCATTACGATGTCCTCAGCTAGTATTTTTTATGCTTGCAGAATGTTCAAATCAAGAGGTCAAAGGTTGGTGTAAAGCATTAAGATGTCCTCAGCTAGTATTTTTTATGCTTGCAGAATGTTCAAATCAAGAGGTCAAAGGTTGGTGTAAAGCGTTAAGATGTCCTCAGCTAGTATTCTTTATGCTTGCAGAATGTTCAAATCAAGAGGTCAAAGGATGTTGTATAGTGTTAAGATGTCATTAGCTAGTATTCTTTATGCTCATGATGACATGCATTTGATACCTCCTGGAATTTCTGGGAGTCTCCCAGAAAATTGATAAAACTCCCAGTCTCTGGACAGGGAGAACAAATCTGATGTTTTTATGCTTTAAGTATTTTGTGAAATATTATGTATTTAATGTATTTCACGTAAAAAGTGCACATATATCAGGTATAGAGTGCTACACTCCATACAAGGGTTTTGACAGTCTTTTTCTTCAGGTCTTTGCTCATTTGTTGCATTAGCAATTCTTTCCTCTTGTTGAATGCATCTTTGGCCATTCCAATTCTTGTGTTTACTTCATCTTGGCACCTTCCATCATCTGAGATCAAAGATCCAAAATATCTAAACTTTCTCACTTGTTCTACTCTTTCTCCGTTGATTATAATTTTCAGATCTTTACCTCCTTTTCTGCAAACTCTCATGACCTTGGTGTTCATAATAATAATACTAATGACTTTATATAAAGAAGAAGCTTATATGGTGAACAGATCGATCTTCCATGAGTCCTTCTGCAGTTATATGTATATAATATACAGTTTTTACAAGTTGTGCCTTTAGAAAATAATGCTATAAAAAAAACTAATTAATTGATCTATTGCTACTAATATGTACAGGGCATTCAAGATGAGTACATACAGGATTCATACAAAGATTAGTAGTGAACATTTATAAGGCATTACAAGTGAGTACATGAAAGAACATTGTAAGTCGAATAGTACTGAATTACACAGAATCATACCAATGATTGACTAGACGTTGACTAAGATGCTTTTTAAAACCCATGGATGAGTCATCTTACTCTGTATAGGGTGGAATGGAATTCCATTGTTTGACTCCAGAAAAAGCAAACTTCTTATAAAACTCAGAATTTGGTTAGGGCAAATACATATTGTTGTTTGAGATGGATCTTAGTTCATATGTATGTACATTTTCCAAAAATTTAAATTACTTTTAAGATAATCAGGAGCCAACCCATATCAGGATTTGTAGACTAGTAAAGCCTTTGTAAGTTGAGTTCTCAGTTGAAATGAAAGACACCCAAGGGGTTTGAAAAGATTTTATGATAGTGTATTTAGATCATCATTAAGAATAACCATTGCTGCTCTCTTTTTGAAAGTCAAGTAGTCCCTCTTGATTTTCTGAATCACCGTTACTGCATATAGAACAGCAATATTCTAGACATGGCATGATATAAGCATTGTGCAATATCTTTCTCAGTTCTTCAGGGAGGTAAGATTTTATTCTGTTTAAGATATAATGCATTGAGTTTACTTTTTTAATGATCTTATCAGCTTGCATTTTCCAGCTGAAGAAATTGTCAATTTTGATGCGAAGTAATTTTTCATTTTCAGACTGTTCTATATCTATTCCTTTTAGAATTACTTGGAAGTTTGTTTTTCTCAGCTTTTACTTTGACTCGATCACCTATGATCATGACTTTTGACTTGGCTGTATTTATCTTCATACCATGGTGCTCACACCAGTTGTTGACTTAAACCAAATCCTGTATTAATTTAGTGCTAAGCTCATGGCCATTGGATCCAATATTATATTATTTTGTGTCATTTGTGAACATGTTAGTGGTGCATAGCTCAGTGTGATATGGTAAATCAGGTACCGGTATGTGCAACCTACAGCACAGAGGGCCACATCAGCCCCATGACCTGGTTTTATCCAGTTACATTTACATCATACAGGTACACTTAAAAATCGCTATCTGGCCCACCCTGGGAGGATGTTCCACATGCCTGCGGTGAATCATTGATGTGCAGCAGAAAGAGTAATGCTCCAAGAACTGATCCTTGTGGAACACCTGACTTTATGAGTTTCTTATCTGAAAGTCTATTTAAAATAGAAACTCGTCTGCCTTTAAGATAGGATTGAAATAAAGTTTAACTTTAGTGGTTAACTTGATATATTCTGAGTTTTCCCAGCTTGATTTGCAATTAACAAGGTCAAAAGCCTTTTCAGTTGAAGCTAAGAAACAAGATACATGCATACTGCCTACCATTGTCTACAACTTAACAATACAGATATTCATATCATACAGTTTGGTAGGAAAAAAATGGCAGAGCAAAGGCCATTTAAAAACTTGCATTTAACTTGAGCATTATAGGTACCATAGGAGATAACATGTATCTCCGTTTTAAAATCTCCAGAAGACAATTCGGGGCGAAACTGCAGGCTAGTCAGTGTCATTCAAAGCTGCATCAGAACCCCAAGCTAAGAAATTCACAAGTATAATGTCTTTTCAGCTCTGGCACAATCTGTTTTTGACCCTTTTTTTTCAATGATAACTTTATTGCAGGCCTGCCAATCCTAACAATACCTTCTCACTAAGGCAGTCAATATTTTTCCATAAGTTAGACCAGTTTCAGTAAGGTGTAACAAAATGTCACATACTGCTACTGTCAACTTGGAAAACATGCATTTGAAAATTTCCTGAGTGTGATCTAATACAAACTTTATGTTCAACTAAAAAGTCTGTAAAGTACACGTAAACCTCAATTACCTCCATTACAGTTTCAGACATTGCAGTTCCAAGCCACATGCAGCTCAATGGCTTCTTGCTAGATTTCTCAACTTGACTTAATCATTTTTTTTGAAAAATTTCACGTGGTGATGGTAATCATCTCTCCTACCTTGAGACACGCTCAAATCAACATGACATAATGTCCAATACACACAATTGTTGCCTTTCCAGCTTTTTTTTGAAGAATCTGAATATTCTTTGATATACTTCAATATTTTTTTTTTTTTAGCCCAACTGGTCATTGACCAAAAGAGTTGATGGAATGGTCTTTCATCCATCTATCAGTTAGCACAAGTTTGTTATTGCTATTCCTTCAAAACTACATGGAGGATTGCCATGAAACTTTACGCACACATTCATCCCATGGTCTAGTTGGTCCTAAATGAAAATGGTGGTGCTTGGACATCCAATATGGCCACCACAGCAGCCATCTTGAAATTCATGTTATCGCAACTCCTCCTGAATGGATGGTCATATCAACATGGGGTTTTCTCTACAAGACTTTTTATTATGTCAGGTTGGTCCTCAATGAAAATGATCCCAATCTGATGTCCAATATGGCCACCACAGGACCCATCTTGAAAATCTTGCTATTGCTACTCCTCCTGTATGGAAGTCAAATTTTCACCAGAAGACTTTTTATGATGTCTAGTTGGTCCTAAATGAAAATGGTGCCATTTCTGTCCAATATGGCCACCACAGCTTGAAAATCTTCTTATCACTACTTGTCCTGAATGCAAAGTCATATTGTCATGGTGACTTCTTATGATATATAGTCAGTCCTAAATAAAACTGGCACCAATCTGATGTCTAATATTGTTTGCACAGTGGCCAGCATGAAATTCTTGTTCTCACTACTTCTGAACGAATGTTCATATCATCATAGGGTTTTCACTAAGAAGCCGTTTTGATGATCCTAAATTAAAATGGCGCAGATCTGACATCCAGTATGTGGCCATCTTGAAAATCATGTTTTCACTTCCTTTTAAATGAAAAGTCATTTGGACATGGGGTATTCATCGTAAGAGTTCTTACAGTATCTAGTTGGTCCTAAATGAAAAGAACTAACCCTCAATATGGCCACCATGGTGGCTATGTTGAAAATATTGTTATCTCTACTCGTCCCAGATGGATGGCTATATCAACATGGGTTTTTCACCAATAGATTTCTTATGATACCTTGCTGATCCTAAATAAAAATGGTGCTAGTTATATATCCAATATGGCTGCCATGACGGCTGTCTTTAAAATCTTGTTGTCACTACTCCCCCTGAATGGATGATCATTATGACATGGGGGTTTTCACCAAAAGACTTCTAATGGTATCTACTTTGTTCTAAATGAAAATGGTACTAATCTGACATCCAATATGTCCACCACAGCAGCTAATTCGAAAATCTTGCTAAATCTGAAGAATATCAGAGATGGTTTCAACACTCAGCAGTTAAAAGTAAAGAATGGTCTTATCTTGAATTCATGGAAATTCTTTTTTCCCAGTAGATCATCAGTTCCTTTGAGGGACTCTTGTTGACATTTTTAAGAGGCTGATTGTCCCTTTCGCCTTCAGTATGTTTTTGTTTGCTGGAGAACATTTCTGGAAAATGCTGCTTGATCATGCAGACATTTTTCATGTAAAACTTGGGCGGATTCAAGCGTATGAGGTACTACACTAAAGTTAGTCTGCTTCCTTGACCAACTACACATAATCTACTATGAAATCTGGATCTGGATCAAACCAGGACAAGCCAATATCTGGATATAACTACAGCAATTGTATTTTCTTATTTTTTGCCATTATTCCATAAGTCCATGATTTAGGGGTCATTTAATATACCACAGTATAAGGTGACCTCACCTCTATCATGGTACACTTTTATGACTACCCTGAACAATGTTAGAGTGAGAGACCACTGTTCTTGTCCAGTAGATTGGTAAATATGGTACATAGACCAATTTTACATACAGTATATTTTCCATGATAAGAGACTGGGGTGCCATCCAAATAAATATGTCAAAACATAGTAATAGGGCTTATTATCAGACAAAATAGAAATCATTAGTAAATATTTGCTAACATTTTGTAATTAATGGGGCATACTTGTGACAGAACCAGGACGTCAAATCAGTAGTTTTCAAAATTTTTATCAGTAGCTACTAAGTTTGATAGGTACATGGGATGCTGAAATGTCAACCTTATATAATTCTGACAATTTTAAATTCACTGGTACCTGGCCAAATTTGCCAAACCAATATCATACGCTGGTAACTGGTAAAATCTGTCTCTCTTTTGGTTACCAGTGAAATCATTCTCACAGCAGTGACACCATTCCCATAACAGCTAGTTTGGAAAATCCCCTTTCCTGAGCACCATTGATAGGTTGGTAGTTTTTACAGTTTCACATTGGCACAGTGCATGATGGGTAAAAAGTTTGTAATTTTCCAAATTTGTTCAAAGGTGGCAGTTGACAGTTATCTGCAGTCTTGTGACCATCAAAGTGTAATGCAGTAGTCAGTGAAAAAGTTAAATCCATGCTATATTTGGTGGACAGAAGTCAGTGAAAATGTTAAATCCATGCTATATTTGGGGGACAGAAGTCAGTGAAAATGTTAAATCCATGCTATATTTGGGGTACAGAAGTCAGCGAAAATGTTAAATCCATGCTATATTTGGAGGACAGAAGTCAGTGAAAATGTTAAATCCATGCTATATTAGGGGGACAGAAGTCAGTGAAAATGTTCAATCCATGCTATATTTGGAGGACAGAAGTCAGTGAAAATGTTAAATACATGCCATATTAGGGGGACAGAAGTCAGTGAAAATGTTAAATCCATGCTATATTTATCGGACAGAAGTCAGTGAAGAGGTTAAATCCATGCTATATTTGGTGGACAGAAGTCAGTGAAAATGTTAAATCCATGCTATTTTGGGGGGACAGAAGTCAGTGAAAATGTTAAATCCACGCTATATTTGGGGGACAGAAGTCGGTGAAAATGTTAAATCCATGATATATTCGGGGGACAGAAGTCAGTGAAAATGGTTAATCTATGCTATATTAGGGGGACAGAAGTCAGTGAAAATGTTAAATCCATGCTATATTTGGGAATCAGAAATCAGTGAAAAGGTTAAATTCATGCTATTTTTGGTGGACAGAAGTCAGTGAAAAGGTTAAATCCATGCTATTTTTGCTGGACAGAAGTCGGTGAAAATGTTAAATCCATGATATATTCGGGGAACAGAAGTCAGTGAAAATGTTAAATCCATGCTATATTTGGGGGACAGAAGTCAGTGAAAATGTTAAATCCATGCTATATTTGGGGGACAGAAGTCAGTGAAAATGTTCAATCCATGCTATATTAGGGGGACAGAAGTCAGTGAAAATGTTAAATCCATGCTATATTTGGGGGACAGAACTCAGTGAAAATGTTAAATCCATGCTACTTTTGGTGGACAGAATTCAGTGAAAATGTTAAATCCATGATATATTAGGGGGACAACAGTCAGTGAAAATGTTAAATCCATGCTATATTTGGGGGACAGAAGTCAGTGAAAATGTTAAATCCATGCTATATTTGGGGGACAGAAGTCAGTGAAAATGTTAAATCCATGCTATATTTGGGGGACAGAAGTCAGTGAAAATGTTAAATCCATGCTCTATTTGGGGGACAGAAGTCAGTGAAAATGTTAAATCCATGCTATATTTGGGGGACAGAAGTCAGGGAAAATGTTAAATCCACGCTATTTTTGGGGGACAGAAGTAAGTGAAAATGTTAAATCCATGCTATTTTTGGTGGACAGAATTCAGTGAAAATGTTAAATCCATGATATATTCGGGGGGACAGAAGTCAGTGAAAATGTCCAATCCATTCTATATTAGGGGGACAGAAGTAAGTGAAAATGTTAAATCCATGCTATATTAGGGGGACAGAAGTCGGTGAAAATGTTCAATCCATGCTATATTAGAGGGACAAAAGTCAGTGAAAATGTTAAATCCATGCTATATTTGGGGGGACAGAAGTCAGTGAAAATGTTAAATCCATGCTATATTAGGGGGACAGAAGTCAATGAAAATGTTAAATCCATGCTATATTTGGGGGACAGAAGTCAGTGAAAATGTTAAATCCATGCTACTTTTGGTGGACAGAAGTCAGTGAAAATGTTAAATCCATGCTATTTTTGGTGGACAGAATTCAGTGAAAATGTTAAATCCATGATATATTCGGGGGGACAGAAGTCAGTGAAAATGTTAAATCCATGCTATATTAGGGGGACAGAAGTCAGTGAAAATGTTAAATCAATGCTATATTAGGGGGGCAGAAGTCAGTGAAAATGTTAAATCCATGCTATATTAGGGGGACAGAAGTCAATGAAAAGGTTAAATCCATGCTATATTTGGGGGACAGAAGTCAGTGACAATGTTAAATCCATGCTATTTTTGGTGGACAGAATTCAGTGAAAATGTTAAATCCATGATATATTCGGGGGGACAGAAGTCAGTGAAAATGTTAAATCCATGCTATATTAGGGGGACAGAAGTCAGTGAAAATGTTAAATCCATGCTATATTTGGGGGACAGAAGTCAGTGAAAATGTTAAATCCATGCTATATTTGGAGGACAGAAGTCAGTGACAATGTTAAATCCATGCTATTTTTGGTGGACAGAATTCAGTGAAAATGTTAAATCCATGATATATTCGGGGGGACAGAAGTCAGTGAAAATGTTCAATCCATGCTATATTAGGGGGACAGAAGTAAGTGAAAATGTTAAATCCATGCTATATTAGGGGGACAGTAGTCGGTGAAAATGTTCAATCCATGCTATATTAGAGGGACAAAAGTCAGTGAAAATGTTAAATCCATGCTATATTTGGGGGACAGAAGTCAGTGAAAATGTTAAATCCATGCTATATTTGGGGGACAGAAGTCAGTGAAAAGGTTAAATCCATGCTATATTTGGTGGACAGAAGTCAGTGAAAATGTTAAATCCACGCTATTTTTGGTGGACAGAAGTCAGTGAAAATGTTAAATCCCTGCTATTTTTGGGGGACAGAATTCAGTGAAAATGTTAAATTCATGATATATTTGGGGGGACAGAAGTCAGTGAAAATGTTAAATCCATGCTATATTAGGGGGACAGAAGTCAGTGAAAATGTTAAATCCATGCTATATTAGGGGGGCAGAAGTCAGTGAAAATGTTAAATCCATGCTATATTAGGGGGACAGAAGTCAGTGAAAATGTTAAATCCATGCTATATTTGGGGGACAGAAGTCAGTGAAAATGTTAAATCCATGCTATATTTGGGGGACAGAAGTCAGTGAAAATGTTAAATCCATGCTATATTAGGGGGACAGAAGTCAGTGAAAATGTTAAATCCATGCTATATTTGGGGGACAGAAGTCAGTGAAAATGTTAAATCCATGCTATATTAGGGGGACAGAAGTCAGTGAAAATGTTCAATCCATGCTATATTAGGGGGACAGAAGTCAGTGAAAATGTTAAATCCATGCTATATTTGGAGGACAGAAGTCAGTGAAAATGTTAAATCCACGTTATTTTTGGTGGACAGAAGTCAGTGACAATGTTAAATCCATGCTATTTTTGGTGGACAGAATTCAGTGAAAATGTTAAATCCATGATATATTCGGGGGGACAGAAGTCAGTGAAAATGTTAAATCCCTGCTATTTTTGGTGGACAGAATTCAGTGAAAATGTTAAATCCATGATATATTCGGGGGGACAGAAGTCAGTGAAAATGTTCAATCCATTCTATATTAGGGGGACAGAAGTAAGTGAAAATGTTAAATCCATGCTATATTAGGGGGACAGAAGTCGGTGAAAATGTTCAATCCATGCTATATTAGAGGGACAAAAGTCAGTGAAAATGTTAAATCCATGCTATATTAGGGGGACAGAAGTCAATGAAAATGTTAAATCCATGCTATATTTGGGGGACAGAAGTCAGTGAAAATGTTAAATCCATGCTACTTTTGGTGGACAGAAGTCAGTGAAAATGTTAAATCCATGCTATTTTTGGTGGACAGAATTCAGTGAAAATGTTAAATCCATGATATATTCGGGGGGACAGAAGTCAGTGAAAATGTTAAATCCATGCTATATTAGGGGGACAGAAGTCAGTGAAAATGTTAAATCAATGCTATATTAGGGGGGCAGAAGTCAGTGAAAATGTTAAATCCATGCTATATTAGGGGGACAGAATTCAGTGAAAATGTTAAATCCATGCTATATTTGGGGGACAGAAGTCAGGGAAAATGTTAAATCCACGCTATTTTTGGGGGACAGAAGTAAGTGAAAATGTTAAATCCATGCTATTTTTGGTGGACAGAATTCAGTGAAAATGTTAAATCCATGATATATTCGGGGGGACAGAAGTCAGTGAAAATGTCCAATCCATTCTATATTAGGGGGACAGAAGTAAGTGAAAATGTTAAATCCATGCTATATTAGGGGGACAGAAGTCGGTGAAAATGTTCAATCCATGCTATATTAGAGGGACAAAAGTCAGTGAAAATGTTAAATCCATGCTATATTTGGGGGACAGAAGTCAGTGAAAATGTTAAATCCATGCTATATTAGGGGGACAGAAGTCAATGAAAATGTTAAATCCATGCTATATTTGGGGGACAGAAGTCAGTGAAAATGTTAAATCCATGCTACTTTTGGTGGACAGAAGTCAGTGAAAATGTTAAATCCATGCTATTTTTGGTGGACAGAATTCAGTGAAAATGTTAAATCCATGATATATTCGGGGGGACAGAAGTCAGTGAAAATGTTAAATCCATGCTATATTAGGGGGACAGAAGTCAGTGAAAATGTTAAATCAATGCTATATTAGGGGGGCAGAAGTCAGTGAAAATGTTAAATCCATGCTATATTAGGGGGACAGAAGTCAATGAAAAGGTTAAATCCATGCTATATTTGGGGGACAGAAGTCAGTGACAATGTTAAATCCATGCTATTTTTGGTGGACAGAATTCAGTGAAAATGTTAAATCCATGATATATTCGGGGGGACAGAAGTCAGTGAAAATGTTAAATCCATGCTATATTAGGGGGACAGAAGTCAGTGAAAATGTTAAATCCATGCTATATTTGGGGGACAGAAGTCAGTGAAAATGTTAAATCCATGCTATATTTGGAGGACAGAAGTCAGTGACAATGTTAAATCCATGCTATTTTTGGTGGACAGAATTCAGTGAAAATGTTAAATCCATGATATATTCGGGGGGACAGAAGTCAGTGAAAATGTTCAATCCATGCTATATTAGGGGGACAGAAGTAAGTGAAAATGTTAAATCCATGCTATATTAGGGGGACAGTAGTCGGTGAAAATGTTCAATCCATGCTATATTAGAGGGACAAAAGTCAGTGAAAATGTTAAATCCATGCTATATTTGGGGGACAGAAGTCAGTGAAAATGTTAAATCCATGCTATATTTGGGGGACAGAAGTCAGTGAAAAGGTTAAATCCATGCTATATTTGGGGGACAGAAGTCAGTGAAAATGTTAAATCCATGCTACTTTTGGTGGACAGAAGTCAGTGAAAATGTTAAATCCACGCTATTTTTGGTGGACAGAAGTCAGTGAAAATGTTAAATCCATGCTATTTTTGGTGGACAGAATTCAGTGAAAATGTTAAATTCATGATATATTTGGGGGGACAGAAGTCAGTGAAAAGGTTAAATCCATGCTATATTAGGGGGACAGAAGTCAGTGAAAATGTTAAATCCATGCTATATTAGGGGGGCAGAAGTCAGTGAAAATGTTAAATCCATGCTATATTAGGGGGACAGAAGTCAGTGAAAATGTTAAATCCATGCTATATTTGGGGGACAGAAGTCAGTGAAAATGTTAAATCCATGCTATATTTGGGGGACAGAAGTCAGTGAAAATGTTAAATCCATGCTATATTAGGGGGACAGAAGTCAGTGAAAATGTTAAATCCATGCTATATTTGGGGGACAGAAGTCAGTGAAAATGTTAAATCCATGCTATATTAGGGGGACAGAAGTCAGTGAAAATGTTAAATCCATGCTATATTAGGGGGACAGAAGTCAGTGAAAATGTTAAATCCATGCTATATTTGGAGGACAGAAGTCAGTGAAAATGTTAAATCCACGTTATTTTTGGTGGACAGAAGTCAGTGACAATGTTAAATCCATGCTATTTTTGGTGGACAGAATTCAGTGAAAATGTTAAATCCATGATATATTCGGGGGGACAGAAGTCAGTGAAAATGTTAAATCCCTGCTATTTTTGGGGGACAGAATTCAGTGAAAATGTTAAATCCATGATATATTCGGGGGGACAGAAGTCAGTGAAAATGTTAAATCCATGCTATATTTGGGGGACAGAAGTCAGTGAAAATGTTAAATCCATGCTATATTAGGGGGACAGAAGTCGGTGAAAATGTTCAATCCATGCTATATTAGAGGGACAAAAGTCAGTGAAAATGTTAAATCCATGCTATATTTGGGGGACAGAAGTCAGTGAAAATGTTAAATCCATGCTATATTAGGGGGACAGAAGTCAGTGAAAATGTTAAATCCATGCTATATTTGGGGGACAGAAGTCAGTGAAAATGTTAAATCCACGCTATTTTTGGTGGACAGAAGTCAGTGAAAATGTTAAATCCATGCTATTTTTGGTGGACAGAATTCAGTGAAAATGTTAAATCCATGATATATTAGGGGGACAGAAGTCAGTGAAAATTTTTAATCCATGCTATATTTGCGGGACAGAAGTCAGTGAAAATGTTAAATCCATGCTATATTAGGGGCGCAGAAGTCAGTGAAAATGTTAAATCCATGCTATATTAGGGGGACAGAAGTCAATGAAAAGGTTAAGTCCATGCTATATTTGGGGGACAGAAGTCAGTGACAATGTTAAATCCATGCTATTTTTGGTGGACAGAATTCAGTGAAAATGTTAAATCCATGATATATTCGGGGGGACAGAAGTCAGTGAAAATGTTAAATCCATGCTATATTAGGGGGACAGAAGTCAGTGAAAATGTTAAATCCATGCTATATTTGGGGGACAGAAGTCAGTGAAAATGTTAAATCCATGCTATATTTGGAGGACAGAAGTCAGTGACAATGTTAAATCCATGCTATTTTTGGTGGACAGAATTCAGTGAAAATGTTAAATCCATGATATATTCGGGGGGACAGAAGTCAGTGAAAATGTTCAATCCATGCTATATTAGGGGGACAGAAGTAAGTGAAAATGTTAAATCCATGCTATATTAGGGGGACAGAAGTCGGTGAAAATGTTCAATCCATGCTATATTAGAGGGACAAAAGTCAGTGAAAATGTTAAATCCATGCTATATTTGGGGGGACAGAAGTCAGTGAAAATGTTAAATCCATGCTATATTAGGGGGACAGAAGTCAGTGAAAATGTTAAATCCATGCTATATTTGGGGGACAGAAGTCAGTGAAAATGTTAAATCCATGCTACTTTTGGTGGACAGAAGTCAGTGAAAATGTTAAATCCATGCTATTTTTGGTGGACAGAAGTCAGTGAAAATGTTAAATCCATGCTATATTTGGGGGACAGTAGTCAGTGAAAATGTTAAATTCGATGAATATATTAGGGGGACAGAAGTCAGTGAAAATGTTAAATCCATGCTATATTTGGGGGGACAGAAGTCAGTGAAAATGTTAAATCAATGCTATATTAGGGGGGACAGAAGTCAGTGGAAATGTTAATCCATGCTATATTAGGGGGACAGAAGTCAGTGAAAATGTTAAATCCATGCTATATTTTGAGGGGACAGAAGTCAGTGAAAATGTTAAATCCATGCTATTTTGGGGGTGACAGAAGTCAGTGAAAATGTTAAATCCATGCTATATTTGGGGGACAGAAGTCAGTGAAAATGTTAAATCAATGCTATATTAGGGGGGACAGAAGTCAGTGAAAATGTTAAAATCCATGCTATATTTGGTGGGACAGAAGTCAGTGAAAATGTTAAATCCATGCTATTTTTGGTGGACAGAAGTCAGTGAAAATGTTTAATCCATGATATATTAGGGGGACAGAAGTCAGTGAAAATGTTAAATCCATGCTATATTTGGGGGACAGAAGTCAGTGAAAATGTTAAATCCATGCTATATTAGGGGGACAGAAGTCAGTGAAAATGTTAAATCCATGCTATATTAGGGGGACAGAAGTCAGTGAAAATGTTAAATCCATGCTATATTAGGGGGACAGAAGTCAGTGAAAATGTTAAATCCATGCTAAATTTTGGGGGACAGAAGTCAGTGAAAATGTTAAATCCATGCTATATTAGGGGGACAGAAGTCAGTGAAAATGTAAATCCATGCTATATTTGGGGGACAGAAGTCAGTGAAAATGTTAAATCCATGCTAGATTTGGTGGACAGAATTCAGTGAAAATGTTAAATCCATGCTTATTAGGGGGACAGAATTCAGTGAAAAAATGTTAAATCCATGCTATATTAGGGGGGACAAAAGTCAGTGAAAATGTTAAATCCATGCTATATTTGGTGGACAGAAGTCCAGTAAAATGTTAAATCCATGCTCTATTATGGGGACAGAAGTCAGTGGAAAATGGTAAATCCATGCTATATTGGGGGACAGAAGTCAGTGAAAATGTTTAATCCATGCTATATTTGGTGGGACAGAAGTCAGTGAAAATGTTAAATCCATGCTACTATTTGGGGGACAGAAGTCAGTGAAAATGTTAATCCATGCTATATTTGGGGGGACAGAAGTCAGTGAAAATGTTAAATCCATGCTATTTTTGGTGGACAGAATTCAGTGAAAATGTTAAATCCATGATATATTAGGGGGACAGAAGTCAGTGAAAATTTTTAATCCATGCTATATTTGCGGGACAGAAGTCAGTGAAAATGTTAAATCCATGCTATATTAGGGGCGCAGAAGTCAGTGAAAATGTTAAATCCATGCTATATTTGGGGGACAGAAGTCAGTGAAAATGTTAAATCCATGCTATATTTGGGGGACAGAAGTCAGTGAAAATGTTAAATCCATGCTCTATTTGGGGGACAGAAGTCAGTGAAAATGTTAAATCCATGCTATATTTGGGGGACAGAAGTCAGGGAAAATGTTAAATCCACGCTATTTTTGGGGGACAGAAGTAAGTGAAAATGTTAAATCCATGCTATTTTTGGTGGACAGAATTCAGTGAAAATGTTAAATCCATGATATATTCGGGGGGACAGAAGTCAGTGAAAATGTTAAATCCATGCTATATTAGGGGGACAGAAGTCAGTGAAAATGTTAAATCCATGCTATATTAGGGGGGACAGTAGTCAGGTGAAAATGTTCAATCCATGCTATATTAGGGGGACAGAAGTCAGTGAAAATGTTAAATCCATGCTATATTTGGGGGACAGAAGTCAGTGAAAATGTTAAATCCATGCTATATTTGGGGGACAGAAGTCAGTGAAAATGTTAAATCCATGATATATTAGGGGGACAGAAGTCAGTGAAAATGTTAAATCCATGCTATATTTGGGGGACAGAAGTCAGTGAAAATGTTAAATCCATGCTATATTTGGAGGACAGAAGTCAGTGAAAATGTTAAATCCATGCTATTTTTGGTGGACAGAATTCAGTGAAAATGTTAAATCCATGATATATTCGGGGGGACAGAAGTCAGTGAAAATGTTCAATCCATGCTATATTAGGGGGACAGAAGTAAGTGAAAATGTTAAATCCATGCTATATTAGGGGGACAGTAGTCGGTGAAAATGTTCAATCCATGCTATATTAGAGGGACAAAAGTCAGTGAAAATGTTAAATCCATGCTATATTTGGGGGACAGAAGTCAGTGAAAATGTTAAATCCATGCTATATTTGGGGGACAGAAGTCAGTGAAAAGGTTAAATCCATGCTATATTTGGGGGACAGAAGTCAGTGAAAATGTTAAATCCATGCTACTTTTGGTGGACAGAAGTCAGTAAAATTTGTTAAATCCACGCTATTTTTGGTGGACAGAAGTCAGTGAAAATGTTAAATCCATGCTATTTTTGGTGGACAGAATTCAGTGAAAATGTTAAATTCATGATATATTTGGGGGGACAGAAGTCAGTGAAAATGTTAAATCCATGCTATATTAGGGGGACAGAAGTCAGTGAAAATGTTAAATCCATGCTATATTAGGGGGGCAGAAGTCAGTGAAAATGTTAAATCCATGCTATATTAGGGGGACAGAAGTCAGTGAAAATGTTAAATCCATGCTATATTTGGGGGACAGAAGTCAGTGAAAAGGTTAAATCCATGCTATATTTGGGGGACAGAAGTCAGTGAAAATGTTAAATCCATGCTATATTAGGGGGACAGAAGTCAGTGAAAATGTTAAATCCATGCTATATTTGGGGGACAGAAGTCAGTGAAAATGTTAAATCCATGCTATATTAGGGGGACAGAAGTCAGTGAAAATGTTAAATCCATGCTATATTAGGGGCGCAGAAGTCAGTGAAAATGTTAAATCCATGCTATATTTGGGGGACAGAAGTAAGTGAAAAATGTTAAATCCATGCTATTTTTGGTGGACAGAATTCAGTGAAAATGTTAAATCCATGCTATAATGGGGGACAGAAGTCAGTGAAAATGTTAAATCCATGCTATGGGGGATTGGGGGACAGAAGTCAGTGAAAATGTTAAATCCATGCTATATTAGGGGGACAGAAGTCATTGAAAATGTTAAATCCATGCTATATTAGGGGGACAGAAGTCAATGAAAATGTTAAATCCATGCTATATTTGGGGGAAGGAAGTCAGTGAAAATGTTAAATCCATGCTATATTTGGGGGACAGAAGTCAGTGAAAATGTTAAATCCATGCTATATTAGGGGGACAGAAGTCAGTGAAAATGTTAAATCCATGCTATATTTGGGGGACAGAAGTCAGTGAAAAGGTTAAATCCATGCTATATTTGGGGGACAGAAGTCAGTGAAAATGTTAAATCCATGCTACTTTTGGTGGACAGAAGTCAGTGAAAATGTTAAATCCACGCTATTTTTGGGGGACAGAAGTCAGTGAAAATGTTAAATCCATGCTATTTTTCGTGGACAGAATTCAGTGAAAATGTTAAATCCATGCTATTTTGGGGGGACAGAAGTCAGTGAAAATGTTAAATCCATGCTATATTAGGGGGACAGAAGTCAGTGAAAATGTTAAATCCATGCTATATTAGGGGGGCAGAAGTCAGTGAAAATGTTAAATCCATGCTCTATTTGGGGGACAGAAGTCAATGAAAAGGTTAAATCCATGCTATATTTGGGGGAAGGAAGTCAGTGAAAATGTTAAATCCATGCTATATTTGGGGGACAGAAGTCAGTGACAATGTTAAATCCATGCTATTTTTTGTGGACAGAATTCAGTGAAAATGTTAAATCCATGATATATTCGGGGGGACAGAAGTCAGTGAAAATGTTAAATCCCTGCTATTTTTGGGGGACAGAAGTCAGTGAAAATGTTAAATCCATGCTATATTAGGGGGACAGAAGTCAATGAAAATGTTAAATCCATGCTATATTTGGGGGAAGGAAGTCAGTGAAAATGTTAAATCCATGCTATATTTGGGGGACAGAAGTCAGTGAAAATGTTAAATCCATGCTATATTTGAGGGACAGAAGTCAGTGAAAATGTTAAATCCATGCTATATTTGGGGGACAGAAGTCAGTGAAAATGTTAAATCCATGCTATATTTGGGGGACAGAGCAGCCTTAGTATATAATTAGGTGCAGTGGTTTGAGTTGTGAACTCTTGCAAAGGTGATACAGAAAGTCAGTGTACTCTCTATACTTGTGTATAAGTCAAGTCCAAATGCAAACAAAGTACATCCTGATCTACTATCACATAATGTGCTGATAGATCAAGGTCTTTGTTGTTGTTCTACTGATTACTCTGAACAAACTGCATAGACCTTGACCTGTGGGTGCATTATGAGATTGAAAATCTGAGTCTGTGCATTTTGCAGTTGGATTCGACTTCTAAGCAAGTATATATGCTATATATACAGCATGGAAGATCACTACATCTGGTACAAATTAAAATAAAATGGAGACAAAACCACAGTGACAAAATTCTGTGAATCTTCAAAAAGTACTGTAAATAGAGTCAATTTTTTTATCCTTTTTTTCTTTTCTTATTATACATTTACATGTATTGACGGGGTCATGTATTAGAAGGGTCTTAAGCCCACAGTCTTCACTCTACACTTTCTATTTTCCTAATTTTGAGTGACCCATTTCAGTATCAAGCTTGTGTCTGGTACCTGCAAAAGTTTGTGCAGATGGAGAAAGATAAGTTTTTAAATTTGTAAGGTTTTAAGAGATTAGGTTATTTTGAGCAGAATTTCAATTTTGCTGTGTAATCACTTTCAAAGATCAAAGTTGGGGTATAATTCAGAGTAAGTTGGATCCAGATTATATTGCTTTTAGACTATCGTTCGTAATTCTTTCAACGTGGTATTGTTTTAACATTCACTCATTTAAAGATGATGTATGTTTATAATTCTTTCAACATGGTATTGTTTTAACATTCACAGTCATTTGAAGATGATGCATGTTTCTTTTATTTGTTACTTTTGTTGCTGAGATTTGCTTTTACGCTTGTAGATTTCTCATTGAATTTCATCTGCTTCATGAGAAATTTTCATGGGTGAATTTATCAATAGTGTGCAATTTCCAAGTTTGAAATTTCATGTGTGTCTGACACCTGAGATCCCAGGTTATCAAGATTGCTGTATACATGTCTATATGCATTTATCAAGGACAAAGGGGATCTCTCTAAATCTGAAAACCACAAGGCTGTCTTAGCTATAAATCACCTGCCTACATGAAGTCATGCAAAATCAAGAAAATTGATGGGGTAATTAAGATAATTGATGGGGTAATTAAGAAAATTGATTTGCTTAGCAAGTCTGAATATTGCTAAGTGATATACTGTGGTAGTGGTGGTGGTGGTGGTGGTGGGGCATCCAGAATAAAGTTAGGAGTAAAGTGTATCTGTTATACTTGATCCGTCTTGGAAATTGACCATGACCTATGCCAGGAAAATGTCTGGGGACTGATAATGTAATCTATTTCAGGAATTTTTATCACAATGACACAGCTGTTGTGTCATAAGTGTAAGATATTATGATAAGATTATGTCATATCGCATGAAATATGTCAGTCATCTTAGACAGGCCTAGTTTTTTTGAGTACACAGCCTAAAGTCATTGTTAGCAGTATGGCTCTACTGTATAAGATTTTGGACCATAAGTGTATACATTCAGATTTGTAGAAAATTATCAAATTCTAAAACAGGCCTCCTAAAGATTATGTGCGAACAAAATATGCAGTTTTGTACAGAGGTAAAAATAAAGGGTTTTTTATTGCTTATCTTAGAAAATGTTCACCCTCAAAATCCACTGAAGATATGGAATGGATATACCAAAAGAAATTTGACAGTGACTGGCCTGCCAACCAGAAGTGTTTGGTTGACTTGTACTGAAAGCTAAGGCACCTACCATTTAATTTGTGGGTGGGAGGAGTCCTGGCCCTCAAATAGCTTGAAAAAAATATTCCTGCTCTGATTTATAGAAAAAAGAAATTATAGAACCTATTTTATCCAGTACATGTATATTAGTTGAAAATTTTTTATCTTGAGGTACAAAAAAAAATCCTGCTCAGACGACAATCCCAGCCTCCCCCATCCTCCCCCCCCCCATCCTCCCCTCCCTCGTCCAAAAATTAATGGTTGGAATTTTGTGAGCGTGTTATTGATCAAAAGTACACTGTATGTATAAATACCAGGTACAATACATGAAATTAAAAGGTTTTTCAAGTTTCTTGGTATATTTTTTTAAAAGAGTTATACGGCCCCCTTGTGATATATAATATGTTTCTGCAATGATATTGAAACGACAACAATACATTGTCACTCATACTTGTATAAAGTTAAAACAGATTGGTCACAGTTGCTAATTTTTCTGCCGAATACACAGTATTTTAGTCACTTTTGGGAACTTGCAGTTCAGAAAATGGTATTATTACAGCTATCTCAGCAAATTAAATGGACCCAGTAAATGGCAAAAAATGTATTTTAATCCATTGTCATTTACTTAAAGAGAGCTGTGATAGTTATTTGGTTAAGACACTGGATTCATGACCAAATAGGTGTGGGTTTGATTCTTAGCATGGGATCAGCCCAGATTGTCTACCATGGTGTTTCCTTATGCAAATCACTTGACTCGAGCTTTTCTAGGCATGATATAACCATAAAAGTGTTGCTGTGTGATACAACACCACACACACACACACACTCAAAATAATTGGCTCAAACTGTTTTTATTCCATTGCTATTGATTTTTTTCATGCAAAATGTATTTACCTGTGTATTGCTAACATCCATATTCAAACAGCATCGACTTGGATCTGTTGTCACATAATGTACCAGTGGATCAGGATCTTCTATGCTGTTTGCCTGAAATCTTACAGTATTTCTCTGATGATGAGACCAGGGGGCCAGTCTAATAAAGATTTAAACATGCAAATGACATTGGCCCAGGTGTCCATCCAAGGAACTACACCCCTGGGTCATAGCTTGAAAAATATTGAGATCCCCACTATATAATTATGTACATACTTATTGGGCTTGAAAACACAAATATGCACGCCCAATTTTTGCATTTGGGGCAGTTCAGGGACTGACCCAAGGGACCCAGACTTTGTGGTGGTGGTCAAAATGGGAAGTGTATGGTAGTACTGCAACGAGTACTTGTGTACCTAAGTGTGAACTGGATACATCTTAGACTCGCGTCCAAAATTGAGACTTTTGAATAGATGACAGAAAGAAGAGACAACTCCCACTGACAATTTGTGAGACATGTAACATAAAAAAAATTTAAGTTAAACTTCCCTCACAACAACCACAGGAGCTCGTATTCTTTCCTTACATCATATATATATATGGGATCTTCATATGGTACTATTTTAGAAACACAAGCAAGAATGCTTCCACACAACCTACTTTAATTTGACACTTATTTCTCCAGCTGTACAAAGCATAGCCTAATAAAAGCTATACCAATGTTTAGCTCAAATTTTTGATTTTTAGCTCAACTGGTCATAGACCAAGAGAACTTATGGGATGGTCTGTTGTCCATCATCCGTTTGTCTGTTGGCATAAATTTGTTATCGCTACTCCTGAACAACTTGGAGGATTGCCATGAAACTTTACAGAATCATTTATTCCAAGGTCTAGTTGGTAGTTGGTCCTAAATGAAAATGGTGCTGATCTGACATCCAGTATAGCCACCACAGCAGCCATCGTGAAAATTTTGTTATTGCTAGTCCTCCTGAATGGGTAGCCATATTGTCATCAGAGTTTCACCAGAAGACTTCTTATGATGTCTTGTTGGTCCTAAATAAAAAAAGATCTGCATGGACATCCAATATGACCACCAAGGTGGTCATCTTAAAAATCTTATCACAACTCCTCCTGAGTGGATGGTCATATGAACATGGGGGTTTCACTAAAAGACTTCTTACGATGTCTAATTGATACTAAATGAAAATGGTGCCAATCTGACATCCAATATGGCCACCATGGCAGCCATCTTGAAAATCTTGTTATTGCTTCACCGCCTGAACAGAGAGTCATATCGGCATGGGGTTTTCACCAGAAGACTTCTTATGATGTTTTGTTGGTCCTAAATGAAGATAATGTTGCCCAGACATCCAATATGTCCACTGTAGCAGCCATCTTGAAAATCTTGTTATTGCTTCTCCACCTGAACAGAGAGTCATATTGGCATGGGGTTTTCACCAGAAGACTTCTTATGATGTCTTGTTTGTCCTAAATGAAAATATTGCCGCCCAGATGTCCAGTATAGCCACCATAGCAGCCATCTTGAAAATCTTGTTATTGCTACTCCAGAAGAACGGAAAGTCTTTTTAGCATGGGGTTTTCACTAAAATACTTAATTCTTATGATGTCTGGTTGGTCTTGAACAAAATTGTGCTGATCTGATATCCAATATGGCCACCACAGCAGCCATCTTGAAACTTTTATCACTACTCCTCCTAGACGGAAAGTCATATCAACATTGGGTTTTCACCAGATGACTTCTTATGATGTCTGGTTGGTACTAAATGAATATAGTGTTGATCAGTATGGCTACCATGGCAGCCATCTTGAAAATCTTGATATTGCCACTCCTCGTAAATGGAAAGTCATATCAATGTGGAATTTTTACCAGAAGACTAATTATGATATCTAGTTGGTCCCGACTGAAAATGGTGCCAATCTGACCTCAAATATGGCTGCCACAATGAACAGATTGAAAATCTTGTCAATTCTCCTGAATGGATGGTCATATCAACATGGGGTCTTCACCAAAAGTCTTCTTATGGTGTCCAGTTTGTTGATCTTACATCCAGTATGGCTGCCACAGTGGCTAAATTGAAAATCAAGAGTATCAGAGATGGTTTCAACACCCGGCAGTTAAAAAGAAGGAATGGTCTTATCTTGAATTCCTGGAAATCCTGGCCAAAAGCCAGATAGCCATGCTGATTCAACACACTGAATGGAATACTTCATTCTGATTGACATGTATGTACAAATAGTCAAAATTAGATCTTATTGAAGGCAAGTGAACTAATCTTTTGTATTCTATTATTTCAAAAATTTCCAGGAAAGGGGGGGTGGGGTAGACCTGACTAGAGATAGTACCATTGGCAAGTACTTGAGTCCTAAATTTGGTACCCATTTCAACCCTAGCACAGAGACACATAATTCTAGTTTTATAGTGTATATAACAATTTAATTTTTTTAATCTAAAGGAAAACATGATAAAACATACCTCAGAAAACAGGCTTTCTGTCAGTGTGTTGTTTGAAATTTGCGTGTTGATTTTGTCTCCATTTACATTTTTTAATATGGCCAATTTTGGTTGATTTATATTATAGGACCTGTTGCCAGTTTGTCCACCATACAGGTAAATTTAATGAAAACCAATGAGATTTATAATTGTCAGCAAAGTGACCATGTTGAAAATGGTCTTTTGTGGTCACCATGCTATTTTACAAACATAACTCTAGTTTCAATATGTTCTGCACAGAAAATTGTATTACATCCTGTTTTATAATTCTACCACAGGTTGATGAAACTACCTGGCATTCTAGCTATGTGCAGGGGACCAAAGATGTAGAGGGCAGCACAAGTCTTGTCTTTTCACTGAAAGAGAAAGTCGGAGCTCTGGTTGATGCACTTAAAGTGTTTCAGGTAATAGGATCCATTTTGTAAAGAACTTCTGCTTGGGTAGATTTAAAAAATGTCTTTATCATTTTAATTCCAATCATTATGAAATTAATAAACATAGAATACATGTTTCTAATATTCATTTTATTTCATAGAAACACAATGTCAACCTCCACCGTATTGAATCTCGACCATCCAAGGCAGACAAAGGGGACTATGAATTCTTTGTTTCATGTGACAACCAAAAAGGTGGATTAAAAGAGGCAATAGATGAATTGCAGACTATATCCAAGGCATTAACAATCTTGTCTCGCAACCCCGAAGACAATGTAGAATCAGGTATGCTAAATAATTTTGATGAAGCTTCTCCATGTTATTAAATGCACTAGATTATTTTATAATAGAAGCTTTGTAATTCTCAAAAAGACATGTGGGTCTGTATTTGTTCGTTTCAGCTTTATGTACAAGTTAACTCGACTGAACCTTTTATGTCACTTTTAAAAATGTATTTTTCTAAAACAAGAAAGATTTAATTTGTAAATACATTAGACATGTAAATACATTAGACATGTTTTACTTAATATTGCCCGTAACCCATGTATGTGTCTTTTAATCACATACTGTAAATTCATGTACAGTACTTCCTCATTATTACACTGTCAATGAGGGCCACAGAATATACATCCTTATAGTGAGACTGCCTTATAATAAGAACAGTGTTATAATGAAAGGCCTTATAGTGAGACTGCCTTATGATAAGAACAGTGTTATAATGAAAGGCCTTATAGTGAGACTGCCTTATGATCAGAAGTGTTATAATGAAAGGCCTTATAGTGAGACTGCCTTATGATCAGAACAGTGTTATAATGAAAGGCCTTATAGTGAGACTGCCTTATGATCAGAACAGTGTTATAATGAAAGGCCTTATAGTGAGACTGCCTTATGATAAGAACAGTGTTATAATGAAAGGCCTTATAGTGAGACTGCCTTATAGTGAGACTGCCTTATGATCAGAAGTGTTATAATGAAAGGCCTTATAGTGAGACTGCCTTATGATCAGAACAGTGTTATAATGAAAGGCCTTATAGTGAGACTGCCTTATAATAAGAACAGTATTATAATGAAAGGCCTTATAGTGAGACCACCTTTTAATGAAATACATGATACATATAATTTTACTACCACTTGATGAAATGGGATTCACTACTATACTTGCCTTTTTATGGGAAATGTGTTATAATGAAGGGTGTTATAGTGAGGGAATGCCCTATTTTCTTGAGCAACATTTTTTTTACTATTTGGCACAAAAGAATAGTTTCATTGATACTTTTGTTTGTGAATATGCTTTGACAGAAGTGGTGTTTATGGAAAAGAATTTTACAGAAGGTTTAATAGCTTGTAGTTTTATAACAACCAAGAATTGTAAGAAAATTGGTATCACATGAATAAAAGAGTCTGATCTTTTCAGTCCAATGCAGGGAGTTAAAAAAACACAGGATTTATAATCTCTATGTTTGATAAACAAACAGTTCCCACTTATTATAATGCCTTTCTTTATAATGCAATTCTGGATACAGCATGGTACAGCTATGGCCCTGGGACCAAATTTAAATCATTGTACTTGAATTGGTCTGTCAAATGTATGATAATATAGGTTGAAAGAAAACAACATGAGTTTAGTATTATATCTTTATTTACTATTTGAAACATTATTATTTGACAGATTTAAATGCACAAATAGCATGAAAAGAACAAATCAAGTTAATTTATAAAACTAAAATAATTACTACATGTTTGACAGGTGTTTTCTTTATCTCCCCTCCAAACATATGTATTATCAATTTCATTGATCATTCTTGCTATACCGTGTTTTTTGGTACATAATGTGTGGTCAGCAGTTATGGACGACAACTACCATATTATAATGATGGAGAGCTGTATGCAGCAACACTTTAATAACTTGGACGTTGGTCACTTCAACACTGAAACATTACTGGCTTTCTTGGGCCTTGTGTTAAGCATGCATGATTGAGTAATGTTGCATAACTCCTCCAATCGCCATTGTTCTGGCTTGCTTGGGCCCTATGTTAAGCCTTTACTTGAGCCCTGTGCATTTCACCAGCACTCTAGTTTTATCTTCTCTTGTGTCATTAACAAAGCTATTCACCTATGTAAAGTACCTTTGTATATGTTATGAAAAATATAGAGCAATTTATTATCATTTACTGGCCCACGGGGCTCCTGACTGAAGTATGTGGTAGTCCAGACCCAGCATTCTGGTAGCCCCTGGGCTCCCAACTGAAGCATGTGGTAGCCCAGATCCAGTATTTTGGTAGTCCTTGGGTTTCTGACTGAAGTATGAGGTAGCCCAGATCCAGTATTTTGGTAGTCCTTGGATTTCTGACTGAAGTATGAGGTAGCCCAGATCCAGTATTTTGGTAGTCCTTGGGTTTCTGACTGAAGTATGTGGTAGCCCAGACCCAGCATTCTTGTAGTCCCTGGGTTCCCGACTGAAGTATGTGGTAGCACAGACCAAGCATTCTAGAGTCCCTGAGTTCCAGACTGAAGTATGTTGTAGCCCAGACCCAGCATTCTAGTAGTCCTTGGGTTCCAGACTGAAGTATGTGGTAGCCCAGACTCAGCATTCTAGTAGTCCCTGGGTTCCAGACTGAAGTATGTTGTAGCCCAGACCCAGCATTCTAGAGTCCCTGAGTTCCAGACTGAAGTATATGGTAGCCCAGACCCAGCATTCTAGTAGTTCCTGGGTTCCAGACTGAAGTATGTGGTAGCCCAGACTCAGCATTCTAGTAGTCCCTGGGTTCCAGACTGAAGTATGTGGTAGCCCAGACTCAGCATTCTAGTAGTCCTTGGGTTCCAGACTGAAATATGTGGTAGCCCAGACTCAGCATTCTAGTAGTCCCTGGGTTCCAGACTGAAGTATATTGTAGCCCAGACCCAGCATTCTAGTAGTCCTTGGGTTTCTGACTGAAGTATGTTGTAGCCCAGACCCAGCATTCTAGTAGTCTCTGGGTTCCAGACTGAAGTATGTTGTAGCCCAGACCCAGTATTCTAGTAGTCCCTGGGTTCTGAACACAGTAGTTGTTGGACCCTTGACTAACCTGCCATTTAAAAGTTGTTCCTTTAAATAGTTTCACATAAAATCATTATTAAGATGTATGAAAGTCAATTAAGAAGACTAGACTGTTGTCATAGAAACAATTTGCGTGAAGCTGCTATATGCTTATATATTGCTTTGATTGAAAACTCTCTGGCCATAAAGGAGGATTAGGAGCAATTATATAGATATATCATATTTATATCCAGATATTACTTTGTTCAAGGACAAAAAAAATCATTTTTCTTGTTGTACACAAATTTAAACAAAATCATATCCATATACTGTATATACTCGCGTATAAGCTGGGTCCAAACGAAAACAACATAGACCCTGATCTGCCATCGCATAATGTGCTGGCAGATCAGGGTCTATGTTGTTTGTCCTACTGATTAGTCCTTACAAACTGCATAAACCCAGATCTGCTGGCACATTATGCGATGGCAGATCTGGGTCTATGCAGTTTGCAGTTGGTATCTGCTTATGCGCAAGTATAGACGGTATCTGTCTTTCTAGACTATCTCTCTCTATCCACCTATCTACCCACCTCCTATCTATCTGTCTCTTTCCAAATCAGTATAAACTTCTGTCTATCTTTTAATCTGTCTATCTATCCCTCAGCTATTTACCTACCTTATACATCTATCTATCTGTCTGTTTATTAATCTGTAATCTTTCCATCAGTCTGCTTGCATGTCTCTATATTTGGTTCCAACTGTTTGTTTGCATATCTGTCTTTATATGTCTGTCTGTCTTTCAAACTATGTATTTATCTATGCCAACTATTTTATCTCTGTAGCAAGCATGCATAATATGGTAACTTTTTAATGAACATAAACCAGTGAGAACAAGATCTGAATAAAACTAAGAATGCACTAATCAAATAAAGTATGGAACAGTAGATGAGTCATGTTCTAATACTGCATTGAAATCCAATAATTGGCACTTATGGTTACCTTTTAAAATGGTTTTCTTTTGTCAGGTTTTTCTGACAAATTAGAAACTGGTAGGTATAATTAATCTTAAAACATCAGGGGCATACTCTCTATATATCTAGCTCTCAATATACTTAACCAGGGTTTTCCCTGGTGCAGTAATATTACAGCAGTGATGTAATTTTATTTCTTGGGACTCCTATGCAAGAATCCTAGAGGATTTAAAGGACCAGATTTGGTAAAATTGCATGCCATGTTTTCCAATACAGGGTCTCTTCGTTGTAACCCCAGGACCCTACATTTTTGTACATCTAGGGAAAACCCTGTTAATTGAGGCTTGATATACTGTATACTTTGATAGTGACACTTTGTATATTTGCACAGCATATCAATAGTTGAAAACAAACTCTGCACATCATATCAATAAAGTCTGAGTAGCATGATGTTACACATCAGCTGTGATATTGGTCAAGTATACGGAACTTAGTTATCTATGGATATCAAACTAGATGTGGCAAACAAAGAACTTATTACCGTATATACTCGCATATAATCCCTTTCACATATAAGCAGACCCCCAAACTGAATAGGTAAAAACATTAAAAAGTGCATGACCCATACATAAGCCGATCTATAAGTCAGAGATGAATATATATATTTGTTTAATAATTAGGTGTCAAGCTTCACATGTCAGTCACCAGGTAGTTACCAAGACTGATCAACCAATCAGATTTCAATAATTAGCAACTTTCTTTGACGGCAGGTACATATTTAGATGGAGTCTAAGGGAAAACCAGCCATCTTTTATCCTACCCCACTGATGAAAGTTGTGGAGTATTAGAGTTTTACCATTGTCTGTCCAGGTGTGCAGGCATCCATTGTGGTATCCAGATGATAACTTAGGTTCAGGTGAACAGATTTCAATGCATTTTGGTAGATGTGTTCCCCTTGGCTCTAGAAAGAACCCTTTTGATGTTTGGGGGTCAGTAATTAGAAGGTCAAGGTCACTTGCTAAGAATAGATTGTGTCTGTGCATTTTATTTCCTGATAATGACTTGAGTTCTAGTGAACAGATTTCAACTTAATAGTACATGTGTTCCCCTTAACCTTAGGAAGAAACCTATTGATTTGGGGAGTTGCTCTCAGTATCTCCAAGGTCCAAGTTGCTATTGCTAAAAATAAATTTAGCAATCATTTCTGGATGATCATTTAAGTTATTGATAACAGAATTCAACAAAATTGAATGCATTTGTTTCCCTTAACCTCAGGAAGACACCTGTTCATTTGGGGGTCACTAGCTCCAAGGTCAAGGTTGCTGTTGCTAAAAATACATTTGGTAATTGCGTTTAATTTCCAGACCATAACTTTAGCACTATGCAATGTATTTGTATGGAACTTTGTACCTGTGTTTCCCCTCAGTTTAAGAAAGAATCTTATTGATTTAGGGAATGTTAATATTCAAGGTCAGGGACTCTGTTACTAAAAATAGATTTGGCCATTGCATTTCATTTTGGATCAGAACCTAAGTTCTAGCCAATTTCAAGAAAACTTGGTACTTGTATGGTTTGTACCTAACAAAGAGCTTTATTGATTTGGGAGCCAGTAGCTTGAAGTACAAGATCAGTGTTGGTAAAAACAGATTTCACGCTTGCATTTCATTTCAGGACAATAACTGAGCTTATCTATAAATGAGTTCAAGAAAACATTGACATAATGGTTTCACCTTGCATGAAAAAGAACCCTGTGAATTTCAAAGTTGGTAGCTTCAAGGTCAAGGTCACTGTTACTAAAATTAAGTTTTGTCCAAGGACTGTACATGTGTTCTCCTTTTGTTGGTGGAGTATCAGATGATGTACCGTTAGCAGCACTCGTGTAGCGTTTCAGACTTTTAAACAAGCACATGTCTCACTCATTCATTAGATGACTCTACCTCTATAAATTCATGAATGAATGCTAAGATTTCAAATACAATTATTTTTTCTAATAGCTTTGTTTGTAACCTTGACTAAATTCATAATATCACAACATAAGATGAACCTATATTTGAGACAGAGTGATTGAAATGCAAAAGTGTGTATTATAGTGTTGTTGAAATCACTACAAAAATAACATACGAAAGAAGATTTCAATGGGTGGGACCTTTCCCTATTGAAACTGATCAGAGTAGTTATCTGGCTACCATGTCTAAGTCAAATGGCCATCAGGTGAACCTTTTTATTCAGTACTTAGTTTAAAGTATCTCCAGCACTTTGTAGATTCAATACGAAAGACATAAGTGCTAGAAAGTTTCAAAAAATAACTTAAATTGAATCAAAATTGAAATTTCCTTCATCAGACTTCCTTTTCAATCTAAGCTTTGCACATATCTCTCATCAATAAAACTATGTGTACCTTCCCTACTTCACCTTGAGTACTAATATGTTCAGTCTCAATAAACTTTCTGAAATTTCACAAGTTAGGCTGTCTATCTGCCTGTCATGCATCCTCTAATTTTGACTGCTTCTTCCTATCTTTCTCTTCTCCATCTCTATATCTCAATCTGTCATATATATATAAAGAGAGAGAGAGAGAGAGAGTTAACTTACCATGGTTTTACAGTTTTACATCATTTGCCCAGCTTCATATATCTACATGCACATATGTCTGTTTTGTTGTCTGCTTGTCTGCATGTGTGTGTGTGTGGCTTGGGTAGACAGTTGGAAAATGGTCTGTTTAAGGCTTGGTCAGGTTAATGGTGGTTTAACCATTTAGATAAATATTGATCTGTTAATATTACACTCAAATTTTGAGAATATATATTGCTATAATTGATCTGTTAATATTACACTCAAATTTTGAGAATATATATTGCTATAATTGATCTGTTAATATTACACTCAAATTTTGAGAATATATATTGCTATAATTGATCTGTTAATATTACACTCAAATTTTGAGAGTATATATTGCTATAGTTGCCAATGTTAATATTACACTCAAATTTCGAGAATATATATTGCTATAATTGATCTGTTAATATTACACTCAAATTTTGAGAATATATATTGCTATAATTGCCGATGTTAATATTACACTCAAATTTTGAGAATATATATTGCTATAATTGATCTTTTAAATATTACACTCAAATTTTGAGAATATATATTGCTATAATTGCCAATGTTAATATTACACTCAAATTTTGAGAATATATATTGCTATAATTGATCTTTTAAATATTACACTCAAATTTTGAGAATATATATTGCTATAATTGTCAATGTTAATATTACACTCAAATTTTGAGAATATATATTGCTATAATTGCCAATGTTAATATTACACTCAAATTTTGAGAATATATATTGCTATAATTGCCAATGTTAATATTACACTCAAATTTTGAGAATATATATTGCTATAATTGATCTGTTAATATTACACTCAAATTTTGAAAATATATATTGCTATAATTGCCAATGTTAATATTACACTCAAATTTGAGAATATATATTGCTATAATTGCCAATGTTAATATTACACTCAAATTTTGAGAATATATATTGCTATAATTGCCAATGTTAATATTACACTCAAATTTTGAGAATATATATTGCTCTAATTGGCAATGTTAATATTACACTCAAATTTTGAGAATATATATTGCTATAATTGCCAATGTTAATGTTGCACTCAAATTTTGAGAATATATATTGCTTTAATTGATCTGTTAATATTACACTCAAATTTCGAGAATATATATTGCTATAATTGATCTGTTAATATTACTCTCAAATTTTGAGAATATATATTGCTATAATTGCCAATGTTTTGTATGAATTTTAGAAAAATTGATTCTATTTAACTTCAGACTGTTACCTTATATACTTGCTTACAAGTGGTGTCCAACTGCAAAAAACAGATCCTGATCTGCTGGCACATTATGTGATTGCAGATCTGGATCTATGCAGTTTGCAGTTGGATCTGACTTATATGCTAGTATATATGGTAGTTACTGTCTTTAAAGTATGCTAGTTGAGTAATATGTAATAATTTAGCTGAGGCTAAGGCTAGGAAGATATTGTATGCTTGTGTGTCAGTTTGCCATGACTCACATTTGTGTGTTTTATTTATTTACAAATTTGACATTAGTGTATTTTTCCTTCATTTGGGAAATAGTACCATGTAGTACTGTTGCAATTCAACAAATTGTTCAGATCTTTGTAACTAATTGTAGGAATTTCCTTTTTTTGTAATGAGTTAGTGTATAATAATAATAACCAGAAAAAACAACAACAATTTATTTAAATTTGTTCCTGCTATTAAAAAAATGCACTGCAAGTATGGGGGTTGTTGTATATGCATGCTCTAAAAGTTTCTTTAGTTGGATTGCATGAGCATTGAGAGTACCTGTAGTGTCTTGTAACATTGGGGTAGGTATGCTGTACTTTTATTATACCTTATTGTCTATAATTTTTCATTCACTTTTATAACAGTTTTTAGCGGTACTGGTTATAGACCAGAAGAGCTTATGGAATGATCTGTTGTCCGTTGTCTGTTATCCATTGTTCATTGTCCATCCATTAGCACAAGATTGTTACTGTTACTCCTCCTAAACTACTTGGCATGAAATTTTACACACACATTCATCCGTGGTATAGTGCATGGTCCTAAATGAAATGGTGCTGCTTGGACATCCAATATGACAGCCACAGTGGCCATCTTGAAGATCTTATCACTAGTCCTCCTGAATGGATGGCCATATCAACATTGAGTTTTTACTAAAAGTCTTCTTATAATTTCTAGTTAGTCCTAAATGAAAATGGCGCCAATCTGAAGTCCAATATGGCCACCACAGCAGCCATCTTAAAATATTATTATTGCTACTCCTTCTGAATGGAAAGTTCTATTGACATGGGGTTTTGACCAGAAGACTCCTTATGATATCCAGTTGGCCCTAAATGACAATGGTGCCTATCTGATATCTAATATGGCCGTTACAGTGGCCATCTTGACAATTTTCTTATTGTTACTCCTGAATTGATGGTCATATCAACATGGGGTTTTTACTACAAGATTTTTTATGATATCTAGTTGATTCTAAGTGAAAATGGTGCTGATCTGATGTCCCATATGGCCACCTCAGCAGCCATCTTGAAAATCTTATTGCTACTTCTCCTCAACAAAAGGTAATATTGACATGGGGTTTTCAGCAGAAGGCTAATTATGGTGTCTAGTTGGTAGTAAATGAAAATGGTGGTCCTTGCACATCCAATATGGCCACCACCTCAGCCATCTTGACAATCTTGTTATCGCTACTCCTCCTGAATGGATGGTCGTATCAACATGGGCTTTTTATTAAACAACTTCTTATCATACCTAGTTGGTCCTAAATGAAAATGGTGCTGCTCAGATATCCAATATGGCCACCACAGTGGCCATGTTGAAAATCTTGATTCAACTACTATTGATTGAATTGTTTTATCAACATAGGGTTTTCACTGAAAGACTTATGATGTCTAGTTGGTCTTAAATGAAAATGGTGCTGATCTGACTTCCAATATCTCTGCCACAATGGCCATCTTGAAAATCTTGTTATGGCCACTTCTCCTTGATGCCTGGTCATGTCAATATTGTGTTTTCTCCAAAAGACTTCTTATGATGTCTAGTTGGTCCTAAATAGAAATGGTGCCAATCTGATACTATGGCAGCCATCTTGAAAATCTTGTTATTGTTACTTCCCCAAAATGGAAAGTCATATCAAAATGGAGTTTCCACCAGAAGACTTCTTATGATGTCTTGTTTATCTTAAACAATGTCTTGTTGGTCCTAAATGAAAATGGTGCCTATCTGACATCCAATATGTCCACCACAGCAGCTATTTGAAAATCTTGTTATTGCTTAAAAATGTCAGGGATGGTTTAAACACTCAGCAGTTAAAAGGAAGAAATGGTCTTATCTTAAATTCATGGAAATTCTTTCCGTCCAGTAGAACATCAGTCCTTCGAGGGACTCTTGTTTGCAGTATGTACTAATAATTATATGTAAATACCTGTATAAAAGTTATGACTTTCAACTTATTTTAAGTATACAAATTTGCAACATTTTAATGAGAACATTTTTCTGTGCAAAAATGTGAAAGTATAAAAAGTGATTATGAATTCTCTAGATTTATGGTGTACAAAAGAAAATTAGATTGTAAATTATGGATATCAAGTTAGTCAATGTAAAAAGCATGACTACTTACCATTGATAATTATTTTTTATTGTCAGGGTTTTCTGACAAAGGTCCAGGTAGGTAAAACAAAATTGTCTGGACATACTCTGAATCTATTCTAAAACTTCTGATAAGCTTGAGGCTTCAGTAGACAGTAAAACCTGTCCTAACTGACACATGGTTTATATGAACAACTACTCAACAACTGCTCTTAACAAACACACAGTAAAACTTTGAAAACTCAAAGCACTGGGTGTCAGACTTTTGGTTGAAGTTTTCACTTGCTGTAAGTTTTTGAGGTTGCAGACCAGAAAATGCATTGCACTGTGACTACGCAAGTTATTTGAGAGATGCCGAGTATTTGAATGCTTGATGTCAGAGTTATAAAAGTTTTCTGTGTTTTTGTCAAGCCTGCACTAGTGGGAAGCGAGATGTAGCAGTCACTTTTCTGGCGTGAACGGCTATGGCAGCTGTTAAAGTTTTTCATTTGCATATATTTCCTAAACCCCTTGATAGATTCTTTTCATACTTGGTATAAATCATTATGAAGCTAAGACAATTCATTCTGCAAAGTGCTTGTTTGCCCCTTAAACCTTGGGGTCAACTTCACAGTCATAGAAAATTTGTGTTCAGGTTTTGGTTAAAGGTTTTTCATTGCTTATATTTTTTAAAGCACTTGATAGATCATACTTGGAATGAATCATTGTGAAGCTTGGACAATTCATTCTACAACATGTTGGTTTTATCTTGGGGTCAAGGCCACAGTTGTAGAAAATTTACATTAGTTTTTTCATTTGCCTTTATTTCCTAAACCCCATGATAGATTTGCATCAAACTTGGCATGAATCATTTTGAAGTTAAGACAAATAATTCTATGACATGCTCACTCAACCTTTTGACCATGAGGTCAAGATCACACATTTTACAGTTATGCATTGATTGTGGACTTGACATGCAGGCTCTGGCCTTGTTGTTATCATTTAATATGATACAAGCATGAAATAGTGAATACCATTTTATAAAGGACAGAATGTGCTTGGTCCTTCTGTGTGCACCATATACAGCTTTTCCTGTATTTAATAACTTCACTGTGGAAGCTTTACTTAGCAACTCTGTACAAAACGGAAACAAGAATGCACACCGTTTAGCTGTACTGGTTATGAGATGGCCTGTTGTCTGTTGTCTGTCCATGAGCACAAGTTTGTAATCGCTACTACTTTTAAACTTCCCAGAGGATTGCCATGAAACTTCATGCACACATTCATCACAAAGTCTAGTGGCTCCTATATGAAAACAGTGCTGCTTGGACACCTAATATGGCCCCCATGGTTTCCATGTTGAAAATCTTGTTATCACTGCTCCTGAGCAGATGGTCATATTAACTCTTTAACTTCGACTGACGTGTATATATGCTGCATAAATGTGCCTTGCCTCCACAGTGACTGATAAATCCGCTTGTAAACAAAGCACTACTACTCCCAGCAGTTGATATATCCTCTTGCCGGTTATGCTCCCTATACCTCAGTGATGGATAGATCCGCACTGTATGTTCATGTTACAATCGGTCTTATTGGTCAATAATTGGAAGTAAAAGGACATTCAGCCAATCAAAATAGAGTTAACAAATGATTGTTCTTATTAAATCCAGGGATTTTTTGAAATTTTGTACCATGTGTTAGTTAATACATGCGTTTGTAGTTGACAGTGGAAACAATGGCTTTTGCTTTACGCTAGCAATTGAGAACCCAAATTTTCAGGTTTTTCAGAGGACGAACTTGACAATATTGAATTAAGAAGTGTTGGTAGTGACATCGAACTATCTTCTTTGTCAAGTCTGTCCAAAACTGAAACAGAATCTGATGATGAAGACAGCGAAGTGTGGACAAGAGAGCCACATGCTCCAAAAGTCACGGTGTTTACCGAAAATGTCAGCCCAACTTTCGTTTTAGATGAGGGGAAGAAAGAAATTGACAAACAGTGCAATGTCTGTCTGTGTATAAAGCATAATTGCTTCTATAAATACCATGAAAAGCAACTTAAGAAATTATAGAACATAGTGACTAGTTAAACATATTTAAGTAATTACATGTATATATTTGACCAAAAACTTTGTGTAAAAGACTGACAGATAAATTTTAATGTTTAAAAAAATTGTTTTGTGTTCTATTCATGGATTGTATACCAATCGTGTGGATGTCAGCAGGAGAAAAGAATCAAACAGACATAAGGTAGTTATAGCTTTTATACATGCATGATTTATGTCTAAAAATCAGTCTATTATACAGAAAATAACTAAAAAATTAGCCCATATCCCCAAATCATGATCTGAAAAGTTATCATTTGGCTGCAGCAGCATCAGGTTCTGGTAGTCAGCCCCCAAATCAGCTGCAGTAGTGACCCCAGCAGCTAGGCAGAGTAGTGAGCCACTACAGTAGCACTAGTAGTTAAAGAGTTAACATAGGGTTTTGACAAAAAGACTTCTTATGATGTCAAGTTGGTCCTAAATGAAAATAGTGCCAATCTGATATCAAATATGGCCACCATGGCAACCATCTTGAAAATCTTGTTATCCCTACTTCTCTTAAACCAAAAGTCATATCAACATGGTTTTCACCAGAATGCTTCTTATGATGTCTATTTGGTCCTAAATTAAAATGGTGTGAATCTGACCTCCAATATGGCTGCCATTAAAATCTTGTTACCACTGCTTCTCCAGGATTGATGACTGTATCAACATGGCTGCCCTGCTCATTTGACAAAGTTTTCCTGCCTACAAAAGAGTCACCCCACTTGAGAATCATTTCAATGCCCCTAAGTTGTATTAGCAGGGAACATCATGTGGCAGATTTTCTTTGACAGTACTGAGGATTTTATTGAATGCAGAATCATTTTTGAAGAGATTTCAGGATGCATAGATTTAAAAAAAAACATCACTTGACAACCATCCAGGCAAGCTAAACATTTTGCTGGGCTAGTAAAATATTGTGTCTTGCCCAGGATTTTACATCTGTAAAAAGGAATATAAAATTATGTTTTTGCACTATTTCATGAAAGTATTTGTTAGAGTTGGAAAAGAAAATTTTATGATTTTACAAGCCTTGAAGTTAGTAAGTTGTAAGTGTACCGTACCTTGCATATTAGGGTCTTACTGCTTATTTTCCACTTGTTGCTGAAATGCTTGTATTGTGCCACTCTGAAATGCTAAGACACTGATCATGTTGTTTGCTTTGCCTTCTCGGTAGTATATTGATATGTCTTTAAAACCCTTTTGCTGGAGTCTCAGTGTTTTGAAGGAAAGTAGCCATAGACTTCTGTTTTCAAATCCTGAAAGAGAGTTCAGCCTTAAAAGTTAGCTCTGTATTTGAAAATGTGTATTTGTTTATTTATTTCACACTCAAATTATGACTGGACAAGGCTGTCAATGTTATTCTTACACATAAGGAATTTTTGAAAATGATAATCTTATTTTTTTCTTCTCAGAGTGCTGTCTCAGTTACACTACCTTGTAAAATGCTTGATAGCCTATCTAGAGCCAGTAGATGTCTTGCTTTATAGAACGTGTTTATGTGCTTTTCTATCCTTTTAAATATAATACCATAGTTAGGAAAGAACAAGGTCTTTAACAACAACAACAACAATAATAATATTAATGACTTCTGTATCTTTAATGATGTATAACAGTACATTATGAAGACTGATAAATATAAGGATACATGTGATCACATCAGCTACCATATAGTAGAGTCCAACTGCGAACAACATAGACTCTGATCTGCCAGTGCATTATGCGATGGCAGATCTGGGTCTTTGCAGTTTGAAGTTGGACTCTCCTAACAAGCAAGTATATATGGTATAAAGTTACTATTTTGCTTCAAATTTGTTACAAAGACAGTTTCCTTTTACAAGATTTGATCATTATTATTGTACTAAATTGATCAATGAGGGAATTGTCATGGTTGAGTTGTGTAAAACCAATGATTGATCCAAAAATTTTAATTTTATTTATTTATTTTGCATTTTTTGAAAAATAAATTGAGATTTTTTTGCAAATTACAAAGGCTATCCAATAATATGTAAATATACTGTCTCCAATCCAATATTGGTCTAGTTGGCCTACCTGATTTGTTTTTCAAATGTTTCCAAAGTCTTGCATGGATCAGTTTATATCAACATCAGGATCCAATGACCAGACCCATGCAGTTCAATTAAAAATCTCCAATTTTCCACCTCAAATTTAGATTTTTAAAAACTTTATGATAGTTTTTCTTGCAAAGATGACATCTGCACTAAATTAGACACTGCAGAGATTATAAATTGACATCATGCTCACACATCTTGATATCTGTTGAAATGAAACTTTCCAATTCTCAAAGTAAAATTGGTACAATTTTGTCAAATTTGTAGAGCTTCTCAATTTTTAGCTCTACTGGTCATAAGCCAGAAGAACTTGTGCAGTGGCCTGTCATCCGGCATTAGTTAGCACAAGCTTGTTATTGCCACTTCTCCTACACTACTTGGCGGATTGACATGAAACTTTACAAACACATTGATCCCATGGTCTTGTTGCTTTTAAATGAACATGATGCTGATCAGACCTACTATTTGATGGCCATGGAAGCCATGTTAAAAATCTTTTTATAGATATTCCTCCTGAATTAATAGTTCTAGTGACATGGTATTTCCACTGAAAGACTTCCTATGATATGTAGTTGGTCCTTAATGCAAATGATGCCAGTTAGACCTCCAGTATGGCTGCAATGGTAACCATCTTGAAAATCTTGTTATGGCCACTTTTGAAGAACAGATGGTCATATATACATGGGGTTTTTCACTAAAAGACCATGATATCTAGTTGGTCCTAAATAAAAATGGTACTGATCAGACCTCCAAAATAATGGTCATGGTGGCCATCTTGAACGTTTTTTTATCAGTGTCCTCTTTAAGGGATATTCATACTGATGTGGTTTTCACTAAAACACTTGTCACTATATGTAGTTGGTTTAAACAAAAATAATGCCAGTGCGACCTCTCAAAATTTTAAAAATTTTGTAACAGCTGCTTCTCCAGAATAGATGACCTTACTGACATTTTTAAAAAACCCACTTTCTTGCAATACATAGTTGTTCCCGTATTAAAATGATGATGATCCAATCTCCAAAATGTCTGCTTGACAGCCATTCTAAAAATCTTATATGGCTGCTTCTATTGAATGGATGGTCATATCAACATGGGGTTTTCACTATACTGCTACAGCAGTATGTAGCTAGTTCTGATTGAAAATGGTGCTCACCAGTCCTCTAACAGGACACTGTAGTGGCCATCTAAAAATCTTGTCACTACTTCTGGTGGCATTGACATGGAAACCCCAGAGCAGAATACAAGTACAAGTCACTGTGTTTATGAGCTCCATGAAGTACAAAAATGTAAGCAGTGATCTTTGATTTGACCCCAAGGTCAATCAGGTCTGGCTTTTAAAACTCTTTCACAAAAGTGCAGATATGTTGGTGGTTAGATTGTAACGTTTTCATTCACAACCAATAAAATGTAGGCAAAGACCATTGCTTACATTTTTGTACTTCATGGAGCTTATAAACACAGTGACTCATACTTGTATGTTCTGCTGAGTAGTTTTACATTTTTGTACTTCATGGAGCTTATAAACACAGTGACTCGTACTTGTATGTTCTGCTGAGGAGTTTCACATTTTTGTACTTCATGGAGCTTATAAACACAGTGACTCCTACTTGTATGTTCTGTTGAGGAGTTTCACATTTTTGCACAGGGTTCAGTATTTAAAGAAAAGGCATTCCCCTTATTTTCCCCACTGGTAAACCTTGTTATAAAAAAAGAAATGTGTATATCCAACAGAAGGATAAATATTTTGAAAAAATAATTTGTAAGCATCTAGACATTGCTTCTGAATAATTATCATTATTTCTTCCACAGAGCAGTTTTCATTAGTACCAAACTCTTTTGAGCCCCCACCCCCACCCCTCACAAGTACCATACAAGGTGAACAGTGAGCTATTTTAAAAATGTACATTGCACTTTCTCAACATAGCAACCAATGCTGTACTAAAAGATTGGAACATGAAACTTGCCACAGTTTTTCCTGTGACACTGAGACTAGTTCAGTGATCTTCCATCCATGATATCAGGTTCAAGATCAAAGGCCATCACAGAGAATATTTGTACTGCACTTAATGGGTATGTTGTGAACAGTTGAGCTCAAACATTAGAAAATAGTTTGCTACCAAATTTGGTATACTCAAGTTTCTCAAGAATATCAGAGATGGTTTCAATACTCAGAAGATAAAATGAAGAAACAGACTTATCTTCGATTAGTTTAAACTCTTTTCATCCAGTAGAGTGTAAGTCCCTTCGAGGGACTCTTATTTTTGTAAATAAAAATATATTTTAAGGTATTATTTACAAGTTTACAAGTTAAATATTTTTTGCTATTTCTGTTGATAAAAAAAAATTGATACATCTGTTGTCATTTGTAACATTTTAAACAAAATCCTATAATAAAATCTTTATTTTGAAGAGAAAATGCAAGAATTTGATAAAACCACAACCTCAATACCCAGCTGTTTTAGCAGTCTGGGAAGTGATAACGAGGGCCTTTTGAGACAGCTATTTACCTGATAGAGGTTTATTTCTATAATAATAGTAATCAGGCCCTTGTTTCACATAAATTCTCAAAATTTCTCCTCAAATTGAGATTTTAAATTATCTTGCTTATGATACTTCATACATTAGCAATTTTTTTTTGTGGGTGTTAGAGGTAGTGGAAAGGATGTAAAATCACTTCTTAGTTCAAAATTTAACACATATGAACCATTGTGTTTCAGGAAAAAAGAGTTGAGAAATTACTCAAATTTGAGGAAACCCTCAAATTCCCCAAGTGGTAAAGAAAGGCTGTTGTTAGGAGAATTTAAGATATTATGACTCTATTGTAATCTCTGATGCCTACTGAATGTAATATCTGATGCCTACTGGATATAATATCTGATATCTACTGAATATAATCTCTGATGCCTACTGAATATAATCTCTGATGCCTACTGAATATAATCTCTGAAGAGTACTGAATATAATCTCTGATGCCTACTGAATATAATCTCTGATGCCTACTGAATATAATCTCTGATGCCTACTGAATATAATCTTTGATGCCTACTGAATATAATCTCTGATGCCTACTGAATATAATCTCTGAAGAGTACTGAATATAATCTCTGATGCCTACTGAATATAATCTCTGATGCCTACTGAATATAATCTCTGATGCCTACTGAATATAATCTCTGATGCCTACTGAATATAATCTCTGAAGAGTACTGAATATAATCTCTGAAGAGTACTGAATATAATCTCTGATGCCTACTGAATATAATCTCTGAAGAGTACTGAATATAATCTCTGAAGATAATCTCTGAAGAGTACTGAATATAATCTCTGAAGAGTACTGAATATAATCTCTGAAGAGTACTGAATATAATCTCTGAAGAGTACTGAATATAATCTCTGATGCCTACTGAATATAATCTCTGATGCCTACTGAATATAATCTCTGAAGAGTACTGAATATAATCTCTGATGCCTACTGAATGTTCTGTTAAAACTTCATAATCACCAACTTAGCAGTAAAAAAGATATTCAGATTTCTCTGCTTGGAGAAGAAATTTTGGGATGTTTAGTCAAACTGGTGCCTGGTGTAAGGAACCTTCAAAAATTACCATTGAAGGCCGGTAATTGCTAAATAGTAATGAGGATTGTATTTAATATGATTTTACATAACTCTTATATAATAATTAGATTTTAGATTATTTTATTTATTTACAGTGCCATGGTTTCCAAGGAAGATCATGGAATTGGACCGATTTGCCAACCAGATTCTAAGCTATGGTTCAGAGCTTGAAGCCGATCATCCTGTAAGATTTCTTTTTCATTTTGAAAGGTTGTCTGCTGTTGTTTCAGCAATTTATGCCATCAATTTGGGGTGTAGATAGTTCCTGTTTTGCACAGTTGGGTATGAGTTACTTTCCTTTAACTACCATCACTTAGGTCAGCTCAGCTCATCATGAGGAAAAAAGTTATTGAAAAGAAAAATATGTTTTCCATTTCTGATGTCACAGTGGTACCACATTAATGTTTCAACTTCTGTCACAGTGATTGGAATTTTTTTCTTTACAATTTTCTTTTCCCTACAATAGAAATGTTAGTCAAGGAGTTGGTGGACAGCAGATATTAAGGAAATCCTTAAATTAGTGGGAACTGTCTATAGATAGAAACATATATAGCACAGAGATTCACAACTAGGCCACTACCTTTCTTATAGTGCATGGCTGCCTTTTCATATGCAAATGAGGGTACTGACAAGGAGAATGTCCAGGTAAGTGCCCATCTTTGCTTGAATGGTGGCAAGTGAGTCAGTGACGTAAACATCCATTGAATATGAATTCCCTACCAATATAACATTTGTAACCACTTTTCTTTTTCACTTAGATTATTGAATAAATCAGAGTTTTATAGAATATCAAATCATGAATACAATGAAACAGAATCATCTGCACAAATAATACATGTTTGGGGCAATTATTGCTTCAAAGTGGTAATATTTACAAAATTGTTTGTCAGCCTGAGATGTAAAATTGGCTGATAACTTTGAAATCATTTGCACCACTTTATCAGGTACAAAAATAAATGAAATTTTGGATGAATTAGATGTTGATGAAGATAATTGTGAACCAATAATCTGACAAACTGAGAACATCTTTTAATAGCAGTAACACATAACCTATTGCTATTGCATAGCTTACTCTTTTTGTGATGAAAAACCTCGTTTGTTTGATGTGAATACATCCTCCCATAGAGTGGAGAATTGTCATTAGGATGCAGTCCACTTATGTACCTTGCATGCCCATGCGCAGAACAATCATCTTTTTCATTGACTGTTGATAGTCATATACCACGTTGCGGTTTTCATTCAATGATTGTTACATTTTATTCCTTGTCCGTACTTATTTTCCTTGCTGGTAACCCCCCTTTTAAGAATATTGTTCATTAAGAGACCACATAGGTTACCACAGTGTATCCCACCCTGAAGGGGTTGGGGAACCCTTATACTTTATATCAGAATTGCAACTGGTTACAGGTAAGTAATAACAAGCCCTAACATAGTAGGAATTATGCATTCCTTCCCTTAATTATTATCTTAACACCAAATTCTGAGTTGTTCTTATTGATATTTGCTCCTATGACTCGAAGTGTTAATGTGTGTGTGTTTGCAACATGTTCCTTTAATAAAGGTGAGTTTCAAAAGTTTTAACAATTGGATGCCTTTACTAGCAAAAAAAAAAGACAGTGAGTTGTTGTTGTTTATCTTGTGCTATCCACTGGAGTGTATATAGCACACACCATATACATACTTGTCATATTCCCAGACAGTGTTGGGGTTTTTTTAGACTTAAAAAGTGTGTTTTCAGGTCCCAAGGGGGGTCAGTGCATGTGACTCCCCAAAAGCAATGTCATTCAAATGAGAATAAGCTATCTTTTCAAATCAGCCTATAGCAAATGACTGGAAATTCAAATCTGAATAAAAGAAAATACCATCTGTTTTCTCTGAAGCATTTAATATACTTACAAACAAAAAAATGGTGGACTTTGCATTGTCAAATAACATCACCACACACATATGTACACATGGTTGCAACCTCACCAACATTCAATACAAAAATACACCAAGTTACTGTCTTTAAAATCCGTTGGACAGTGGAATGTAGTTTTAATTACATGCAGTCTTTGCTGCTTTCAATAGTTCAGTAGTTGGTTTGAAGGGTCATTTGTGTTCATCTTTGCACTCACACTCATTAGAGATTGAATCACAACTACGTTTCGACATTTTGCCTTCAAAAATGAATCCCACTTGTACGCTTTTCCAACTACCGAAATAATAATGTTTTGCATTTTATATATGGAGTAAAAATTTGACTTCAAATAAACGTTGCCGATGATCATAAACTTTAATAAAGATGGCTTCAAAATTCTTATTGAATACAGTCAGTGATGTGTAATAAAATTTGTTCTTCAACACACATCTCTTTGATGTACTTAACTTCAGACAAATTGGGTTGTTCCACTGTGTACTTTACCTATGCAAATTAGCCTAATGGGCTCTCCCTCAAAGGATTTGACATGACACATCACCCAAGCTATTGTGAGCCAATTAAATAAATATCTGAAAGGTAGTTGTTTATCTCTGACCGCCTTACCATTTAATTGCCTCTAAAACAGCTGTATAAACTGCCCCGAGGATAGTTTTACATGAGCTCTGAGCAGGACTCTTTACTGTTTATACATACCACAGATTATGGGCATATATCATGGTGGTCAAGAAATATAAGTTTTGTTTTCTTTTTTGTGTGGGAATTTTTGTTGTTGCTAAGATTGCTGAAAATCGTGTTTTTCGAAATATGACAGTGTTGGGGGGTTTGGGAGTCCAAATTTGTGATTTCGCGTGACACATCATGTTGTGGCATGTATTTATATAAACAATGGGTGAGTTTAATGTGACATATTGTATGCATAGTGTCATTATTCATTGTTTTCTTCCAGGAAATTCTGTTTCAGATAACAATGTCAGGACAGTCTATTGGAAAGTGTAGTCCCAAGAAAGGCCCTAGGGAAACTCACTCAGACTGTCTCACTTGTTTGAAGTGCACATGGTGCATTTTTATAATTTATGGTCAACTGAAATCTGGAATCTCACCGATTCCAGATGCACATATAGAGGGCAGAGGAAACATCTCTCCCCCTATTGTTCAGAATTCTCAGGTTCTGTCTAGCTTAGCCCCTAAGACCTCACTGCAAGATGATTACCTCTTCAGGTCAGAAGAACACTCCTAGGATCCAGGAGATTATGGGACCAGTCTCTTCAGAGACAGGCAAGGCCCCTCTGGGAGGAGGGACCGAACATTACTGTAAGGTAGGAGCAGCTGAGCATTTTTCACATTCAGAGTAGCATGTTGCTCCCTCCTGTGAGGAAGGAGAAGCACCGCACGTCTCACATCTTGGGTAGCATGTTGCACCCTCCCATGAGGGAGGAGCTGCAGTACACCCATCACATCCTGGGTAGCATGTCATACCCTCCCGAGTGGGAGGAGAAGCACTGCACTCATCACAGTGATGGATCAAATGAACAAAGTTCCGACGTAGCTATGTCACCTTACTGGTCATTGGTCAGTGACAGGTCTGGTCAACATCTGGTGACCGGTCACTGGTCAGCTTGTCCCGGTGAATGGTCAATTTCTGGTGACCGTTTGCTGGGCATCAGTCACCAGTCAATTTGTCCCAGTGACCGGTCAGATCATACTGGCCACCAGTCATCCAGTACCAATCGCTGATCACTGTTCACCAGTCATCCAGTGCCAATCGCTGATCACTGTTCACCAGTCATCCAGTGCCAATCACTTTTCACTGTTCACCAGTCATCCAGTGCAATTGCTGATCACTGTTCATCAGTCATCCAGTGCCATTCACTGATCACTGTTTACCAGTCATCATACAGAGGCCTCTCTGAAAAAGGATAGGGTTTGAACAGAATTCCCCACTTTACCATCACATTCTATTCATGAATGGGAGTCTGCCCATAGGGTTCAGACTAGGGAAGGGGAACAGATCAGTATCCCCCCTATTCCTATTATCCCTATGAATTCTTATGGGATGTGTGGCCCTCCACCTCAGGTGAATTGGTTGTTCATGCCTCCATGGGTTACTGGACCCTGGACCCAGTGTAGAGCTGATGCTGCAGCTTGTGAATCACCATCAGCCCCTCATCAGGTGGCATCAGCCAGGAAGGTTAGAAGCATGCCATCATTACCATCCAGGAAAGACCAGCAGTCTTGTCTTCCCACTGGAACTTTTAGTACACACAGAGCCCCTACTCATCACATGGAGTTACAGGCAGTGGTGCTGAGTGCTCCTATGTCATAATGAGGCCCAGCTGTTCCCCTGTAGAGAGTGTACTAGATGATGATGATGCTCTCTCTGTCCTCGTCAACTCCAGTGAGTTGGATGTGGAAGCAGCCCCATTGTTTCCTCCTGTCAGACCCACTACCTCCTCTCAGTTGGATGAAGAGGAGAAGATCTAATCCTTTGACTAGGTGGTTCACAAAGTTTACCACCTCTTACCCGTGGACTTGTGCCTGAAACTGTGAGGTGCAGAGTCCAAGAAGATTCTTTCCAGTTCAGAAAAGATCCCAGGAACCCAAGGTCAACTAGATCTCCTGCTACTTCCTCATTTGTCGATGATTGAGGAAATTTCACAGAGGTTTTCTTTAGACCAGGATATTGCTCGGCAACGTCGAGGATGGTCTGTTCTTCCATATACTTGACACCTTGAGCTACTGGGTACTGTCCCCATTGGCCCATTAAACCTATCCAGTTGGATGCCGGATTGTCTCAAGTGGGTATTTCTACCAGAGCCTGGGCCTGGCTTCCATTCAAAACAGTTGAAGCTATTGAACAGAAAGTCCAGTTGTGAGTTATCATAGCTTCTCATACCGACCTTTTCTCAGCCACTTTGTTTAGTATGCTGAAGGAGGCCTCACTGAACCCAGCTGCATTGCAACATGTGCTGGAAGCTGTGGCTAATCTCCCGACATGCACTTTCTATGTCCGTAGGTTTATTGGTGGAACTTCTACACATCTGCCATGATGTTAAGTTGGACTCCTCGGAGGTGTTACTCAACCATAGTAAAGACCTTCTCAGGGCTGCTCCTTTGGAAGTCGAGAACCTCTTCAGAGGACTCATTCCTAATATGTCTTCCCAAGATCTGAATGATCATCAACACAGATCCTCTACATCGCATCTGGTCCATCGCAATTGGGCAGGAAGGATGGTAATGTGAATCGATGCGAATGGCCCTCAGGGGCCATCTGCAAGTTCTTTATACAGATGCAGCCCCCTGTCCTATCTGCAACCTCAATTTAAATATCCTCCTCAACCATGAGGTCCAAGGCATGGTCACCGAAGACTTTATGGAGGAAGTTCTCTAATCCTCCTTTCTTTCCTAAGGAGGGGGGCAGCCCTAGGGACTCAGCCCCTCTCCTGCCGTGTATCCCTCTTCCAAACATCCCTGTCAGTACTTGACTGTCTAGGCCTCATTTCAGAGGCTTGGTCAAGCATCACAGAAGATGGGTGTGTCCTTTTACATTGTGAGTGTGGGATATCAACTACAGTTTTGGGAACAACCTGCTCTGTCAATGTATTTTGTTACCAATTCAATCTGGTGAAATTAATGGAAGAGGTGCGCACCCTTGTATAGAAAGGGGCAGTTGAGAGGGTTCTGAACAATCAATCAGTCTCCCACTTCTACCCCTGAATGTTCCTGGTCAGCAAGAAAAGCAGGAAATTTTGTCTAATTATCAATATCTCCCCTTTCAACCGGTTTCTTCTGGAGGAATCTCAAGACAGAGACCACTTCCTCAATCTGGAATGCAATATGTCCATCAGATTGGGCAGTCTCCATCTACCTTCAGGATGCTTACTTGCACATCGCAATAGTTCCTCCTCATTGCAAATACCTCTTGTTTTGCTTGGACCAGGTTCTGCTGTTTGCAATCGCTTCTGCACCCCCAGTTTTACCTGAGAGATAATGGGAGTAGTAGTGGCATATCTATGAGTACTGGGAACTCTGATTCTCCAGTACTTCGATGAATGGTTGATTCACAATGTTTATGTATGGTCCCTCCATCAGGATCTGTTCCGTTACTGGTTGACAGTAACTCGGTTGGGTCTTATACCCAACCTTGAGAAGTCAAGAGCTCATTTTGTCTCAGGACTTCATTTATATGGGGATGAATGTCCTCATGAACCAGAACTTAGTCCAGGTCTCATGGGACTGGATAGAATGAATCCTGATGCTTCTAGAGGTGCTATGAGCCCAGAAATCATTGTCTGCTGACCTTTACCTTTCCCTACTGGGAACCTTGAATGCTGCTTCAGATCTGGCTCCATCCATATGCACCAACTTCAGTTTCTCTTTCTTGCAAGGAGAAACCACACAGAGATTCACTCTCAGCTCTGATTCATTAGGACTAGATTTTCATCGCCACCTGCATTGGTGGATGAATCAGAACAGGTTCCTGACTGGGGTCCCCATGCATGCACCCGACTCCCACTCCTATCTGTTTGCTGATGCATTAGATTCTGGTTGGGGTGTTCATTTAGAACCAGAGTCTATCCTTTTGGGTTACTGGACTGTGGACAAATCTTCCCTGCACGTCATAAGTCTAAAAATGAAGGCCATATTTCTAGCTTTGCAAGGGTGCATCAACAGGGTCAAAGTTCCCTTCTCTTTTGCATAGAGGTTTGGAACCTCTTTCACAGGAAAACTTTGGAGAACATCACACTCTGAGTTCGCCACATTCTGGGCAAGAAGAATGTATCAGCACAAAGTCTGTCCAGTACAGGCAAATAGTCATCACAGAATGGTATCTACACCACTCTGTAACAGAGTCCTCTTTCACACTGGTGGGAAAGTTTCATGGATGGGCTTGTTGCAACCAGGCTCAACAACAGACTTCCCTTTTATGTTCTTCAGTCCCAGACCAGAGAGCATGGGCAGTGGATGTGTTCATCTTCCAGTGGGATCATCTTTTCGCATATGCCTTCCCACCATTCTGACTGCTACCACAAGTTCTACAAAAAGTTGGAACTTTCACTGCTCTTATCTTTCTCACAACCCCTACATTCTCCACCTTCACACCTGGCTCATCTCAAGCGATCCATCTGCCAGAATACGTTTTCGGGCCGGATTGCAAGGTGCATCATTTAGGCCAGGAGAGATTCTATGTCCAAAGTCTAAGATGCCAGATGGAGAATCTTCTGTGATTGGTGCAGTAGGAAACACGTTGATCCTAGCTGTCCCCCTGCGAGTTCATTCACTGATTTCCTTTTGTTTCTTTTCGAGAACAAATGATGTTCAGTAATGACTATCAAGGGCTATAGAACTGCCATTTCCAACACACTTAAATTCTCTCAGGGCACAGCAATTGCTTCGGTTTCGCACCTTGACGATCTTTTTTTAGTATTTTGAGATGCAGAGACCTGTCTCCCACTCTCTTATGCCCAGATGAAATCTGTCTTGTGTTTTTATGGCCTTTACCCAAAAAAAACCTATGAACCATTGTGTGATTCTTCCTTCCGGAACTGTACACTCAAGATGGTGTTTTCACTTGCCTTGGCATCTGCAAGAAGACAGATGAGCTTAATGCCATGCCTTTTTACACTGGCTGTCTCTGATTTGTTTCTCTTCTTTGCCAACCGGGATTGTTAGCCAAATCAATTACTCTCAGTAACTTTACTACCTATAGAGATACCCAGTCTCTGTTGAATCTGTGTTGGAGAGGATCAAGATAGGTTTTATGCCCTGTTATGGCACTACATTTCTATTTTAATGCCTCCAAAGGGAAAAGGAAAGTAAAAGCTGTCATTTTCTTCCTCTTCAGGGCTCCATTGATATTTCAGCTTACACCATTTTAGTCTGCATTGTTACTACCTTCAATGAGCTTATTAGAGGTCCTTTACCGATAGAGACCTTTCTTTTATAAACTAAAGCCCATGAGGTTAGAGTTGTTGCTTCCTACTTGCCTTCTTAGTCATTCTAATTTGGAGGACATCATGAAGGCAGCATTTGGAGATCACATACTGCCTTCTCCTCCTTCTACCTCCACTCTTTAATGCAACAGAGCACAGGCATTTTTTTTGTGGAACCATAGTTACGGCACAACATGTGGCCCACATACCTACATACAGTAAAGTGGATCTCTCTCTGAAATGGTGAGTACATTCCATTTTTCTCTGTTTTTTATCAGTTTTAACACAACAACCAACACATCTAACTGACAAATTCAGCTATTCAATATTGACGGGTTACGAATTACTGCTATTAAAATGTAGTTTTTTGAGGGGGCTAAAACTAATTTTAATCTTGTAATACTTAGCTGTCGCTATTGCCCAATGCGCTCCTCCCACCCAGCTCTTCTGTTCTAGTGTAATCGTTGTCTATGAAAAAGATAACTGTTTTATGGATGGGCATGCGAGGAACACAAGTGGACTGTGTCCTAATGACAGTTCTCTACTCTATGGGAAGATGTATTCACATCAAACAGACGAGGTTTTTCATCACGAAAAAGAGTAAGCTATGCATTAGTGACGGATAAGTATTACATAATTAAAATTAGTTTTACCACCCTCCCATCCCCACAAAAGATACATGTCAATGAGAGGGAGAGACAGGACAACATTATAATGCAGTACCCCTCTACTCCTGTAATTATTTTTAAAATTCTGGTCTCTGAAGTAATAATGATAACAGTAAAATAAATGTTTAATTTCAAAGTAGTTAAAACCTTTGATTAAAGAAAAGTCAAGCAATGTTGATTTTCTTCAAATTAAAAACAGGATTGAATGAAAGTGTTTGAGGATTGTGTTGTAATACATTTATACACAATTTAAAAAATTTACCATTGGAGAGTGTATCAAAATAAAAAATAAGCTTCTAAAAATATTGAGCAGTTTACAGAATGTTCTTTTGGCTTTTAAATAAAACTATATCAAGAAATGTATCAATCAGAACAATTTAAATGTTGTTTGGGAGTAAGGGTTGTAATTGAGTCCAGATTATCCTAAAAGTAACTCTTTGTTGTTAAATTAGAGCCTGGATACTGCCCTTGTATTTGAAATTAACTTTTTAAAAGTTCTGCAGTCTACAGAAAATTGATTCAGATTTGAATTGAAAGCAAACAGGACTTAATTTTATAAAATGTGAAGAAATGTATGAAAAAGTGCAAGTGCAATTTGTTTTAAAAATAGTGCAGAAAATTTGCTCAAGCTTCATCTGAAATTGTGATTTTGTTTACATTTCTTGATCTTAGTAACTGCCTTTTCTTTTTCTTTTTAAATTGGTTGAAAATCTGTTGAGTTATTTGACTGTCAGGTACCCCCACTTTGACCATCAAGCACCCCCCACTTTGACTGTCAAGCACCCCCACTTTGACTGTCAAGCACCCCCACTTTGACTGTCCAGCACCCCCACTTTGATTATAAATGTCACACCCACCCCTAGTTTTCATTACTCACCTGATCTAAAATTATTACAAAGCCATACAATTATATACTATTTTTATTTCTGTGCTAAATATTGATTATATATCCCAGAAATATCATAGAATAATAAGGTCCAACTACATTCTGGGTGCAATCTGAAGATGCATGTTCTTTCGGTAGACTCACAATATAGCTGCCCCCATTGAGCTCTCACTTAATCATGCACTGCCATGTGAAGTGTATGAGAGCCTTTGATCTGTTAGCCAGTTGCCAATCTCTATGCTTTGTATGTATCTGCTATAGATTAACAGTTTGCATTCAGTAATTGGAAAATAGTTACCATGTATACTCACATAGAATTCAGGTCCAAATGCAAACAACATAGACCCCGATCTGCCATTGCATAATGTGCTGGCAGATCAGGGTCTGTGTTGTTTGTTCTACTGATTAGTCCTTACAACTGCATAGACCCAGATCTGCTGGCACATTATGCGATGGCAGATCTGGGTCTATGCAGTTTTCAGTTGGTATCGGCTTATATGCGAGTACATATGGTAAGTGTTTTGAAAAATATTCTCTAAAATGTTACTAAATTCAACTTGAATGTATATTTTTCACCCCTCTTATTATTTGAGTATGTTCATAAAGATTTATGTATATCGGATGTAGTTTATGGTAGCCCAATATTTATTACTGTTTAGTTATCCTAAATATTTCTTTAGCAATTATTCAAAAAGTTACAGACACATTCAAGCACCATATTTTATCACAATCATCATTTCATCAATGTTTTTCTCCAAGGAAACCAAAATTTAGTACAGAGTGGCTACAGTTTATCATTGTCATTTCATACCTTCTACCATGTTCCTTCTCAGGTGGTGTTGCATAATTATATTGCTGCTTGTCAGTCTCATTTTGAGTTGTTCTTGCATTTAGGGTTTTTTTCTTCATTTTTTAAAAATTTCTTTATTACGAAGTTGATAAAATGAAAATTTTTTAAAAAATTGTTCTTAGTACCAAACCTTGTAGATGGCTTGCATTTCGGGTAAGGAAGAACCCATCAGATTTTGGGTCAAAGATCAAGGTCACTGTGATTGAAAGAAAAAAAATAGTTTCTGCACAATTACTTGAGTTCTCCATCATCTGTGGTTAACAAACATGGCTGTATGGCTTGCACTTGATGCAAGGTGAAGCACCCTACTGATTTTACAGTCAAAAGGTCAGATGTCAAGGTCACTGTGACTGGAAGAAGAAAAATGGTTCCATCTGATAACATTAGTTTCTGCATGACTTATTTGAACCAAACTTTGTGGATGGCTTGCACTTAGGGTAAAGAAGAAAGCTGTTGATTTGGGGGCCAAACAGTAAAAGGTCATGGTTGCTGACTGAAATAAGAAAAAATGGTTTACACACAATGCCATTAGTTCTACATCACAGATCTAACCCAAACTTTATAGATGGCTTGCACTAAGGGTAAAGAAGAAAGCTGTTGATTTGGGTGTCAAAAGGTCAAAGGTCAAGGTCGCTGACTGAAATAAGAAAAAATGGTTTACATACAATAACATTAGTACTACATCACAGACCTGGCCCATACTTTTTAGATGGCTTTCACTTAGAGTAAAGAAGAAGTATATTAATTTCACGGTCATAAGGTCAAAGGTCAGGGTCACTGACTGAAAGAAGAAATGTGGTTTCTGTGCAAAATTGTCAGTTATCTACATAGAAGAACTAATAAACATGGGGCGGGTGTATAATGTGCCATTCACAGTACTCTTGTTTCTATGCTGTTGTTAGATAATTGTTAAGAGCATATGCTTCTTTTCTTCTGTTTCCAGAAATAATGTTATAACCACCAGTGGAAAGTACTTAAAAACGAATCAAAAGTTTATTATTTTTATATTTAGTTTTTACTTCCAATTCTAGGGTTTCACAGATCCTGTGTACAGAGCCAGAAGAAAGGAGTTTGCCGATATAGCTTTCAGTTATAAACAGTAAGTTCTTTCTTTGTTTTTCATCTAGTGGCTGATCTGTAGGTGGAAGACAATGTTACTGTTTTCAAAAGAACTTTAACCAAAATTTTTTTAGTTCAGATTTTGAAGGCTCAGTCACAGAAATGGATGCAAAGCACCATCCTCAGAGAAAGATCACAATACTAAATATTAAATTAGTGTTTTCCACAGAATCTGTAAATGGCATGGTAATCATCCTATCCAGAGGGCACTTTCAGTACACAGAGGGCACCTTCAGTGTGCTTTTAGTATTTTTATCACAATGTAGCATTCAGTTTTTAATAATAATATATTAATAATAATACTACTGACAACAGTATTATTACTATCATGTTAATCCTTGATTAAATTGTATACATACTTATAAGAGAAAAATCTTACTATGAACAATCCAAGCTGCACAATAATTGTATTTCATTTCCACGAAAATAGGTAACTATTCTAAAAATCTGAAATTGGAATTGGTCATGTGCAAATCCAATGTTCCTTCTTTGCGTACCTTTGAGTCACTGTAACTCTGCCACCATTTAAAAATGCTGATATTGAAAGATTCGTCTTTGCAATCTTTGCGTTTTCCCTCTCCATTTTGTCATAAAGTTGCTAATTAGTGTGGGAGTCTGTTTAAGGTTTACACAGTTATGTTCACATGCAGAGCTTGTCACTTACCTTTATTTAATCACTGCAATTATAGTTGTAGCTTCTCCGATGAATGGGCAATAATCAGCAAGTCATTTAGAATAAAAAAATTTGACAAGACCAATCCATATGCCATAAAGACAATTCAACTTGGAAAAGATAATCCCTTTAATCATATTTACTCACTGGCATGTCAAATGCTGTTCAGTGAGTAGACACACTGCTGCGAGCAGTTTAAATAAACAAAGACTGCCTTTGTGCATCACCACGTCATGTTAATCAGTGGACACAATGAATAGCCTTAGCCTTAGGCACAGATGCATTTCCACTTACAATCATAGAAATTATATCAATCACATAAGCAACTGTTTTCGTTTAGTGGGACATGAAAAGGGCAATTCAAGTTGGAAAAATAATCCCTTTAATTGTATCTACTTACCAGCATGTTGAATGCTGTTCAGTGAGTGGACACTTCGCAAGCAGTTCAAATAAACAAATATCTCTGCCACTTACGATCATAGAAATTATATCACGCCCATAAGCAATCGTTTGTGTTAGCAAGACATGACAAAGGCCATTTTGCAATTGAAACAAATGGCAAATTGTTTGAAAAAAAGGCATGGCGGGATGTAAAAAATGGTGTGGCATGGGGAAGAAACAGTGTGGCATGGAAATTAAACAGGATGGTGCGATGCCATCCTAAAATGGCTTGTGGGAAACACTATAAGGACATGAAACTTGTATATAGTCTTGAAAATGCTTCAACTGAAATTCATACAGGAAGTCAAGAGTATTGACCCCATAATGTACTTGAGATAAACAATATGGCAGGTTATGATTTAGGCAGATGTGATGCAATGCGTAATGACCTCTGGCCTAAAAATATCCCACGTTGACACTGTCTTAAACCCTGCGGACAAATTTTGAAACATGACAGCCAAGTTTCAACATGTTGAGTTAACCGAAGATGATGTTAATGGAGCAAAATCGTCTTACAGCCTAATAGAAAGTCACTCTGTTATACAACTAAAAGTGTAGTTACAATATCATTTTCCTACAAATGGAAATTGGAGTAAATTTATATTCTTTAATTCAGTAATTTAGGCTATTGTCCTATAATACATACAAAAAAGTCTTTATATTGGAGCACAATACACTTCTTATAATATAATTGTCAGACATTAAGTACAGTCAAACCTGTCCTAACGGTCACATGTGTTCAGCAGTCACCTGATCACAATGGTCATTCTAATTTCCCCTGGGCAAATTTCTTATATAAATGCCCTGTATTTAATGGTCACCTGCTTTCAGCAGTCAGCAGCCAGGTGTTTCCTAACCTAACACTGGTTTCACCCTGCCTTAAGCGGCCACTGGAGAGTATCAGCAGTAACTACTCCAAGCATTTCACATCTCGATTTTACTTACCATAGTCCAGTCACACTGTCAGTCAAACTCAAAGGTGTCAATATGTTGGCTTTGAAAGCAAGGTGATTTTTGTCCTTACATGAGAGAATTCGAAGCAGTTTGTTCGCTGGATAGTGGACAAATTAGTCATGTAGTTGCAGCAGAAATGGGAGTTAGGTGAACTCAGATCTAAGGGATTATTAAGCGTAAGCGAGATATTATGGCCGATTTTGAGAACAACGTTAATCTGGAGTGTAAGAGATTACATACAATCACACCAAATGAGTAGAGATAAATGTACACAGCACTTGTGATATCCCTTACTAACAATAGCCACAGGAAGCTTCTTTTCATTCCCTAATCATCAAAGGTCTCTCACAAAATCCGACTGTCGTTTGATCTCGGTGAGTTTGAGCAACTGCTTAATCCATCATTTGTTTCAAACGTGAACACCTGTTTTCATGCCTAATTATACCAGCTGGCCTAACAAAAAGTCAGGCCTGTGTTAGACAATCACAGATAAGCTGTCAATTAGTAATTTTATTTAGATGCCATTTCTACTGATAAGTGATGATTTAATGTACATGATGGATTAAAGTGGAACTTTTTATTATATTATTTAGTTGGGTTTTTGTGTGCTAAATAGCTAAACTAAATATATGTATCTTGATAACATATTACTACTACTAATAATAATACTAATGCTATTCGGTGCATAGTACATGTATTTGTCATGAACCAAGTTTGAGAGCTGAACCTACAAAGGCCAATTTGGCCTATCCCATGGGTGGCCGCTGTAGACAGGTTTGACTATATATTTTTTTGTCTTGCTAATAAATGGTATATAAACTGTCAACTTTGAGATGAAATCAAGCTTTATGAATTTTTCTTAAGATTGATGGGCATACCATCATTTATCTTAACATTTTTCTCTAATATCTTGGTAATTTTTTTTACAAATAGTGCATTGTGTTTGTCATCAACAAATAGTAAATTATTATGGAACAGTAGTTACAAAAAACACCCTAAAGCAATGTGACCTTTATATCTACCTGGCTCTATATTAAGTTTGTGGCTAGAACATCTAAATACAGAATAATCCAGAGGAATGTAAAAAGATCATTTTCTGCATAGATATTTCTCAACATTTTAAAATGATTTGTATTCTTTTTATAGACAGATTTTGTTGACTGATTTCCCTTTTCATGCCAATTTTGATAAATAAATTTTTTTAAATGTCTGAAAGAATTAATGCATGAAAAGTTTTAAATTGCACATATTTATTTGCTCAAAATTTTTTAAAAATAATCTTCAGGAATTTCTCCACCGTTGCTGTGTCAATTTAATTAAAACTGTGTGGTATAAGATTTTTCTGATGATTTTATTCTTCTAAATAATTATTATTTAGACTGCCATTAATAATCAAATTCATTTAGTTCTCGATTCACCAGTCAGTCTTATAATTAAAAGAAATGCACAATGAAACGGATGGACAGAGGTAGATGCATATAAGTTGATAAGTAAAAGAGTAGATGTAAGAACAAAAGAATGATCAAACAAATGAACGAACAATAAATGAATGTAAGAAAAGATAAACAAAGAGCAGAATTGCAAAATATATGAATTTACACACAAACGAGAATAAACAAGAAGATAATAAATGACCATAACATTTTGCAAATGGATATTATAATTTGCTGAAACCAGGAATGAAAATACAAGACACAAATTACAACAATGAACGGAGGTTACTATTGAATGGGTTTTTTGGGGGGAGGGGTAACTGTTATCACAATTATCTTCTTCTTAGCTGATACATCACTAATCTCCCCAAATTATAGGACTTAAAGAATATTAAGGAGCAGTTTTGGTCACTGCGACATACATGTCCCCCCCCCAGCAAATGATATACTTCTAGTTCAGCAAGTTGACATTGTGTCATATTTTCAATTTTTATTCTAGATTGTTAGCAGAAGAAATCATTAAATATTTTAGCCTTCTCTCTATCATCAGTTATCGTAGCCCCATTTATGAATCGCAAGATTTCTTCTTAGACTTTCCCTGGATGTCTGTAACAAGTTTCCACCTCTTATGAGAATTACCTGAAGAATTTTTAATTTTATCTGCCAATCGCTGATTGTGGAAATATATAGATTCACATATTTCACTAATAATTTTATTTCTTTTTTGACGATATAACAACCAGTGTTGTAGGTTTTATGTGCGTTTGGCTCAATTGTAAAGCCACTTTCTTTGTTTAATGAGTTTTCTAATTTCATTGTGCATCCAGGGTGAATCTTTAGCATGAACAGTAACCATTTTTTGTGGCACAATTTTACTTGCTGCATCTCAAATTAGATTTGTGAACTTAGCAACGCTATCGTTAATATCATTTGCTTCAAGTATTTCATCCCATAGAACATTCTGCAGATGTGAATTTAACAAAGTAAAGTCTCCTTTATCATATAACCATATCACTCTCTTATAGCACTCAATTCTGGGGTATTAAATTTTAAGGTGGCATATACTGGACAATGGTATCTGACTCCGCTAGAGTGAAATAGATCAAGGACACCAGCACTAGATACAAATTTGGGGTCTGACACCATGATTTCATCTATCAAAGTCTCAGAAAACACAGTCAAATTTGTTGTTTCTCGTATAATTTGCTGTAGGTTACAAGAGTGGCATAGTTGAAGTACTATATTATTAGGTTCAAGAAAATTTATATTAAAATCTCCCAAAAGAACTAGGTGTCAGGTTTAGTGTTCTGGGCTCTCTCTGTGCTTAATTCAATACGATACCAAACGGATTATTCACTATTTGGTGGTCTGTATAGCCCTCCATTCTGTATTTGCTTCCTATTTAAATTTATTTCTACCCAAATACATTCTAGCTCCAGTAAATCAAGATCAGATCGTAGAATTTCAGGAATGTCACTTTTGATGTATATAGCTACCCCATCCCCAAGTTTCAGTAAACACTACATCAAACTGCGAAGTATTTGCATGAATCAAGTCAATTTTAGATTTCAAACTCTGAATATTAAGATGCAGTATACTGAGTATGTTGATTTGATACATAGTGTGAGGTCCAGGATTTGGTTCTATGCCTGCCATAAGTAGAAGGAAACACAACCAGTACATAAAAATGACATAAGATATAATTATTGCTAAAGACGATAAATAGACCATTCGTTGATGCAAGAAAAAATTTAACTCGTGTAACTTAATTAGGTGGGTGTGATTATATCTCTGTTTAGAGAACAGTAAGTAGTGATCTCCCTGGAGAATTATTAAATTAATCAGAAGCAACAGAGCAATTTTTGATGAATACATTTAGAATGGTTATCAGTGCCATCCCCACCCCCACCCCCAGCCTCCAAAACAGTGTGTGTGCATGTGAGGCTATAAGAATGACAGTTTACCTTGAGTGTTTACCCCAACAACAAATTTTCTAAGCAATGTTATGGCTTTATTAATTTCTTAAAATAACAATGGAGAGATTGTCAATTTAAATTTACACTGACAGACTGACTTGAGTACAGTCAATATAAGCAAGATAAGGCATGTTTACACATTAATTCACATGACATGTCTTTACCTAAATAATGCCTTTCTTGGGAAAACAGACACTACATTTGCATGGTTGATACATTTGAGTGACTTCATTTGCATGATTGATAAAATTGAGTGACTTCATTTGCATGGTGGATACACTGAGTGACTTCATTTGCATGGTGGATGCTTGAGTGACTTCATTTGTATGGTGGATACACTTGAGTGACTTCTTTTGCATGGTTGATACAATTAAGTGACTTCATTTGCATGGTGAATACACTGAGTGACTTCATTTGCATGGTGGATGCTTGAGTGACTTCATTTGTATGGTGGATACACTTGAGTGACTTCTTTTGCATAGTTGATACAATTAAGTGACTTCATTTGCATGGTGGATACACTGAGTGACTTCATTTGCATGGTGGATGCTTGAGTGACTTCATTTGCATGTTGGATATACTTGAGTGACTTCTTTTGCATGGTTGATACAATTAAGTGACTTCATTTGCATGGTGGATGCTTGAATGACTTCATTTGCATGGTGGATACACTTGAGTGACTTCATTGGCACAGTTGATACACTTGAGTGACTTCATTTGCATGGTGGATACACTTGAGTGACTTCATTTGCATGGTGGATACACTTGAGTGACTTCATTTGCATGGTGGATACACTTGAGTGACTTCATTGGCACAGTTGATACACTTGAGCGACTTCATTGGCACAGTTGATACACTTGAGTGACTTCATTGGCACAGTTGATACACTTGAGTGACTTCATTGGCACAGTTGATACACTTGAGTGACTTCATATGCATGGTTGATACACTTGAGTGACTTCATTTGCATGGTTGATACACTTGAGTGACCACTTAAAGCAGTAAGAAACCATTGTTTGGTTAGGAAAGACCTGACCATTGATCTGGAAAGCAGGTGATCATTTAATACATGACGTGTATGGAGGGAATTCCAATTGGGGTAAAACAGGAATGGTCATTAATAACCATTAAATAAAGGTGACAATTAGGGCAGGTTTAACTATACTTTATAATTGGTTATTTTTTACTGCACTTAAGTTTTACTTAATTGCAGTCAAAATTGGAGATTTGATATTGTAAATGTTTATTTTTTACAATTTAAGAGACCTAATAAACTTAAATAATAATGCAGCATATCCTTGCAACCAGCATAGCTCAGGAACCAGTCAAAATATTCTTAATTTAGTGGGTTTCATGTATAGGCATCCATCTTCAAATGCTGACTGAATTAACATTTTGAATTTCAAATAGAGCAAGTTATAAATGAAGAGAAAGAATATTACTTGTTAGGTGACATAAATTGGGACCTCCTAAATGAACAAATAAAGAATCATTGGTTGGACTTTGTTGAGCCTTTTGGGATTTTGAAATTAGTTAACGAACCCACTAGAGTAACATCAAGTCTTGCTGATAACTACATAGCAGAAAAGAGCAAGATTGCAAACTGATGACTTGTTTAGATAAAATTCTTGACATATTTGTAGACAATAATTTGCAGTGGTCTCATCATACAAATTATATTTCAAAGAAAATAAACTCTTATCTCTGTCTCCTAAAGAAAATCATGGCCTTCATTCCATTACAGTACCGAGTTACTTTTTACAAAAGTTACATTCAACCCAAGCTTGACTACAGTAATATAATTTGGAGGAATACATCTGCTACAAATATGAGAATAATTTGCAGACTCCAGAAAGGGCATGTCAAATAATTCTTGTTCAAAATTCAATGCTTATAATCAAAGTGTTACCAATGCATGAAAAAATGTTCTTGAGAAACGCCAAAATAATGTAAAAGGTGGTCTACAAAATCTGCACCCATTTACATGAACACCATTTTACAGCAAAGAGAATCTACTGATACCCCAAATCTAAGATCATTAAAAGATCGCATTTTGAAAATACTTAAGGCAAAAAAGGAGCTATTGAAAAATAGCTATCAATTTTCAGGTCCTCTTGTTTAGAATAGCATTCCTTGTGATATTAAATCAGCTCCAACTATCTCTTCCTTCCACAATAGTTGTATTAGATGGATGAAATTCTACATTTTTTTTTTTAAATGGGTACTTTTTAAAGTGCAAGTTACACAACCCACCTCCTTTTTTTCACTTCTGCAGCAATGTAGCATTTATGTGAATAGTTGTTAATGTATTGTGTATTTGCTTGTGTGTGTGTGTGTTATTATTAGCTTGTATATGTTCATAATAGAGGGCCTCAAGGTAGATTAGTTCTTTTTTACAACTAAATGAATCACCCTCTGAAAATAAAGTCTTTATTATTATTATTATTATTATTATTATTATTATTATTATTATTGGTGTGGCCTTGCATCTGGCATGCATTATCCTGCATACATCATCTGTCAACTTTGCTATTTTAAACTTCTTTAAAAAACCACTGAACCAATTTCAATCAAATTAATCAGAGAGTATCCTGGCATGCAGGCCTTTCAAATTAATATGCCAGTCAGTCATCAAATATTGCTGCCATTACTACTAAAACTATAAAACCTTTCAACAACAACTTCTCATAAACTGCTCAAGACAATTTGTCCAAATTTTACAGAAAGTACCTACTTTTAAATATAGCCAGCATTATTAAAAATGGAAAAGTTTTTTAAAAAACTGCTCAAACACCACTCAACAGAATTTGGCCACATTTTACAGAAAGTATCATGGTTTATAGGCTTTTCAGATTTATAATAAAAAATTATGTTGATTTGCAATTAAATAGGGTCACTGTTACTAAAAATAGGAAAGCTTAAAATAAGATCTTAAAAACCACTCAACGGAATTAGACTAAATTTGGCAGAAAATACCCTGGTATAAAGAATTTATATTTATATAAATGATGCCATTCTGCCATCCAATATGGCACTGTAACTAAAAATAAAACCTAAAAACAACTTCTCAAAAACTTTGAACAGGATTTGAATAAATTTGTCACAAAAGCACTCTGGCATGAAAGCATTTAGAATTTATTCAGATGACAGTAATCCACTTTCAGCTATGTCTGTAGTTGCCCAAAAAATAGAAAGAAACATTAAATGACTAATGATGAAAAACTGCTTAATAGAAATTGAACAAATTGGATTAAAAAAAACACACTGGCATGAATTACAGGCTCTTGTTTTTCTACGAATGCTGGTGATGCACCATTAAATATGGCTGTCGTTAACTACTTCTTAAAAACCACTTGACAGCATTCGACCAATTTTAACAGAAAATGTCCTTTAAAGTTTGTACTAATTTGTTGCCAGTCTGCTATCAGATAAAACTAGCAAAAACTAAAATTTTCAATAAACTTCTTTTTTTTTAAAATCATAATTTGACTACATTTGACCGAAAGCAACCTAGCATAGAGGCCTTTCAAATTTGTAAAATTAATGCCAATCTGTTATCAAATATCACTACCATTACTAAAAACAAAAAAAATTAACTTTTTGATAACTTTGTCTTATAAAGCACTCAACAGAATTTAACAAAATTTGACAAAAATCTTAATGGCACAAAGGTTTATCAATATTAAGAGTATACACAGGATGATAATCAGCCATCAAATATGGATGAATATACCAAAATAGAGAAACCTTAAAGCAATGGTTTTCATAACATATGCAATTGACAGAATTGGAATTTTTTTTTAAAGAAAATATGCTATTAACCCAGATTTCTTAGGCAACTGCTCTTGTGTTGGCAGTGAGGCAGATATCTGCCAGGTGAATGATCTCGGATCCACTTGGGCCTATTGTTTGATCTTTGCAGCTGCTTGAGTTTTTGAGATCACATGGAAGAGAATGCTTTATGACAGTACTGACAAAGCCGATAGATTGATGCCAAGTATTTCAGTGATTGATGTCAGTGTTATCAAGGTTTGACTGTGGTATTACATGAATTCAACATTTGCATCTGTTGCTTCAATAGATGGTATGAATGTTTGGCAGGTTGATACATTTATTATTTTCTCTTTCCCTCTATTTTCAGTGGCAGACCAATCCCGCGAGTTGAGTACACAGAAGAGGAAATAAAGACATGGTTAGTACAGTTAAATTTAGATCATCTGGATGCCAGTCATTTAGACTTTTTACTCCTCTGGGCCATTGAAAGGGTTCTCTATCTACAAGTTATTAATTATTATATTTTTATTATTTATCTTGATAATCATCCATCCAGAAAAAGTCCATGTATCCCTAGGGATCTGGATAATTGACATTTCAGTGTTTTTTACAAATAGTCCATGTGTCCCTGAGAGTCTGGATAATTGACTTTTCAGTGTTTTTTTTACAAATAGTTCATGTGTCCCTGAGAGTCTGGATAATTGACTTTTCAGTGTATTTTACAAATAGTCCATGTATCCCTAAGAGTCTGGATAATTGGCTTTTCAGTTTATTTTACAAATAGTCCATGTATCCCTGAGAGTCTGGATAATTTACTTTTCAGTGTATTTTACAAATAGTCCACGTCTCCCTGAGAATCTGGATAATTGACTTTTGAGTTTGTTTTAGAAACAGTCCAGGCTGAAGCTATAGCTGCTACTCTGGCATCATCTCTCTTTTACTGTGAATTCCTTTAGTGTCAGGTAAAACTCATTCTGACGAACAATCTGAGAGCCCTATGATATTTCGTTTCCCTTTCTCATGTCTCACAAGCATCATACAGTGAAGTAAGGTTATCTGGTTTTGGTTTTAAAAATTTGGGTTCCTCAATTTTGCAGCTGTTTTAGAATGTTTTTTTTTTCCATAGACAAACACAATTCTGATCATTTTGTGCCTCTTCATAACATTTTTGTGACAAACAATTTTCTTTCCCATACAAACCCTTGGGAAACTGTCAAAGAAATAAACAGTATTCAAGAATAGTAGAAGGAAAGCTAGCTAAGAAAACTTAGTCATGGAAGCATACGGTATAGGTTTTGTAACCTATTTCTGCCCTAATACAGCTTGAAATGCATCTTCAAATGTTTCCTTTTGCAAGACTCAGAAGCAAAAGTAACTGTAAATGATGAAACACATATGAACCTTTTGCCTTCAGATTGGCTTTGTTATTGCTTGAGAGGTTTCTGCATAGCAGATATTTACTGAAGATACAAATCTTAGAAATTAATTGATTCAATATATAAAACTAATAAATGCATATACAGTGTGACTTCAATGCATATACAGTGTGACTTCAATGCATATACAGTGTGACTTCAATGCATATACAGTGTGACTTCAATGCATATACAGTGTGACTTCAATGCATATACAGTGTGACTTCAATGCATATTCAGTGTGACTTCAATGCATATACAGTGTGACTTCAATGCATATACAGTGTGACTTTTCTTAACAGTTTTGGATGTTTAGGCAAGGTGGCTATAGAAAGGAGGTAAAATATTTAATAAAAAATGGTGGGGGGGGGAAAGCAACCATCAGATGGTTTTGTCACGTGATTGCTTAGGGGAGGCACATCATGAATAGTTTTGTTGTTTTTCTTTACTTGTTACAACTTTAAATATGTATGACATTTGTATAATTCAGTTGGAATCGGGTTTCTTATTATGTTATTGGAATAAATAAATAAAAGATCATAAGTTAGGGAAGATTGCCCATGTTAAATGCATGGGTAGATGAAATGGACATTTTGTCAATGCCTGTCATCACATTACATCATTTGGTGAGCAATTAATATGCATTTGAAATGGCAGTTACTTTTAAAATTAGTGCATCTAAGGTTTTGTTGATAACTGATTATTGACATAAAAGGCTGAGTATGTTCTTATTGTATACTATACATAAATGTCATTTTACCTTATAAATATAATTTTTAGGCAAACAATCTTTAGAGAGCTAACAAAGCTGTACCCCACACATGCCTGCCGTGAGTTTAACCATGTCTTCCCTCTTCTGATCGACAACTGTGGATACAGGGAGGACAATATTCCACAGCTTGATGACATCTCAAAGTTTCTGAAAGGTAATCACCTATTAAATGAAATCTAATTTTGCTCTTGAATAGACTTAAATACTGTTACATACCATGCTCATAGATCATATTCTTCCTGTAATTCCGATAAAAAATATAGGATCCAAAAGTCCTATAATTTTAGAAAATTGTCCTTTAACTCATTTTCCCTTGGAGATTCTTTTCATTTTCACCTGAAATGGGGGACAAGAAGCTTTTTTTGTGTTTCTTCTAATTAGATCCAAACACACCTGTCTCAGAGAGATTTTCGTTTTGCCTGATGCTGAGATGTATAACATGTTGTTTTCGATTAGCGATTTCACCCACACAAGAGCAGATGGCTGAAAATTGGACTTCTGAGTGATTCTTTTGTGCTTATGTGATGTATGATTTTTGTGTCTTGGCTCCTTTTTAATCCCAAAGTCAAACTTACCCATCTTTTTGCAAACATTCATCTATCTGTCTACAGTTTGGATTGGTCTGCTTTAGATATAATGGCAGAAAGTCTATAATCCAGACACAAAATCATGTTCTGGAACATGTAAAATTTTCAGCCTAAAAAATAATCTGGTCAAAAAAATTGTTTTTTTCAGCTATATTTTTTATATAAGTAGAAAGTCTACTTTGACTTGGTAGCATTGTAGAGCTACATATTTTCCCTTTTCTGTAATACCAGTCACTTTGGTGTATCATGAATTATGTTGATGCCACAGGGCTCAGAAGAAGGGTACTATGTCATGACATTATTCCAACTGAGTGACATTAGTGAAATTCACCCTTTAATTCATTTTCTCATGGAGATTCTTTTCATTTTCGCCTGAAATTGGGGTAGGAAACATGATTCTTTGGTTACTTCTGATTACATCTAAACACATCTGTCTCAGAGAGATTTTCAATTTGCCAGATGCTTAAGATGTATAAAAGACATTTTCGATTGGCTATTTCACCTGAGCATAAGCAGATGGGTGAAAATTGTACTGGGGGGACGGGTTGCTTGTCAGACCTATGATTTTTGTCTCCTGGACCCTTTTTACTCCAAATCTTAAATTCACCCTACTTTTTGCAAAGATTCATCTGTCTGTGTATAGTTCAGACCAGTTTGCTTTAGATCTAATGGCAGAGAGTGTAAAATCTGGACACAAACTCCAGTTCCAGAACTGGTAATTTTCTACCTAAAAAAATCTGGTCTCAAAAATTGTTTTTTCAGATGTATTTTTTATGTGAGTAGAAAGTCTACATTGCTTGGTATCATTATAGAGCTACAACTTTCCACTTTTCCACTTTTCTGCCCGCTTTGGTGTGTCATGAATTATGTTGATGCTACAGAGCTAGGAACAAGGGTACACCTTATGATGCAAACACATGGCATGAGGGGATAACGAGTTAATTCCTGTATTTTAAACACTTTGAACTTTTATATTTTGGGCTATGCAAACTTTCTGTTAAGTTCTGTGTAACTTGACAAATTTTGAATATCTAGAAAACAACTGTAAGTGCAAAAGAATGTGAATTTTGTAATTTTATGTCTGTTTTGTAATAAATGTGAGGCATGGTTGACAGATACCAGGGGAGGAGTCTGTTATCTTTTGATGGCTCTGTGATATATGTTTTTCTTTTATTCATTGGAAAAATATTCAGTTTGTGTCCTATAATTATCCTATATTTTATGAACAAAGTCATATAATTGTCCTTTATTTTATGAACAAAGTCCTATAATTATCCTATATTTTATGAACAAAGTCCTATAATTATCCTATATTTTATGAACAAAGTCCTATAATTATCCTATATTTTATGAACAAAGTCATATAATTGTCCTTTATTTTATGAACAAAGTCCTATAATTATCCTATATTTTATGAGTCCTTTAATTGTCCTTTATTTCAAGTAAGAATTTCCTATATTTCCTTTACTTTTTGCACCCAAAGTATGTTCCATGTATGTTACATAAGGAATGATGCATAATACAGATTTGAGCTAATAAACCATCTATGACCGAGGATAAAAAATAATTGCACCAGGAAATTTTATTCTTCACTATGTGAGTCACATGACTGAAAGTGTGTACTTAGGACTATTATTGGCCACATTAATTGATAGTAAAGCTGAAACAAATATTAACGTCTATACTCGCGTATAAGACGGGTCCAAATGCAAACAACATAGACCCTGATCTACTGTCGCATAATGCGCCGGCAGATCAAGGTCTATGTTGTTTGTTCTGCTGAATAGTTCTGTCCATAAAGTTGCACCATCAGTTACTTTCTGACGACCATGGCATTATTACAGTGGCTGAAGTGTTGTAAAATTAAACTTAGATCTCCATCGGTTTGGATAATGTCATCATTCCACATGTGAACCAAACGTGACCAGCATCCTCTTGCTCAATGCAATTAGCAAGCAGTGTCAACACTTGACGTGTTTAGAGCCCATCATGTACAAACCAACTTCAACCACTAGACTTTACTTTACATCTCATCAATCAAGCCGATTCATGCTGAATGGATAATTGCAGCTCACACGAAAATATGTGAAAGATCGGACCTAATTATCTGTGGCTTTGAGAATGCTGGATTTGTCTAATTCAACAATTTCAGGATTATTTACCCAACAAACATTTGTGTGTACCAGCCGATTTTGTTGATGCATTGTTTATTCAGTGATTTTGTCTGAAAATCGGTGAAGAGTGAGCTTCAATACTCTGATAATTAGTATATATATATATATATATATATATATATATATATATATATATATATATATATATATATATATACAGCGTTTCATTAGTAATTGTGCTTCAAGCAGTAGTTTTAGTATTTTACAGTCATGTTGTTCATTGGTATTAAGCATGCATGGATGAAATGAGATATACTTTCATGAAGATTTAAATTTTTCGACAACATTTTCACTTGAATGAAGAATCTTTTTGAATAAGTATTAAATCTTATTTTCTTTTATAGTATAATTTCTTATTCTGTCTTTCATTTTGAGTTATAACAGTGTTTGAATACCTTATGATTTATCTCGTTGCTCTCTATCCTTATCTCACAACATATCAATTTAAGGCAGTGAGTAGAAGTTACAGCTACCAAATGCCGCAGATATATATATATATATATATATATATAGAGAGAGAGAGGGAGAGAGAGAGATAGAGAGAGAGAGAGAAAAATTGATAATGGCGCAAATACAAAACAGTTTCTTAACGTTTTGAGCTAAACAGGGTCTTCGTCAGGGTAAGAAACAATTTACATCCACAAAACAAACACTAAACACAAAAGTCGAGAAGAATTCTTGACTCCTACATGTTTAAATGATGGGGAAATAAGCAAACAAAGGATACACAATAGAAGAGAGAAAGAAGACAAAATTAAAAAAACTTTCTAACACAGATAACTACATATCTATGTTATGCTGCCATCAACCCAATAAAGTTGTGTAAAAAAAATTCAAAGAAGTGTTTATCGTGCATGTCACGCAGAGACCAAAGTGTTTTGACCTAATTACAGGATTAGAACAAAGGACTGACACTATGTGCAGTGATAATCACTGCCATCATCAAAATGTGCAAAGGAAATTATATCCCGGTAAAGTTATGCACAGAGGTACTAAGGAAGTATGTCAGGAGCATGGACAAGAGTTGAAATAATAATAATAATAATAATAATAATAATAATAATAATAATAATAATAGCAGTAATAATAATAAAAAGAAGAATAAAACCAATAATACATGTTAAGAGTTACGGAATATTTACATGGGTAAATATTATCGCAAAAATTGCATACTTCTGATAAACTGATGCCTGGCTGTTGTTTTGATAATATTACAATAGGAAGGTTACATGTGCATTGAAGCAATATAAAATGCTTCATAATTCTTTTTTTTAACGATTTAATATAAAACAAACATGTGTAAAAAAAACTAATATTTTTTAACAGATTTATGAGATGAGGTTGATTTATCAAATAGCTCTGTTGATCTCTAGGAATGAAATACAGTAAAAAAAAATGAGGGGGGGGGGATTCTTTTTCATATTTGGCTAATTTTTCGTCTGGTCTTTAAATTCATGGTTCAGTCCAACAATGAAATCCACAAAATTAGTGATACTACAGTATACTGACTTCAAATGTTATTTAAATTGGCATGTTCTGTATTCTTGGCAAAAAATGTGGAATAAAAATGCCACAAACAAACTTCGAACCCATCATTGGAGAGTGGCATCCCACATGTAGAACAAATCACAGAGATGAGGTGGTTTTATGTTCCCACATGTAGAACAAATCACAGAGATGAGGTGTTTTTATGCCATTCACAGGTAGGACATGCATACATGACTCATGCATACTTCCTGAAGGGTGAACCTTGATCAGAGCATATACCCTGTCAGTGTCCACTAACAGTCAAACACATTCCAATCGAGTGTAGCAACTTCCATCCAGTGAGACATAAGTTTTTTTTATATAAACTTGATGAAGGAACTCTATAATGATGTACCACTAGAGAAAAACTTAAATGTTTTGAGGGAATGCAGTTTTCTAGAATAAAAAAATGGACCCTATATTTTTAGGATTTTTTTTTTTTTTAACCTTTATCCTTTATTTTACTTTATTTTATCATTTTTTTTATACATGTTACATAATTTTAACATCTTTATGTTTTATGTTTTATCTTGTTTACATTTATTTGAAAGGGTTGAACATCATTTGTAATTTTTTTTATTTACATTTTTAGAACTTTACATTTAATCAACACAACATAGCAATTATTCTGCTGACATACCAATAAACCCTAATATATACATACATACATACATACATACATACATACATACATACATACATACATACATACATACATACATACATACATACATACATACATACATACATACATACATACACACATACATACATACATACATACATACATACATACATACATACATACATACATGGTTTACTTATAGTTTCTCTTTATGTGAAATATTTATATATTTATGTTTTGGGAAAAAAAAGGTTGAAGTCATAACATCAAGTAGTAGCCCACTAGGCTACCTGAATTCAGAATATAGTAACCAAGTCTCGGCATTCTGGTTGCCCCTGGGCTCTAGGCACACAATTTGTCAGACCTTGCCTCTGTGCTGGCTTGAATTTCGTAGCGTCAAAATGTCAAGATGACAAAACTGCAGCATTACTTGCTTTTTATACATCTGCCATTTTGGCAGAACATATTATGCTATGACCAAGTCTCTCCGTCTGTCTGTTAAAATTTCCTATTCTGCACAATAGCTTCAGTTCTACAGTAAGTACCTCCACCAAATTTTATGGCTAGCTTGCACTTGCGGTAGAGTAAAAAGGTCAAAGACCATGGTCAGTGTAACTGAAATAAGAAAAATGGCTTTTGGACAGTAACATTAGTTGTACATCACAGACCAAGACCAAACTTTGTACATAGTTTGCACTCACAGTAAGGAAGAAACCTATTGATTTTGGGGTCAAAAGGTCAAAGATCAAAAAAGTCACTGTGACTAAGAAGAAAAATAGTTTCCTAAAAATAATTCGAGTTCTCTGTCATCTATGGTTACCAATATTTGTGGCTGGCTTGCACTTGGCATAAGAAAGAAGTCTATTGATTTCAGGGTCAAAAGGTTAAAGATCAAGGTAACTGTGACTCTAAAAATAAATATGATTCTGCACAATAACATTAGTTCTACATCACATACCTGGACCAAACTTTGTGGATGACTTGCATTTGGAGTAAGAAAGAAGCCTCTTGATTTTGAGGTCAAAAGGTCGAAGGTCAAGCTCACTGTAATTATAAGAAGAAAATAGTTTGCATAATAACTTTAGTTCTAGACCACTTACCTTGACCAAAGTTTGTGGATGCCTTTGCACTTAATGTATGGAAGAGGCCTGTTGAATTTGGGGTAAAAAGGTCAAAGGATGAAGACATTGTGGCTCAAAGGAAAATAGGTTTTGCAGAATAACTTTTCTTTTAGAGTAAGTTCTTATTTTGTGTTTGGCTTGCATTTGGGTAATAAACATTTTTATAAATTATTGGATCTCACAGTCATCAGTCATGGTCATGGTAAGTGTAATAAGAAAATTGATTTCTGCACAGTAAGTTTAGTTCAAGACTGCATACCTTAACCAATGGTAGACGTCATTGAGACCAATTGAACAATAATCTCCAAAGTCTACCATACCAGACTAGAGTCTACATGGAGGACTATTAAACATGGGGTGGGCATATAATGTGCCATTCACAGTATTCTTGTTGGCATGGTAACTCACATCTCATGAGTTGCAACGTAACACAAAACTGGGCCTGCAATTGTGGAGAGAGCAACATTCATTACATGCAAGACATATCTGGACATTTTTTCTGATATTTCAGATTGCACTGGGTTCCGACTTAGGCCTGTAGCAGGACTTCTGTCTTCCCGGGACTTTCTGGCAGGACTGGCATTTAGAGTGTTCCACTCCACCCAGTACATTCGCCATCCATCGAGACCTATGTATACCCCAGAACCGTGAGTATTCTGTGCCATGAACAAACCATTTATAATATTTTATTGCTTGCTTGACAACTGAGTTTTTTGCTGAACATTTAGAAGGCACCAAGGATGAACATACAATCATAATATCTTGAACTCTCTTAGAAGTGTTTTGTTTTGCATTTGAAGAAAAATTGCTCATATTACACTTTTTACTAAAGTAAAAAATCTCGGGTGTAAACTATAAAAGTAAAGAAATGTTTCTGATCTTTTTTTTTACTATCTCTAAGAACAACTCCAATATTGTCAGAGGAGTATCATATTAGTTTTTAATTTGGGGACTCATTTTTACAAATATAGTGAAGCCAGAGCCAGAACTGTGAATATGCTCTCCAAAATCTCCCTTTTGTTGCCTATCTGCTGTGTAAGCAAAACCTATATATGGAGAACAGTAAAAGAACAGAACCTTTTTTTTCCCCTCACATTCCTTAGTGTGTATGATCACATTTGTCAGTGTAGAGCAGTGATGGGTAATATGTCTGTCTTTCATTATGTGACTGCTGTCTTTCATCACATGACATGCTGTGATTATTGTGCACATAGACAGGCAGAAACTCCATGATTTCCATCATCACTTTACAATAATCAATAATTGCAACACATTTACATCAATATATGTGCAGTGGTTGAAGTTAGTGTCCTGCGAACAGATGTTTTGCACATGACCCTAGCTACAGGTACAGATTCTGTTGACTGGTTTCTATTATTTATGAAAAGAAAATCAGTTCTAGATCAAAGATTATATCATTATTTTTTGTGTGTCTTATTTAATTTTTGAGATAAGAGTGGACTATTTTTTTAAGCTGTTCACTTCTGTATCATTGTGCAAGTTATCTTCAGTACACAATTCAGAATTTGTGTATTGCTATTACATCAACAGTCTCAACCTCAGTTCTTTGAATGCTGATATGTATTTAAACATAATTTAAAGTTTACACTTTTTTCAGTGCAAACCCAACTTTTTTTGCACTTGGTGTAAGGAAAAACCCTCTTTTTTGTCTAAAGGTCAAAGTCACTGTGACTGTAAGAAGAAAATGGTTTTCCGCAGAATAGCATTAGTTCTACATGACATACCTCAATCAAACTTTGTGGATGGCTTGCACTTGGGGTATGGAAGAAGGCTATTGATTTTGGGGTGAAAAGGTAAAATGTCAAGGTCACTGACTGAAATGAGAAAATGGTTTCCACACAATAACATTAGCATTACATCACTGACCTGGCTCAAATTTGTGGATGTATTGCACTTAGGGTCATGAAGAAACCTATTGATTTTGGGGTCAAACAAAAGGTCAAAGGTCAAGATCATTCTGACTGAAAGAAGAAAAATGGTTTCTGCACAGATATTTCAGTTATCGACATAGAGGACTATTAAAAATAGGGTGGATATATAATGTGCCATTCATGATATTCTTGTTACTCTCTGTCTTATGATGCGGAAATTTTCAATGAGCTTTTTGCTGTTTTAATATGCCATTTTGACTTTGACCCTCATTTTTCATTTAGGAATGTGAGAACAAAATAATCCTTCATTATGCATCGGTGCTGAATAGGAAAATTAAATCCTTTGGATTAGAATTTTGCATCAGACACTTTGCAAAGCCTCATGTCTGATGCAGACTATTCACCCTTGGGTGGAATTTTCCTATCCTACACCGATATAAATTAAGGATTCATTTTTGTGTTTTATGGACAGATGTCCCTCATCAGAAAGAGTGTCTTCTCATATAAATGTATTTTGTGCATATACAGGTAAGAATATATTACATATTCCCCTGACAACAGAATTCTAATTAAAAACGTATAGGAAAGGATAGAGCTTTAAGTAAACTTGGTTAATTAACATTCTATAGAATGTACATGGGCAACAACAAATGAATTGATCAACAGTGAAAATATTGGGAAAAAATCAGAGCTAAAATTTTGTGACAATGGAATTTCATGTTGTAAAATTTTGTGACAATGGCCTTTTTATGTAGTAAAATTTTGTGACAATGGCCTTTTTATGTAGTAAAATTTTGTGACAGTGGCCTTTTTTTGTAGTAAAATTTTGTGACAATGGCCATTTTATGTAGTAAAATCAACGTTTAACTTAAAAATACATGTATACACAAGAGACAGACACAGATTTTACATGAATACACCACATAAGTTTTAAAACTTCTCCACACATGGCTTACACTCTGGTTCACAATAACAAAATTATTAACCTTTAAAGTGCTTGTCATGACATAAGTCAAAATTATTAACCTTTAAAGGGCTTGTCATGACATAAGTCAAAATTATTAACCTTTAAAGGGCTTGTCATGACATAAGTTGCACCTCTGGTAGAGGTCTTGTACTGCTTGTCAAGACTCAAGTCATTTTTAAGGTAAGCAACTGTTTATACATCTCGGTATTTCGACTTGACATGAATGGTTGTGAAACTTAATTTGATTGGTGCATTTGACCATGGAAGAAGCATTCTGTTATAGTTTTAACCTTGTATTCATCAAAGAAGTTTTACAAATGCATGTTTATATTGGGCACTACCTAGAACATTCAAAATGGCTGACTCCAAACAGAGAATAAATGGTGCAGACTTGATGGACAACAGCCAGATGAGAAATGTAAGCCTGTCAAACCTGATGAATTGAAACTTTTTTCTTTTGTGCATTGGTTATAGCCATACGTTTGGTGCATAAATTTGATTTCGATATTTTACTGGACAGCTGAGTATGTGATATCAACCCCATACTTCAGCCAAAAAAAAAATGAGTTGGGATATATTTCCTAATGTTCTAAGCAAGTAACACCTGTACAGGTAATGAATTTGACAGGTGACTGTCTTTGTAAGCTCATAAGTGGACATTAGATGACAGACATATGCTAGAATAAATAACAAGAAAAATGCAAAGCTTTGAGAACATTTATTACAGACTTTAGGAGGTATAAACTTACTTCTCGTGTTCCTTGACTGGATGCTTATTAACTGTTACCTATTTTACACCTGTGATTTTCACAACTTGGATATAAAGTTGTAGTAGACATACATATATATGGTTGAGCCACAAAGAATGTTGTATTTGTTTTGACATATTTGAACTTTTTCATTAAAAAAAGATACAAAAACACAGATCAGATACAAAGGTACTTTGTAATTTACCTGCATTTGCACCTGTAAGTGCAGATATATTACATATGTGACTTGATGCTTATAATAAAGTTCAGACATCAATAATTATTTTTCATATAGGGTTTGTGTATCTATTATGTACAGTAATTAAAAAACAGACAATTTAAAAGCAGAGTGCAATTTTCATTTCTTTTCTCAAACAATTTAGCATGGAAGGATCTTGTGCTGCAAAGCTATGTAGCACTTTAAGGGTTAAATGTAACAAAAAAAAATTGAGATATTTGAATATTTTATAATGCTAGGGGAATTCAACTAAAGTTGAGAAAATCCTAAAGATTTATATTGCTTGCATTTTGTCCTGACTACATTTAGAAAGTGACAAAATGTTTGGATGTAAAATCAAAGTTTCTTGTTCCAAGAGGTTTTGAGAATAAAGGACCAGGCGATGGAATATGTTTGTTATAAATACTGCCAATCAGTATATTTTACTATCATACAATTGTCACAAATCTAATAGTATGTTCAGCATATTTTGTAAAATTGTCACAAATCTAATAGTATGTTCAGCATATTTTGTAAAATTGTCACAAATCTAATAGTATGTTCAGCATATTTTGTAAAATTGTCACAAATCTAATAGTTTGTTCAGCATATTTTGTAAAATTTTCACAAATCTAATAGTATGTTCAGCATATTTTGTAAAATTTTCACAAATCAGTGGTGGGCTAAATATATAGTGTGTTGCATTATAGTCTTTCCATGAATTAAATTTTAAAATAATAATAAGAATTCAGTTTTCTCACTAAATTTATCCCCTCACCCACCTGCACCAATTTTCCTGCTTGTGAAACTTTGTGAATTACAGTACTAAAACACGTACAGTCATGAAGGTTTGCTTCAAATGTATTTCCTCTTGGGCACTCGGGTTTTCTTAAAATCAAGAAACTACTTTTAGGAGCAGACCATAATGGTCACCTCCCTATGCAATCACTTCACATATCAAGCCATGCAGCCAGTTTGTGATTTCCCTTCATTCTGTTGTATAATTTTTGTAAATATCAATTTAATCTTACATGTTTGATCTGGCATTTGATACAGCTGTTTTGTATTTCCCAGATTGGAACTACATAGATGTTTTCTTTGACATCCATGTGTCAATATTTTTAGATGCAGTGAATCAAACTTTTAAAAATCTCAATTCGTTTTGAATTTCATTCATACAGTAAAGCTAAAAATATTTCAAAAATGTTAAAGAGGGGGTATGTAATAAATACAAAACCACATTTGTGTTTTTGTTCAGATTTGGGAGAAAGAACTCATTTCATATGGCTTATGATTATGTCTCGGCCTGAGGGCCCGATGTATCTTCACCATGTCTAACTTTTCTTTCCACTGACTCTGAACAAAACAAGTATGTAAATTTGTGTATGTATTGTACTCTTTCTCTCAACTGTTACTTCCTTTACACAACCCAAATTTATACAACCTGTTGGTGGCTTGTAACAGAGGCTATACTATTGTTTCAGTTAAAAAGGGATTGATAATATTTAATTTATTTTCCAGAGATGTGTGTCATGAGCTACTAGGACATGTGCCCCTGTTTGCTGACCCAGCCTTTGCCCAGTTTTCACAGGAGCTTGGTCTGGCCAGTCTTGGAGCCCCAGATGAATACATTCAAAAACTTGCCACTGTAAGTGTAGCTGCAAAATATCTACATCCTGACTGCAATGGATAATTCCCAATTTTACTTTAGCCTGCTTGACAAAAACTCGACATATTGATCACTTTGATCTCCACGTGTGTGACCATCCATATATCCATCCACATTCTAGATTATGGTCAATGTTAAAGTTATTAAGGTTCAAGGTTGCAATGTTTACCAAAATGTGTACACAGTATACAATAACTGAAATGATGCCATTTAATTGAATGATTCCAAACTCTACCTCCCCCCCCCCCATCTACTAGTGAGGTTTAATGTACATCTGATATATAAGACATTTACAATGTGCATACGATATTTTGCTCAAATTGTAGTTGTTTTATCTACGTGTCTTTTACCTCTTATTATGACAAATTCAGTTTGTAAGACACGTCTTTGGTGAATTCCAGTATATCTGATAAATTCGGTAAAATATCCATGTGATCGTTGTGATATTGTACCCCACTGTAATATATATGTACATGATGAAAAATGGTTAATGCAACTGGATGAATTTCCCAGATATGCGCAAAAAATGCTTTCGTAGGATCAACATTCAGCATGGAACTATGCAATGGCATATAAACTTAAAACCTAAACTAAGCCGTCTACACATGTAAACATTGCATCCTTATTTGGGTTAAGCACAATGCTAAAACTTTTTTCTTTCTTGCTAAATAAAAGGTGGGATGAACAAAAAAGGGGTTTCGTTAATAGTTTTAGATACTACCAGGTTTAGATTAGAATACATTTTGTCTTGAAAAGGATGTTCTCAATGAAAGCAATTTTTAATTTAATAGCAGTAATAAATTACCTGTCACAATTGCCTTGCTTACCTCTTTGGGATGCAAGTTCCCTCATCCAAGCTCATAATTCCAACCTCCCAGCCTTTGTTTTGTGTTCTAAAGATGCATTTTGGCATTATAATCAAATTTTCCATATTGATTTAGTGATAATCCCCTCAATCCTTGCAAATTTGAGGGCTATTTTAGCTCTCTTGATGGTTTTCAGGAGTTAATTGCACTGTGCATAGCAAGCTGTGCCCAATTGCACTGTGCTTAGCAAGCTGTGCCCAATTGCACTGTGCTTAGCAAGCTGTGCCTAATTGCACTGTGCTTAGCAAGCTGTGCCCAATTAAAATAATTACCCCTTTCCCTTTATCTGGTGATAAGAGTAAGTATTTGCTCCCTTGTTTTAGTTCCAGAATGTTTTTTTATAAGTACTCTTTGGCAGAACAATTTATTAATTGTTGCATAGGGTAGGTATCACTACCCTTTTATGCTTCTGAAATTTTATTTCCCCTTTTCATCAATTGTTACATTAAAATATTTGTATGGTAATTGCTTCGGCAGTACATTAATAATCATTGCATTAGAATATTGTTACAAGTACTGCATTAGAATATTTTTATAAGTACTTGCTTTGGCAATACATATTCTAAATTAGAATATTTTTCTAATATTTTTCATTTCAGAGTACTTGCTTTGGCAGCAAATATTTTGTCATTTAAGAGTGAAATGCTGCAGAGTGGAGGGAAATGTGGGCACTAAAAGGCCCCATGGGATAATCACCCCACCTGTTTAGCATGTACTGCATTTCTACACAGAGACGGTTGTCTGTTTTGCTGTTTGTGGCCTGACAATGTTTGGGACCTTGCTGAGAGCTGAGAGCCGGTGTACCTACAAGGGAAGGAAAAAACATCCTTCTTTGTTCTTGTCTCCTTAATCACAGGAGAGTATGGGATCTTTATCTCCTCGATCCCAGGAGGATATGGGATCTATCTCTTTAAAGAAAAGTAATGCCTCTGTAGGGCAGCTCATATTATGAGTTCTGATGCAGTCAGTGCCTGATAGGGATCAGTCCTGGGTCCCTCCCATGGGAGGAAAAAGGAAGAGAGAGAGTCATGCTGCCTGGTCAGGATGGAGCAGCATCCTCTCAAGGTCAGTGGCCCAGCTAAGGCGAAGTGCAGATCAAACCTTCCTGAAAAGGGAGAGCAGCGATCTTGCTCTATGTTTTCTGATGTCAGCTCTACCATTAGATTGTTGTCACTGGTCCAGTCAGTGGATTCCCATCATCAGTCTGGGAACAGGGATCAGGTTGATGTCCCCCCCCCCCCATCTCAATGCTACCGATCAATCCCACTGGGGATAGGGAATCAGAATGTACCTGTCCAACTAGGAAAGGGGATCGGATCAAAATAGAACAAACAGGAGAGGGGCCGGTCCTCTCCTCGTAGATGCTCTGGGAAGGATGAGAAGCATTCTCATCCTCCCAAGATGTCTGCTAGTCAGGGCAGTGCCACTGCTTCCCATGAGGAGTTGAGGGACAAGGATACCCATATTCCCAAGTCTCCCTCTCATCAGAGAGATGTTGGGATGGAAAGTCCTGCATCCCCTCAGGAGCGAGCACATGATGTTGACATTCTTTATTTGTTGATGGATTCTAATGAGTTTGACAAAGAACCAGCTGTGACAATCCCCCCTCTCCCTTCCGGGCCCCTGCCTCCTCCCACATGTCAGCCCAGGCAGTGGAGGAGGAAGAAATCTGGATGTTTGATAAGGTGGTAAACCTTCTACTACCGCCTCCCCCATGTCTTGTGTCCAAAGCCTTTGGGCTTGGAGGACAAGAAAATTCTCTCCAATTTATAGAGACTCTCCGGGGAAGCATCACACCCAGATTTTCTCTTGCTCCATCATTTCCTCATTTTGTGATAGTACAGGATCTTTCCCAAAAGTTCTTTAGGGGCCAAGAGTTTGCTAAGCAACATAATGGTGGTCTGTCCCTCTCTACTCTGCGACCGCTGGCTTCAGCTGCCAGCTATAGAGTTTACTCTCCTGGCTGGACCCTTAAGCCCCTCTCCTTGGATGCCGGTGTGTCACAAGTAGATTTTAGTACCTGGGCACACCTCCCAGTCAAGATCCTGGAAGTGCTGGAGCTTAAGACTCGCACACTTGTCACCATAGCCTCACACGCTGATCTTTTTTCAGCAGCCTCTGAAAATTGGTTTCCAGCTACACTTCAGCACCTGCTGGAGGTTGTAATAAAAATGGAGAGGAATAGCTTGTCAGTGTCCATGGCATTATCAACAGAGCTGCTCCACCTCCACAGGGATGTTGCCCTGGAGACTTTGAAGTTCTTGCATCTAAGGGCTCCTCCTTGAGAGGCAGAGACACTCTTCGGAGGTCTCATTCCCTCAGTGACATCTCAAGACTTGAGTGATCAGCAACACCAAGTTGACCAAGAAATGGCCCCTTCTTCCTTGTCTTTCAAGAGGATGCAGCCCCAACAGTCCCAGAAGCAATTCCAATTCAAACTTTCCCCTGCACGTCCCTTGCTAGATGAAGTGGCCCGAAAAAACAAAAGGGAAGGAGTCCTCTGCCCCCTAGAGAAAGGAGGGCCCTAGGAACTCGAGCCCTCTCCTGTCGTGTATTCCTCTTGCTGGTGTCCCAATAGGTGCCTGGCTAGCCCTCTTTTCAAGGGTCTGGTCGGGCATCATGGAAGATGTGTGGGTCATTTCTACCTTAAAGGAAGGCTACCAGCTAAGTTCCTGGAAACAACTTTCTCTTTCACAGACCCCCATCCTCTTTCACCAGTCAAAGCTTGCACAGCGGAGAAAGTGAAAAAAGACCAGTCTCCAGCTTTCTACTCCTGGATTTTCCTGGTGTCCAAGAAAGGCAGAAAGTTTTGGCTTATCATCAATCTTTCTGCCTTAAACACATTCCTGCAGGAGGAGCAATTCAAGATGGAGACTACTGCTGCAGTCAGGAATGCCATAAAGCCTTGCAAATGGGCGGTCTCCATCAATCTTCAGGATGCATACCTTTACATCCCCATTTTTCTTCCCCACAGGAAATACCTCCAGTTTTGCCTGAAGCAGGAGGTTTTTAAAATTTAAGCTCTACCATTTGGCCTAGCATCCACCCCCAGAGCTTTTACCAGGGCAATGGAAGTAGTTGCAGCCCATCTGAGGTCTCAAGAGATTCCCAACCTCCAGTACTTCAATGACTGGTTGATGCACATTGTCCTCAGAGTCCCTCCTGCAAGATCTGTCCCACTGTTGGTCCACAGTGACCTGGCTAGGGCTTATTCCAAACCTAGAGAAATCAGATCTAAACCCTTCTCAGTACTTCATTATTTAGGGACAAACTTCTTTACCAGTCCCACACGAGTTCATGTTCCACTCAACACTCAACAGCATAGACAGAGTCCTGTCTCTTTTGTCATTGCTCCAAGCCCAGTTCTTGTTGTTGGCTCGCCTATTCCTTTAACTCCTTGTTGTTGGCTCGCCTATACCTTCCAATCTTGAACTCTGTAGTGGATCTGGTTCACCTAGGAAGACTTTTCTTGTACCCTCTTCAGTTTCTCCTTCTGGCAAACTGGAGACCGCACAAGGATCCTCAATCAGCTTGGATCCCTCTGGGGTCTGATTTTCATCACCATTTGAGTTTGTGGTCCAGTTTCTGACCAAGAGTTCCAATTCATGCCCCCGAACCCTTATCCTGTCTGTACTCAACTTATAAATGCGGGCAGTAGTTTTAATCCTACAGGCATGTGTCAACCAATTAAGGAGTCATTGTGTGATGATCTTCTCCGACAACAAGAGTAGTAGTGTACCTCAGGTGAAAAGGAAGTACACATGCTCCTTCTCTTTGCACAGAGGTTTGAAATCTCCTCCATTGGGTAGCCTCAGAGGCGATCACTCTGCATCCAACATATTATGAGATAGAAGAATATTTTGGCAGACAGTCTGTCCAGAGGGGGCAGGGTAGTCTCTGCACCAATCTGTAGCGGCGTCTCTGTTCAGGCTGTTGGGAAGACAACAAGCTCCCTTTTTATGTCTCTTCAGTCCCAGATCAGGGGGCATGGGCAATAGCCTGAGGTGGGACCGTCTGTTTGCTTATGCCTTCTCACCCTTTAGAATTATTCCGCAGGTACTCCACAAAGTCAGGAGCTCCTCTGCCCTGCTCATTCTGGTAGCCCCTCTGTTGCTTCAATGATCATGGTTCATCAATCTACTCAGCCTGTTGGTAGACGAACCCAGGAGATTACCTCAGAGGAAGGGCCTGCTGTCGCAGCACAGGCGATCTCTTCTTCACAGCAAGCAACAAATTATCCACCTTTATGCTTGAATCATGTGAAGCGATCAATACACCATGACCAGTTTTTGAGCAAAGTTTCCAACTGCATTGTCCAGGCTAGGATACGGTCCACTTCTAAGGTATACAATGCAAAGTAGAGAATTTTCTGTGCTTGCTGCAATAGGAAATGCATTGATCCTAGCAAACTTTCTACTCTTTCGTTTGGAAGAGAGAGAATGTTCAGTCTCCACCATCAAGGACTATAGGGCAGCTCTGTCTAACATGTTCAAGTTCTCTAAGTGTCCATCTATTGGGTCAGACACTCATCTTTCTAGTCTTGTCAAGTATTTTCAGCTACAGATACAGGTAATCGCTCGGTGATGCCAAGATAGAAATTTCTCGTGCATTTTGTGGGCTTTGTCAAAACCCCATATAAACTGTTGAATGAAGCTTCCCTTGAGAAACTTACTCTTGAAGCTGTCTTTCTGCTCTCCTTGGTGTCTGTGAGGAGAAATATTAAGCTTGGTGTCTTGTCTGTAGAAAAAGGATGTTATAGGTTTAACAGTAATTATGAGTCCATCTCTCTCCTTTGTGAACCTGGGTTTCTGGCAAAGAATCAGCTTCCTTCAGTATCTCTACTCCCCATTGAAATCCCCAGTCTCCGTCATATCTGTGCTGGGGATGATCAAGATATGCTTCTTTGCCCAGTTGGAGCCTTATGGTTTTGTTTGGCTGCTTCATAAGGGAGAAGAAATGGTCAGAAGCATCTCTTTCAACCTATGAAGGTCTCCATTGATATTTCAACATCCACCATCTCCAGGTGGATTGTCCTGACTCTGAAGGGAGTTTATCAGTCCCTCACTGAGAGGGACCTTTCTTTAATGAGAATTAAACCCCATGAAGTCATGGCTACCACCACTTCCTGGGCCTATCTTAATCATTCATCATTGGAGGATGTTATGAGAACTGCATTTTATCTTTGGTCTTTGGCAAGGTTCACTGAGGGGGAGACAATTGGCAAGGTTCACTGAGGGGGAGACAATTGGCAAGGTTCACTGAGGGGGAGACAATTGGCAAGGTTTACTGAGGGGGAGACAATTCAAAAGCTGCCATGCAGTTGGAAGTGCAGTTTTTCAGTGTATGAACAACTTCTCCAGAAGTGAATACAAAATGGTGCTTAATAATTAGATAATCAGACTGAGAAAGTGTAATTTGAGGGGATGTACTGACTCACCGTTCACTAATAAAGAACTTTGTTGTATAGCACACTAGTCATTCAGAATTTCTGAAATACCCCTCATATAGTGTTACCCATGTTCATCAGTCCCATCACATCCATCACAAATTTCTTTCCACTCAATAATTTTTTAAGGGCTTCATCGATTGAAACCAGATTTGGTATGAGGTTTTACATTAAGGAAACTTAGGTCAGCTTTGATTTTTATTGGTTTTTGGAAAAGTTTTACAGAGTTATTGGCTGTGTTTGACTTGGAGCTTTGCCATTTAATTTTGCTCAATAACTTTTGGGTTGAAACCAAATTTGGTATCAGGCTTTACATAAAATACCATTTCTGGCTAAACTGGAGTTATGGCCCCTGTTTGCTTTTCATTTGCATCATATTGACATGGGCATCCATGTCATATGAACACATTTTAGTTCATTATGATATTTGTATAATTGTGTTAAATTGCTTGACTTGTGATGTAAAAATTTAAGTCAGAACCAAAAGACCATACAATAAAAATGTTTTCATAATAAGTTGCAGTGCATCTAATCAGTAAATGACTAATAGGAATGATTTTATTCATTATTGTGTGCATATTTAGTGCAACAGTCAGTAAAATTAAACGCAAATGACACTTTGTTTGTATTTTACATCACATGGGAGAATCCAGAAAAAAACAATCCCATTTATTTACTTGGATGTCATAGAATATTTTGTAAAATTTCAGTCTGGTACATATCACAGGTTTGCTTTATGAAATCATGTATTTTCATCTGTGTTATGTTTGGTCTCGATTGTTATTAAGATTTACAGGTTTTGTGTTGGATTAATACACACATTGTTCATACAACCAAAAGTTCTTAAATTTATGGGGTTGCCTTGAAAACTCATTGAATTTTTTAAAAATTGGCTTTATCCTTTAGAGTTCTTGAATTTGTTGAAAAATTTCTTGAATTTTGCAAAAAAAACATTTCAGTTTATCTGAAGGAAAACACAGTGTTATAGCTGTATAAAATATATCACTTTTTAAATTCAGAATTTTTGTTATTGATATGTAGTCCAAAAATGATGAATGAATAAAAAATGTGAGATAAAATTTGGTTGCTCTAATGATATACAATACCAGTAGTTAACAAAATAACATATAGAAAAGGTTCTTTTTCTATAAGATATGATACTTCTTGAAAAGTTTTGGAAGTCCTTGAAAACTCCTTGAAAAAAAAAATATCCACAGCTGCACAACCATCACAGACAAATATCTATATACTTAAACATGTTTTCCTTTCAGTTTTCATCTCAGTTGTAACATAATTACTCTGCATGGTTTGAATTTAATAAATATAAAGCTTGCTTCTTAATTTCAGTGTTACTGGTTCACTGTGGAATTCGGCCTGTGCCGACAAGAGGGACAAATCAAGGCCTATGGAGCAGGACTTCTTTCCTCATTTGGAGAACTCAAGGTATGACATATTTATATCCAATTACATGCCTACTTTGTTATTCAGGTTAATAAACCCATGTTATATTTTAAAGTATATTGCACATATTTAATAAGTTACATAAAATGATGTCATGAATGGCTATTTGTATGAAGTCCATATTGTGGGTAGTGAAATACAGAAGTAATTTTTCACTATTTGTATGGAGTCCATTTTGTGGGTAGTGAAATACAGCAGTAATTTTTCACTATTTGTATGGAGTCCATATTGTGGTTAGTGAAGTACAGCAGTAATGTTTCACTATTTGTATGGAGTCCATATTGTGGGTAGTGAAATACAGTAGTAATGTTTCACTATTTGTATGGAGTCTGTATTGTGGGTAGTGAAATACAGCAGTAATTTTTCACTATTTGTATGGAGTCCATATTGTGGTTAGTGAACTACAGCATTAATGTTTCACTATTTGTATGGAGTCCATATTGTGGGTAGTGAAATACAGTAGTAATGTTTCACTATTTGTATGGAGTCTGTATTGTGGGTAGTGAAATACAGCAGTTATTTTTCACTATTTGTATGGAGTCCATTATTGTGAGTAGTGAAATACAGCAGTAATTTTTCACTGTTTGTATGGAGTCCATATTGTGGGTAGTGAAATACAGCAGTAAATTTTCACTATTGTATGAAGTCCATATTGTGGGTAGTGAAATAAAGCAGTAAATTTTCTTCCAGCATCAGTGGTGGTGTCAACAGTTTATAAAGATTTTGGTTCAAGTTTTTCATTAGCATACATGTCCTAAACCCCTTGATAAATTCTCATCTTACTTGGCATGAATGATTATGTAGCTGAGACAATTCACTTCCTTGCCTTTTCAATGTGGGGGTCAAGGTCACAGTCATAAAAAATTTGCATATTGATTTTGGTTAAGGTTTTTAGCTCACCTAGCTGAAAGACCAAGTGAGTGTATTATATGGCACTGTGTCTGGTGTGCTTAGTCTGTCATCTGTCATCCATCATCTGTTATTTGTCATCTGCCAGCATGGTTATTTTCTTCTTGTCAAAATTTACTGGTCCAATTTGGATCAAACTTGATAGAATGTTCCTGATGACATGCTCTACCAGTATTATGTTTGGGGTATCTTCTCTAACAATGGTGTCATTTCCATAAAAACCAAACTGGAGAACCTATTTTCAGCTTATCCAGAACGACTCAACTAATTTTGATCCCACTTGGTACAAATATTTCATACCACATGCTCTTTAAAAATTTCGTCCAGGGTGACTCCACTAGCAATGGTGTGGCTTCCTTAACAATCAGTTGAAAAGGCTATTTTTATCTTTTCTAGAATGGCTGAACCAGTGCTGATCAACCTCAGTAGGAATGTTTCTTTTGACATATTTTATCAAAATTTTGTTTTGGGTGACAACCCTAGCAATGGTATGGCTTCCATAGCAGCCATTTAGAAAACATATTTTTATTTTTTTCTCCAGAACAGCTGAGCCAATTTTGTTCAAACTTGGTAAGAATGTTTGTTAGGTCATGCTCAATCAAATTGTGTTCCGTAACAACAGTGTAGCTTCCTTAGCAACTTGGTGAAAAACCTATCTTTGACTTCTTCTCTAGAATGGCTAAGCCAATTTTGATTAATCTTGGTAGGAATGTTTGTTAGTGCATGGTCTGTCATGATTGTGTAAAGGGTAGCTTCCTAACAGTGGTGTGGCTTCCTTAGCATAGAACACTTATTGTCAACTTTTTCTCTAGAATGGCTGAGTCAGTTTTAATCAAACTTGGTAGGAGTATTTCTTGGGACATGTTTTATCAATATAGTGTCCAGGGTGGCTCCCCTAGCAATGGTATGGCTTCCATAGCAACAATGTGGAAAACCTATTTTCAGCTTCTCCAGAATGGCTGAGCCAATTTTGATCAAACATGGTAAGAATGTTTGTTAGGACTTGCTCTATCAAAATTATGTTTGGGGTGGCTGCCCTAGCAACAGTGTGGCTTCCATAGCAACCATATACAGTGTTCGCATGGTCATTAAAGGTCATTGAAATTCATTGAGAAATGAACATCTCATTTCAAGGCCTTGAAAATCATTGATTTTTCACCTAGGTCATTGAAAGTCCTTGAATTTGAGAGATTTTGCTTAAAAATAAAATGTGATGAAAAATTTTGCTTCTGAGTCATTTATTTAACATTCTGCGAGAATTGGAAGTACAGTTTGATTTTTTTCCATCATCTACTAGCCATCTTGCCATTATCAGAATCCATGGGAAGTATTCAGACATTGTGCATAGCATCCCTTTTACATGATGTAATTAATACATGCGCACTCTTTCACATCACCACATGTTTCTGCTAAGCAAGGATGGTTTATTAGCAACAGAGTCTTTTTAACAACCGATCATCACAAAATGCATGGAAAGTGCACATTAAGCAATAGTTTGCTGCAAGACAAAGACTCCATAATGTGGCTGAGAAAAGATGTGACCTTGAAATCCATAGTGCTTTGTGTAGTGTGCAAGACAAACATCAATATTGCAGGAATGTGCATTGCTGCCCGAAGTTAGAACTAATGAAAACACACAAGCCTGCAGTTCTGATGTCGGCATTCATGAAGTCAGCGCAAAAAAACATCATTTAATTTTCTTTGTCATCACGGTTGTCTGCATCATAAAAGCCAGTTTCAACTTTGTCAGCTTGTTCTACAAATTCAACGACTGACAATACTAGTGACAGGTTTCATGCAAAGCAGTGATTAGTACTAATATTAGTACCCCTACTTCATGGCAGGGGTACTAAAACATTTCTATATATATAGCAATGGAGCAACCAGGTGTGATTCACACTGGGCGCTTTTTCAGCATATTTTAAGAAAGTTTGAAAATATTGCATACATATCCTTAAACAAATCAAGTAGTCTTCTTATTTAATACCAGCATTGCCAGATTTCACTTTAAAAACACGATTAAAATAGCGTTTATATTCTTCATACACAATTTTCTGTTGGATCGTGTGCAACATTAATTCATATAATAAATACTTCCGTTTTCAGCCTTGTTTTTTGGTGTGCCATAAATGGACATTTTGCATCCTTCTTTGGAAACACAAACAGATCATAGTAAATATGGCACGCATTCAATAACGTATCATAGAATATCCAAATATAGTGTAGCAAGCCTTATTATCATGTTATGTCATGTGGTCAAAGTGCGTTTAGTGTAAACATACCAATATATTTTACTCTTATATAGACTTAATAACTTTATCATAAGTCAAACTTCCTGAAAAAGCATAACTCTACTTTTAGGTAGTAGAATTTTACTCATGTCATCTTTTGTCTTTGACAATAGTTCTATTTGCTCCACTGCAAGGTATATGATCAGTTCATAGCCTTGACCATGTTGAGGTTATGACATCATAGCTAAGCAGTGATATGCTGAAGGCTGAAATATTATGGATGTCAGCAGCCTTTTCCAGGCAGCAGACAAACTGGCAGATGAAGCAGAAGAGAAAGGGACAATCACACTAATGTATCAGTCCAATGGTCTCAGAAGGAAAGGAAAAGAAAAAAAAGAGCAAGTGAAAGTACTAAAGTTGCAGCTGGAGAAGAAAGTTCAGCAGCTAAAGAGCAGTGTTTAATATTTGGGTCCAGTTACAATGACCTTATTATCATTTCATATATCATTACATTTATTTATATCTTGTGTTTATTTTTGGTTCTCGTATTTAAATTAGTAACTGGAAGTAGAACACTTGATACTGAGTGCAGTCCTTGAAAACTGAAAACTGGTCATTGAAAAGTCATTGAATTTCAGTTCTACTAATCTGTATGAACCCTGCATATGGAAAACCTATTTTTTTACTTCTGAAGAACAGCTGAGGCAGTGTTATTCAAACGATCAAAAACATGGTTTGGAATGTTTTGTAAGACAAGCTCTATCAAAATTATGTTCATGGTGGCTCTCATAGCAACAGTGTGACTTCCTTAGCACACTATAGAAAACCTATATTTTACTTCTTTTCTACAATGACTCAGTAAATTTCATTCGCGTTTGGTTATACTCTTCCTAGGAAATGCTTCATGTCCAGGTTGGCTTCCCAAGCAGCTGTGTGTCTTTTCGTTAGGAACCAAATGTAAAACCTATTTTCAACTTATTCTCCATAACAGCTGAGTCAGTTTTGAAAAAAATTGGTAGGAATGTTGTTAGCACATGTTCTATCAAAATTATGTTTGAGGTGTCTCCCCTAGCAAGAGTGTTGCTTCCTTCACACTTATGTTTTTGACTTCTCTAGAATGGCTGGGCCAGTTATGATGAAACATATATGGATGTTTGCTAGGACATGCTCTGTCATAGTTTTGTCTGGGCTGGCTTCTCTAGTAACAGTGTGTCTTCCATATCAGCCATATGGAAAACCTATTTTGAATTTATTCTCTTGAATGGCAAAGCCAGTTTTGATCAAACTTGATAGGAATGTTTCTTATGACATGTTCTATACAAGATTGAATTTGGGGTGGCTTTAGTAGCAGACAGGTGGAAAACCTAATTTTGACTTCTCTAAAATAGCTGAGCCAATTTTGATCAAACTTGACTTCCACATCAATCAGGTGGAAAACCTTCAAATGATATGTACCTCCCATCAAGTATGTCTGTTGTTACTAATATATAAAAATCATAGAACAACTTTCTTTCCAAAACTGCCTTGCCATATCAGACCAAGTGTTATAGGTAGAGTTCTAGCTTGATCACATCTCACATTCATACAAAAGATGCCAATGCACTATCTAATCCAGCTGAAGTTACTCCCAATAGAAAAACAGTTTAAACATCATGTCTAATAACACCAATTTCTACCAAATAGCTGAAAATTATCTTGACATGGATGTCTTTCAACCTAAGGCACCTGCCTTATTACTATATTTGCCTTTTAGACCAATGGATGTGAGGTGGGCAATATCAGACCCACTTGGGCCTCTTGCTCATTTATTTTTTTCCTAAACCCCTTGATGGATTTTGTTTATACCTGGAATTAGTCATCATGAATACACTCACTTGCCCCATTGACCTTGGGGTCAAGGTCATGGTCATAGCAAATTTGTGTTAAGGTTCTGGTTAAAGTTCTTTCGTTTGCTTGTATTTTCTAATCCCTTGATGGATTTTGTTTATACTTTGGATGAATCATTATGAAGCAAAGACTGATCATTCTGTGACATGCTCACTCAAACCTTTGACCAGGTGATCAAGGTCACATGTTTTACTGCAATGCTTTGATTATGGGTTCAACATGCAGGCCCTGGTCATCATCACTATCATCTTCTTTTTCTTCTTTTTCTTCTTCTTCTTCTTGCATGTTTTATAATTGAAGAAGCCTTAACCAATATAATAATAATAATAGCTGTGAGATTATTGTAGATTTTTTCAGTACTAACCCTTTAAATTTCCTGTTTTCCATTTGCATGTTATCAAATCAAATTGATTCCACAATTTAAGGAGTGATTATTTTAAAGTTAAATCCTCCTTCCCATTTACTTACTGGTTATAAAATGACAACTTCACTCACTCTCTCTCTCTCTCTCTCTCTCTCTCTCTCTCTCTCTCTCTCTCTCTCTCTCTCTCTCTCTCTCTCTCTCTCTCTCCAAAGCATCATACTGACTTGTTTTTTTCTGCATATTTTCATGTATTTTTTAATTTTATTTATATATATATATATATATATATATATATATATATATATATATATATATATATATATATATATATATATATATATATATATATATATATATATATATTTGGTATTGAATACTTTAATATTTAAACTAACATACAGTGTATGTAATTTATCTATCTATCAACCAAGGCATCTGAAGTCTGAATTAAAAAATTCTTATCTTATTAAGGTCAGTTTGGTATCTATTGAAGTTTCAGATTTTAGAAGTACACAGGAAGTCCTACTAAGTGTGATAATTATCCAGTAAGCCATCATGACATTTTTAGTATCTGTTGTAGATTTGATTACCTCTGTAAACAAGATTACTATAGTATTTTTTTCAACTTTAATAGTTAACCTTTGAACATGCCTTGGAAAGATCTAGATGTGCTTTTATCTTAATTTTTGTCAATCCCAAGATAGTGGGAAAGCAAGATATAGCAGTCACTTTTCTGCCAGTTGTGGTGTCGAAAGCATCTTCATCAACATTTAAGGTGTTGGTTAAAGTTATTATTTGTGTATATTTCATTTACCACGTGATGGAATTTGATCATATTATTATGATTCATTATGAAGCTAAGATAATTCATTATTTGACTGGCTTTCTTTCCCATTTGACCTTGGGCTCAAGGTCACAGTCAAAGAAAATTTGTGTTAAGGTTTTTGTTAAAGTTTTTATCATTTACTTATATTTCCTCTACCCTTTGATGGATTTGGTTCATATTTGAAATTAATCATTATGAAGCTAAGATAATTCATTCTGCATCATGCTTCCTCGCCCCTTTGACTTTGGGTCAAGATCACAGTACTAGAAAATTGACATTAAGGCTTTGGTTAAAGGTTTTCATTTGCTTATATTTCCTTAACCCCTTGATGGAGTTTGTTCATATTTGGATAGGATCATTACAAAGCTGAGACAATTAATTCTGTGACACACTTGTTTGCCCCATTTACCTTGGGATCAAGGTCACACAATCATAGATTATTTATGTTACATTTTTTGATAAAGGTTTTTAATTTGATTATATTTCCTAAAACCTTTTTTGGATTTTGTTCATACGTAGGATGAATCATTATAAATCTAAAACAATTCATTCTGCCACATGTTTGCTCAACCATTTTACTTTGATATCAAGGTGCTTCAATGGTCGGCTCAGCATGCAGGTCATGGCCTTGTTGTTCTCTTTTGCTCTCCATTGAGAGCCAATTCCAAAGTTTAAATTTCACATATTCATTGAAACTGTTTTCAGTACTGCTTGACAGATAAGCCAGAGCTACGAACTTTTGACCCCATTAAAACATCTGAGCAGAAGTATCCAATCACTGAAATGCAGCCTGTGTACTTTGTGGCAGAGAGTTTTGAAACTGCACAAGCGAATATGCGGTAAATATATTTCTTTATCACATGACATTATTGCCATAACCTTGTTGTAATCAGTATCATATTTTCTGTACCATATATACTCACTTACAAGTCATATCCAACTGAAAACTGCATAGACCCTGATCTGGTGTTGCATATTGCACCAGCAGATCTGGGTCTATGCAGTTTGTTAGGAATACTCAGCAGAACAAACAATATAGACCCTAATCTGCAGGCACATTATGCAACAGCTGATTGGGAACTATGTTGTTTGCAGTTGGACTGGACTTATAAGCGAGTATATATGGTATGTTCAGTAGTGAAATATTGTCTCATGACCTCATTCTAAGTAAGTACTTCATACCATAATGTCACAAGAGGTAAAAAGTCTGGTTGAATTTCTAGATTAAAACAATGTCATTTTCACTGATTTAATTCTGAAAATGTGTGTATAATTACGTGAAAAAGAATCCTGTTTTTGTGATCATTAAGGCCCTATTTGACAAAGATGGCAGTGTCTTATAATAATCATGTTGCATGTTATACAGCTATCTGTCCATCCAGATGTCTGTCTGTCTCTCCATCAACAATTTGGTTTCTAAAAGATGGCTTTCCTGTGAATAATTGCATTACAGCCAACTTTGGTGTGCAGCAATATATTGAGTGGACCTATGACAGTTTTGTGTTTCAGCATTTTCAGCATTTTATTTAAGCCTTTAGAGGAGTTATGGATCCAGATTGCCCATCTCCATAACCATATTTGGCATGCAGCTTTAGCTTGATAAGACCTTGAATGAATTTGATTTCCAGCATTTTATGCTTCCTTATTTAGAGTAGATTTAGCCCCTAATAGCCTGGTCTCCTAACTTTGATTAATGCAGCATAACTTTAGAAGGCTTGTTGGATTTCAACCAGATTTGGATTTTAACCTTTATATTGATAAAACTTGAACAGGTTTGATTTCCAATGTTCCACTGGTGCATTTACAGTTATGGACCCTGACTGCTAGTTCTCCTATTGTTGGTTTCAGCAGCATAATTTTACCTTGGATTGTTAGATTTTAATCAAATTCGACATGCAGCTTTATTTCTATTAAAGCTTTTATGAGTTTAAGTTTGAGCATTCCATGGCATTTTTTTACAAAGTTGTGGCACCTGATTGCATGTTCTCCTAGCTTGGTTTACACAGCATAACTTTACCAAGGATTGTTGGATTTAAACCAAATTTTGCATGCAGCTCTATATAATAGCCCTTAGAAATTTGACCTTCAGTTGCATCACATTAGCAGGGACATCCATGTCATGCAGATACATTTCTAGTTCAAATTTTCTTTTTTGCAACCCAACAATAAACACCATGAATCCTTGGATTTAAAGTGGATTTTGTATGCAGCTGCACATTGATTGCCAGCATTTTATGTCATCATTTTGTTGAATTATGGCTTATCATTTTTGGGATACACCCCCTTTTGTTTCCACCAAGTTCCTCTGTTTACAGCCCTGCTGAGCAAATTGGAGCAAGCAAGGCTGTTGCAATGGAGCCCATTGCTAATAGTCTAATTGAAGCAAGCAGGACTGTTGCAATTGACCCCTATTGCTAACAGCTCTAATTGGAGCAAGCAAGGCTATTTGCCATGGACCCCATTGCTAACAGCTCTAATTTCAAATTAAATTTATTAAACTTTTTATAATAATTTGAATCTTTCACTCAGTATGGTTCACAAAACATTGAAATTATGACAACTTGTTCAAAAAATTTCATTTGAACTACCGTATTTACCGTATATCTTGGGACACCGTATATATTGGGACACCATAAATTAATTTTTAAAGTAATTTTTTTGTGCACTGTAAGTTCTGGGACAGATCGTTTTTTTCGAGTCGTAAGTTGTGGGACACCTTTTGAATCATAATATCGATCCTTAGCTGGTAAAAAAATGCACTCAAACTTATATTTTATTAAATAAATAAAATAAAAACTGCTGTCAGTGTTGTTTGTTGACACTTTTCTTCTTAACTGCAACTTTTGAAGAACAAATTTTGATAAATCTATGGGCAATATAGGAGACTAGATGCTTGCACTATGTACAAAATACGTGCAAGTCAGAGCAACCCGTACTTGTATTATAATTTGTTTTGCTGTGTAAACACTGTTTGATGCAATAAAAGTTTTGAGTTGATTTATATTTGCCTTTTTCATAAGCCAGATCTAATTCCCAAGTAATATTTCCTCAGTTATCTGCCAGTGCAAACCCTTTAGCTTGTAAAGGCAGCCTCAGTTTGTTTTCCCAACCCTTTGATCGAGCTCACTTTGTTTTCGTAACCCTTTGATCGAGCCGCAATGTTAATACTTGTTCAGTGCCAAGTAGAGTCCTATATTAAGCTGACAGAATTTATTTGAACTTCCTGTGATCATGCCGCACCATTGATGCCTGTTCAGTGAATACTGTTAAAAAGAAACCAAAGCCGGCTTCCCTTGGTCGGCCGACTTTGTATATAAAAAATCTGCACACTTAAAAGAATCCAAAGTCGGCTTCCAGGGTCTGCTTGCTTTGTAATAAAATAATAGGCCATATGACTTCTAATGAGCACAGGAGAAAGTATAACTTAAGTAAAATAGGTGGAGAGAGAGAGAGAGAGATTTATGGATGAAAGTTACTGAGCTAGATAGTGAAGGTACAAAATGATAGATAAACATGCTAATTCCGAAATCCAAAACCTTTTTATTTATACAGCAATGATCACTGAACATAATCCAAATACCGCTGAACAGACCTGCATACCGGTACTATATTTAATTCAAATCCTTCAAGCTATCCAAATTCTTAATTCCCCACTCGACCTCCTCAGGCTCAAACCCATCAAACTCGTCATTTTCACTGTCGCTGACAGTTTCAACACATTCAGTATTTCTTATCACATTGTCCTCACAACTGTTCAAGTTATTGTTAATACCACACACTTTAAACAATTTTCTTATCAGATCTGGCTTGTCCTGAAGTGATTCGACTGCTTTCACAATCCAATCCACAACTGTTTGTTTGTTTGCACTCTTAATACGAGAAGTGTTGTCATTTTGCTTGGAAAGACCCTCTGCTGCTTTTCGAATAAAGTTTGACCAGCTTTTCCTCATGTCGGACTTTACTGGCTTGTTAATACTGACGTCTAGTGGCTGCAGCTTGGAGGTGCATCCACCCAGAATAACTGCAGGCACCGCGTTACCCCTTCTCAAAGCCTTCTTTGCAGCATCCGTAATATGCGCCCGAAATGAATCCATCACCAAAAGAGATCGTTCCTTTCCGGTGTACTTAAGATAGATCTCTTTAATCCACTGCAGCATCACTTCTTAATCAACCCAACCCTTCTCCTGCATGCGTACGATCCATCCTTTCGGTGCCTTAATATCCTTTAGCTCCCTCACGCCGCAAAAAATTATCATTGGAGGCAACACATTCCCTGCTGCAGAAACTGCAAGGACTAGAGTTAAATGCGAATTCTAACACTTTTAACCCCCTTCTTATCAACAATCCGTCCAGGAACGAGATCAAAGTACATTGGAGTTTCATCCATGTTAATCATCATATTGTCTTCGAAATCATCTTCTTTTCTTTTGGCCTTCACAAATTCATGGAATGATTTTATTTTCTCCTCCAAATCTTCTGGGAGACGCTGGGCCATCGATGTCCGTCCCCGAAGCACTAGATGATGCCGCTTTAAAAATCTGGTCGCCCAGTTCCTACTGGCTTGAAAGTCAATGTGTTGACGTTCGGCTGACACCAATTCTTTGGCATAAGCACATATAGTGTCCACGCTGACGGGGATCTGCAGATCTCGTTGGATGAGAACCCACTTTGCTATTTTTCCATCTAAATCATTGCCATAGGATACTGGTCTCCCACTCCTTGGTATATGTCCCCATTCATTCAGCTGTTGAGAGAAATCTATTTTTGACCAATTGCCGATTGTTGATTTAGGGATTTTGAAATGTCTTGCTGTTACTCTAATCCCATGTAAAGTTGAGAAATTAACTACTTCCTGCTTTTGCTTTAGGGTGAAACACTTGTAATGCCCTCGCCTGACAGCATCATTTTCACAAGCATCATCTCTCTCTTGGGTGGGATCCACAGTTTCGTGTTTTTTTGCAGCTGGTTCATTTTCCTTGACATCACACTCCTCCTCTCTAGCACGCTTTCTTGGTCGACCTATGGGCCTCGTAGGTGAATTTTTAGGCAAAGGATTTTCTTTCCATGCAAGAGGCAAAGCATCTTCGCTACTTGAGTATCTTACTACAAACTTATCCATCACGGCTGAGATTTATAATGTGGTTTATTTTGTTTTATTTTATTCCCCTTTATATATGCTAAAGTAGTACGGTAACAATGAATATTACACCAATGCACTCTCACACCTTCTGCAAATAAAAGGATACCTTTGTTTCTCATGTTAATGATGAAATATAGGAGCAGTGTGGTCTACAGAATATGTATCATGGATGCTGGTCTCTTCAACAAATCCACCTTATGATGTTACAGTGCAGTGGAAACCTCATTTGCATAACAGTAGGGAACAGGTGATATTTGGTGGGCTAGGTAGGGAGTTTCAAATGCCCCTGTATGATAGTCTCAGATTTTCTTAACCAATTTAAATTTTGTTTATTTTTGAACGCTTTCAGTTATCTTATATAATGCGTTATTAAATTGTACCATTTCCCATATTGTTTCATGCTGTGACCTCCTCCATCTTTGGGATAGATGCAGTAGTATGACCTTATGGTTGGTACTACAGCTGATGCAGGGCCTGGAGGTCTTAAGTTAAAATCTGACCTTGGTTGTTTCTGTTGTACCTATAAGCAAGGCACTTAATCTTGATTGCTCTGCTCAAGTCAGCTGCAAATGGGCAGAAACCAGCTTCCTCTTAGCGAAGGGTTGGTAACCTGTAGTTGACTGGCATCCTATTCAGTGGTAGTAATGTGCCATATTTGACATAATACTCAACTAGTGAGGTTGAGTGATCAACCCAGCACTCCTCAATCTTGATCATGCATTCAGGGTGAATAGGGATTTTTTACATTTACAACCCACAATTACATTGAGTGGGGGAGCAATGGGAGGCCAAGTTAGTGAGGTGGAGGAAACAGGAGTACCTGGAGGAAACCACCATGCCACGTGAAGAAAGGCAGACCCTTCAGCTGTATCACCTATGTGCCATTTGCTGGGCTCCACCTTTGGTCACAATTCTCACAAAAATATCAATAGGAGTGAATGTGACAAGATACTAGTAGGTTACATGGGACGGAGACAGCTGCTAAAATCTGTCTAGAATGCCATAATTTTCTTGGAACTTACTGCCATGAATTCTTGATGTCTCCTCATATCTAAAATTTGATGGTTAAAACAATCTTAAAAACAGATTTTACGTTTGTTTTTTATTCAGCGCAACCATGTTGGATGTGAGAATGTACCTCCAAAGTGAAGAGCTTACAACATTGTTAAAGGGAGCTAACTCTTCTATTTTGTACATACATGTCATGGGTACATAACTTTTAACACTGTCGGTGTGCACTTATTAGATGAGCTTTAACCTCACAGAATTTACCCAAAAAATAATTTGTTAAGAGCATAATACATATAATACATCAAACACTCAGTCACTTCATGCCATGGAAATGAGTAAGATCTGTCAACATGAGTTCTAGTAGGTTTGAATTGACTTCAATCGTTTATTACTAGCCTTAATTTTTATTATTTCTTTCAGTGCATTTGCGGCCACCATTCCTCGTCCATTTACAGTCCGTTACAATGCCTACACAGAGAGTGTGGAGGTTATAACCAAAAAAGACCAAGTCATCAACTTGACAAAGGCAATCAAAGGTTAGTGCAGCATTTGCTTGTGTGTAAGGGATACTCAACTATGAACAGTGTGAATGGACCCATATCTGCTGGTGCAGTATATTATAATGGTGGATCTAGGTCTGTATTTATTCTACTTATGATTTCCAGCAAACAGTATATACCCTGATATGTGGCACTTTATACTCAGGCAGATCTGGCTTTGTACTCTAGAAATATTTTGAGCAAGAAACTCCCAATTCAAGCTCAAAGCCCCAAAATATTATATGATACCTAGAGTGCATGTATGTATTGAAATTTAGCAGTCTCGGAGATGGACTTAACTTAAGTAAAATCTAAGAGTTGGGATTCTAGCTTTTTTCCAGTTAATGATATTGACTGTCAAAGTGTTCAGAGTCTGAGCTTAAATTTCTTGCTCAAAGAGGTTAGAGAATACAGGGCCAGAGTGTATGCTTTTTAAATTTGTGTGCACATTATACCTAGTTAAATACAGTATGCCATTAGGAATGACCAGATCATTCACAGTTAAGATTTTATTGGATAACTTAAGCAGTATATCTGTAGGCCTGAATGTTAGTTTTTGTTTTGAGTCGACATTCAGAAATTTATTCAGTTTCATGATCATGACACATTATGGCTTGACAGGTTTGACTGACTGATTTTTGGCTTCAGTGAAGTCAATGGTACAGATCCATGTTATGTTACAGGTCTCTTTGTTAATAATGGAGAAGTTATGGAGGAATGGCTGCATTATTTCTTGTTAAGAAAGATACTGATCTAGACCAAATGTCGGTAGGATAGTGAGGAAAAATAAAAAGTTAAAAAGATCCTGTTTCACGTGTAGAATCAGTTATCAGTGACTTTACAAGGGGGATATAAGTTCATAATTAGCACATTAGTATAGAAATAAGACATGCATTCTGCTATAATGGCTCTCTCTAGTATATTCAAGATCCAGCTAAATTCTGTTAGAGTAGAATGTACTTTCATTGAAAATGAAGAGTATAAGTGGATTCTAACTAGTAGACTACAATTTGAATTGAGGGGATATACAGCTTAGAAAAAGGCCTGTGTTGTTATAAATGCAACTGTAGTCCATAGTAGGCCATTTTTGATTTTGCAGCATTCAGAGGGGCTACCACTGCACATGTTTGACTGTGTGACAAGTTTAACTGTGTGGCAGGTTTGCTTGTGTATAGCTTACATGGTCTGTTGGATTCTCCTGTACAGACTGATATATTTAATGGCTGATATCCCAAATGGATTAAACTAGAGGTTAGATTATGGTTAGTTTACTGTTCAGATGACAATAAGCTACATTCTTCAAAAACAATATCCTATTTCAGCCAGTTCCCTCCAAATGGGGAAGTTAATAATGGACATATACATTTTGCAATAAATCTAGGTTTTCAATGGAATGTACATTAGTTTTATGTTTTAAAAAATAAACATTGAAGTGAAGGACAGTGTTAGATAAGGGCCAATTTCAGCCCCTAATCAGAACCAGATGAAACTTGTATTGATAAAAGAGACCCCTATCTCTTCCTTAAATATGTATTTTATTGTATCCAGGACCACTTTTAATACATGAAATATATCAACCATTAAAAAGCCAATGGTTTTCTCCTCCATTGTGGCACTTATTTTCATGGATTATAGATATGAAAAAGCCCCTTCATGCTTATTGCCCAAACAAATAAATCTTTTAAATTGTGCATTTGTACACAATGTGCATACTAGTCAATGATAAGACTTGTAAAACTTGATTTTTGTTTTGCAACATTGTTTAAATGGTGTGCATATATCCATTAAGTTCATTTGATTACCTCTGACACCTACTTTTGTTTTCATTTAAAACATTTCGAGAGAGTACAATAGCTATAAAGCATACAGCATGTGAGGCACTTGCTCAACATATATAGCACAGTTTTATTTTTTGATAAATTCATTGTCAGGATGATGAGTGAACAGGCATTGGTTTCTTATTTTATGTCAAATGGGTCTCTAGAATGTAGGGAAAGAAAGAAAAATGCCCACAGATTAGTACAGCTGTAATTGTTTTTATATCAAATGGGTCTCTAGAATGTAGGGAAAGAAATAAAAAAGTCCACAGATTAGTACAGCTGTATTTGTTTCAGTGTGCTCTGCTCTCCTCCCACCCTCCATGATTTTTTTCATCAACATCATCTGTGGCATAACCTGTTAGAGTTCAACATTATCTCATTAAAATAAAAATACAGGGTATTTATCCCTTAAGCTCCTGTATATTCATTGGTCAAATTAATCACAAATTGGCGCTAGGTTTTTGGGGGGATACATTTTTGCCATATTTATGCATTTATTTCCCAGAGTTTTTAAATTTTATATTACATGACTTGGAAATTAAGGATGGTCCATTATAAATATCCAGATATACACCATAGCAATTTCTCTTTATAGCATATAGTTTATATTCCCAAACCCTCGTACTTGAAATAAACAACGTCAAATGGCATTGAATTTCAAATTGACATGGTAATATTTGTCTTCTTATAAGCTTGTGAACATAGAACTAAACTTCTAAAAGATCTGCACCAGTTTTAAAATACTGTTAGATTAAATTGTTAAACAGAGAAATCAGTGGTATTTCAGGTGTGAAATTGTTAAAAATGTTTTACATGTGCATCAATATGGAGTCTTTACATGAAAAGAATTTATATACTTTCAAGTGTGTGCTTACAGGCCCCAAATGGGCATACACACACATATGTACAAATGCATTCACACACACAAACACATGAGTCCAATGACATCAGTACTGCTTTTTATAAAGAGGCTGTTTACTCAGTATACAGAGAATTTTGCATCAGAGCTGAGACTGGCAATCAATCTATTCATTTATAATTTGACTTGAAAAAATGGAGCAGCTATGGTCAACCATCTCACCCGATTCTGATGATCTACAGGCACATATGCAACACACATGTACATTTTAAGTTTAAAGATAAAACAAAATATGTATATGACATTCAAAATCCAGCAACGGAACACTGGCAAAGAGGTGAAGAATAGGCTCTAAAAGGCTCAGTCACCTACACATTTTTCTCAGTACAGCCATTCTTATAGCTTCTCTCTCTCTCTCTCTCTCTCTCTCTCTCTCTCTCTCTCTCTCTCTCTCTCTCTCTCTCTCTCTCATTCACACATGAATGGTCACAAGCAAAATATCTGTACTAATCAACTTCATGAAACAGTAGAATGATAAACAAGAAATAAGCTAAATAACATACATGCCATAACACGACATGTCATACGAAAAACATGATTTTGGACTCCCAAACCCCCCAACACGGTCGTGTTTTGAAAAACATGATTTTCAGCAATCTTAGCGAGAAAAAAAAACTCCCACAAAAAAAAGGAAATTTCTTGGTCACAATGATATATGCCCGTAATCTGTGGTATGTATAAATAGTAAATAGTCTTGCGCAGAGCTCATATAAAACTATCCTCGGGGCAGTTTAAAAGGTGAGGCAGTCCGCGACAGACATACACCTTTCAGAGATTTTCTGAATTAGCTCACATTAGCTAGGGTGATGTGTTGTGTCAAATCCTTTGAGCACTGCTGAGGGAGAGCCCATTAGGCTAATTTGCATAGGTAAAGTACACTAAGTGGAACAACCCAATTTGTCTGAAGTTAAATACATCAAACAGATGCGTGTTGAAAAACAAATGTTATTACATACACATCACTGACAGCATTGAATGAGAATGTTAAAGTCGTCTTTATTAAAGTTTGTGATCAGCAGCAACGTTTCTTTGAAGTCGGATTTTTACTCCATATATAAAATTCAAAACATGATTATTTTGGTAGGTTGAACAAGGAGCACCATTCAATCTCTAATGCAGTGTTGCACCTAGGATCCAAAGGTCAGGGGACACTGTGTCCCTCACCCTCCAGAATTGGGGGACACACAACATTTTAAAGGGACAAAGGAATATTGTAGTACATAATCCACTAGAAGTGCTAATAAATGAGATAATCTTATTTGCTTCAACAGTTTTGCCACCTTAACTTTCTCGTATTTTCCTTGGAAATTTACATGATTGCAATAAACGTTTTATCATGTGATCAAGTAACTCATGAAAACATCAACATGTTTGAATATCTGGTTAACCTGAAATGAACTGCACCATAGAATTTTAATAATATAAAAGTATTAAATCATTAATCAAATGACAAATTGTGTATTTGCATAAATTGGTACCTTTTTCATTAATTCAGCCTGAGAATTATTTAATCTTCACTGCAATAGGCATGACTTCAACCTCGAAAATACGTTACAATAGCGACGGTCAAAGACTTTAACCACTCTACCGACTACCACAGATCTTAAATGTTTTCATTGCCTGATTCATTGTTTTGAAATGGATATTCATTGTCATCTTACAGGTTTTATCACTTTTAGCGACTTTGGCCATTGCTTGTGCCAACATAGATGTGGATGCACATTCGCGCAGGAAAAGTGTAGGCATATTTGTGAACACAAATGACACTTGCATTATCGTCAGACAAACTACTGAAAGCAGCAAAGACCTCATGTAATTAAAACTACATTTCACTGTCCAATGGATTTTAAAGACAGTAACTTGGTGCATTTTTGTATTTAATGTCTGTGAGGTTGTGACCATGTTTGTAGTGATGTTATTTGACAATTCTAAGTCTACCCCTTTTTTTTTTTTTTTTTTTTTTTTTAAGTATATTAAATGCATCACAGAAAACAGATGGTATTTTCTTTTTATTTAGATTTGAATTTCCAGTCATTTGCTATAGGCTGATTTGAAAAGATAACTTATTCTCATTTGGATGCCATCGCTTTTGGGGGGGTCACACGCACTGACCCCCCATGGGACCTCAAAACACACATTTTGAATATCAAAAATTCCTCAACACTGTCTGGAAATATGGCAAGTATGAGATAATGACAAATGTAAACCACCAGTTGAAATAGCAATATTTAAAAACATATTGCTTTCAGGGTTATTTTTAAGCTAATTCAGCACTTTGTATAGATAACTGTTTTAGTTATTCATCAAAAAGAAAGAAAGACAGAAAAGAAATAAGTATGAATGACTGAAGGGAAAAAATAAAACAAAACTTATTTATATGATTTAAAAACACACAAAAAACACTTGAAGTTAGCCTCCAACCACTGTTCTAATAGTTCTCAGTGATTAGCAGACATGCATGATACCTTTACATCACTGCGGCTGTATCATAAAATACTCAGCAAAGTACTATATATAGATAGCATGTGGCCTTGTGAGGTTCCTTAGGGTAATATCAATTATGTCCCAAAAATTCCATTACATTTTTTAAAAAAATTATTTTCTACCTGTCATTGCATTAAAAGTAGGGAAATATTCAAAACTGTACAATATAATCCCTTTTTTCAAAAATATTTCATCTAAAACTATTGCAATCAGTTTTATTTCTCCATTTTATAGTCAGCTGGAGGCCATGGTCTAGTCTTCAGTTCTCTCTATTGTAGAGGATACTTTGATGTTGTGTACTAAAGTAATTCATCAACTGGAAACAAAAGAATAATGATGCTAAAAGAAAAAAAGAAAAAAAATTTCATTGTAACTGGGTTAAATGCTCATTTCAGAACTTTCATGGCTTGTATGGGTATGATTCGCATTATTATATCATATTCTGATGATGTTTGTCAGAGTTCAAGATTGTGAATTCACAAAAGGGTAGAATATAGTCTACAGAACTAATTAAAATATTAAATGCAATTTAAAATGATTACGGTAAGGAAAAGATCAGTAATTGTTATTTCTATCATCATTCCTTTCTGTCAGATCCCATTAGTAAAATAATAACATAGGCTCCTTTTTGTTCTTGATGTTGTGGGTCAACTTTCTTCATGCGCCTCTTCTATATTTAGCTACTCTCATCCCAATATTCAGAATGATTATGATTTGTGCTAAAGAATGCCCCAAAATGCCATCAGAAAAAAGGCAAAAAGAATACAATCAGTCACACATATGGCAGTCAACATTTGAATGTCAGTTTGGTTTAAAGAAAAGGAAAAAAAAGCATGGCATTTTTATGATGCTGTGATGTAGACTTTCTAGGCCCTTATGGTAATGGACATGCAATGAGTGAGGTAAGAACACAGTTTGTCTTCATTTTTCTCTTTGTAAATAAGAACACTTATGAAATTTACATGTGTTAGATGGTTTTAAAAAGTTTGTTCTGTCAAAAAATCAAACATGTTTTGATTGCGCTTGTAGTTTTTGATGACTTTTAAGATGCAGAAATATGGCAAAATTTGATGTTTTATATAAACATTCACCCATTTAGAAACAAAATTAACTGTTTATTTTAGTGTTTCATATAGGGATTGTTGAACAACCATAACAAATACTCTTGCAAACACTTAAATTTATCACTAATTATAACTAATCACCAAAACCAGCCCTTATCCAACCTTGTCCTTTAAAAAATTTCAATTACTCTTCATATTTGTAAAATTGCTATGATATGAAATTTGACTCACAAATTTTCGCTAACCTAAAAGTTTGTCAAATATGTAGAAATAGAGGTTAAAACTTAAAAATAAGTGCCTTAAATATCCCTACAATAAAAATCCAATCTAGGTATGTTTATTAAACCATTTATAGCCCTGCATTGACACGCATGCACACACACACACACACACACACACACACAGAGCTATAACAGGGACATCTTTTCACACTTAGAATTTATTTTATTTCTCACATGACTCCATTTCAGGTGACCTTGATCTTCTGGAACAAGCACTCAAAAAGATCAAGTAAAAAGGACTTCACAGCAGATGTCATAAACACCAAGGAGTATGAATACTAATTCAAGTTACATGGACATAGGCACTATACATAGACGACCAAAAATATTCATTTATTACTTGTGACTGAAATTTGCATATAATGTATTCTTATCTAGTTTACAGTTAAATGCTTTTGTACATTTAGAATACAAATCTATATATATTTGGTTAAAATTATTTTCAGCATTGAAGTTGCATGTACATGTATATAAAAATTTTCACTGATGCTCGTTTTTTGGGTGGGGAAAGGAGGTGGGGGGTGTTTAATTGTCTACATTTTACTGTTCTCCTATGTTAGTTTGACAGATATTAGTGCTTCAGAGTATTATTAGAATCTTACATTTCATGACAGATTCAAATTCCATGACCGCTTCAAATTCCATGATAGATTCAAATTGCAATAAACACAAATATTCTGATATACTAAAGTCCTCTCAAAAGGGTGGAGTAGGCACATCCTTCAAGTTTACAAAAGTCCTCACAAAATGGTGGAGTAGGCACATCCTTCAAGTTTACTGATATACAAAAGTCCTCACAAAATGGTGGAGTAGGCACATCCTTCAAGTTTACTGAAAAAAATACTTCATCAAATTAAAAATTATAACTACAGACCTTGACAACAAGAGTCCAGTTATTTTGAACAAGTAAATGAATTTCAGTTTTGGTTAGGAATTAGATTTGTAGCAGACAATGGCATACATGGAAGTTCTGTACAGATCAGCCATTTTTGCACATCATTGTGGGAATCTTCTTTAAGGGAAAATAGATAAAACTGGTACACTGTTTTTTAAAACTATTTCACCTCTTGTATCAATGAAACATGTTTAAATGATAATCTAATACCAGGTATATCCATAATGTCTTGCAGAAAATTGCCAACAATGACTAGTAAAGGTGGCGCTAATTCGTACAGAAATTTCCTTTGTGTTTGCCATCATTTGGTATGAAACAGACTTCTAACCGAAATTGAAATTCATTTACTTGCTCAAAATAATTGTACTTTCATGTGGTCCAGGCTTGCAGTTATTTTGTGAAGTATTTTTTCAGCAAACTTGAAGGATGTGGCTACTTTACCCTTTTGAGATGAATTTTGATGCATTTCTGAGGTTACCCTATTTAGTATGTTATTAAATCTAGAGCTTTTTTTAAAGATTTTATGGAGAATTTGTAAATATTCATGAAAATGTCATAAATTTAACTCTGTCACACATTCTTCCATTGTTGATGAATAATATTTTGATATACGAAAGAGATTTGAATTACTGTTTACTGGATAGGGAATTGACCTTGTGTAGGAGGATCAAGGTCAAAATGTATACAACGAGCTTTGTTAATCTAGTGGTGTGTTTTGGTGTTTGTGGCCAGAAATATGGTTCAGTCTAAATCACCACACAAATGTTTTGGTGATCAGTACTTGAATCCATTTCCTTTCATCATTACCATCTAAACAACAAATCAAAGATTAACAAATTTCCTAGTTACAGCAACAAAAACACACTAAAATATCTTGGTATCTGTATGACAATGTATGGGAATGGAGTTCTTTATCATTTTCTTGTCTAGATTTACAAATGGCAAATCAGAGGTGTCACTGTATCTTAGGACAGAGTGTAAGGGAGCCACTGTATTTCATGTTATGCTTGCTCTTAGAAGCAATTTATCTGGATTCCCTACTTATTCAAACAGAAAGGGTGGAAATCAAAATGTGTCTGCATTGAGTGGTTCTCACTGTATTTACACCTGCAGTATTGTTTGCAATAAATGTTGCTTAAACAAAGATTTCAAGGTTGACATTTATATAAACTGCATATCAGCCTCTGTATTTACATTTTAACACAATTTTCACAAGCACACTGTTTTTAGCTCCACTAGTCATAGACCAGGAGAGCTTATAGGATGGTCTGTTGTCTCTTGTCCATCCATCATCTATCTGTCTGTCCATTAGCACAAGTTTCTTATTGCTAAACCTCCTAAACTACTTCAAGGATTTCCATGAAACTTGACACACGGATACATCCTGTGATCTAGTTGGTCCTAAATGAAAATGGTGCCGCTTGGACAGCTGATATGGCTGCCATAGTAGCCATCTTGAAAATCTTATTATTGCTACTCCTCCTGAATGAATGGCCATATCAACATGGGGTTTTTATGAAAAGACTTCTTATAATGTCTAGTTGGTCCAAATTGAAAATGGTGCCCAACTGATGTCCAATATGGCCACCACAGCAGCCATCTCGAAAATCTTTTTATCGCTACTCCTCTTGAATAAATGGTAATATCAACATGGGGTTTTCACTAAAAGACTTCTTATGATGTCTAATTGGTCCTAAATGAAAATGGAGTCGGACATCTAGTATGGCTACCACAGCAGCCAACTTGAAAATCTTATTATCACTACTCCTCGTAAATGAAAAGCCATATTGACATGGGGTTTTCGCCAGAAGACTTTATATGATGTCTGGTTGGTCCTAAATGAAAATGTTGCTGCTCGCACATCTAATATTGCCACCGTGGTGGCCGTCTTTAAAAAAAATTTTTTATCACTACTCCTTCTGAATGGACGGTCATATCAACATGAGGTTTTCATTGAAAGACTTCTGATATTTAGTTGGTCCTAAATGAAAATGGTGCCAATCTGGCCTCCAATATGGCCATCTTGTAAATCTTGTTATCACTATTTCTCCTAGATGGCTGGACATTGTGCTTTTGCTACAAGACTTCTTATGATGTCTAATTCATCCTAAATGGAAATAATGCCAATCTGATATCCAATATGGCCACCACAGCAGCCAACTTAACAATCTTGTTATCATTATTCCATCAAAACGGAAAGTAATGTCAACATAGGGTTTTCACTAGAGGACTTCTTATGACATCTTGTTGGTCCTAAATTGTAATGGTGCCAATCTGACATCCAAGATGGCACCATGTTGGCCATCTTGAAAATTTTGTTATCGCTACACCTCTTAAATGGAAAGTCATTTTGACATGGGATTTTCACCAGAAGAGTTCTTATTGTGTCTAGTTGGTCCAAAATGAAAATGATGCACACTGACTCTCAATATGACCATCTTGAAAATATTGTTTTCTCTACTCCTCCCAAATGGATGGCCATATCAACATGGGGTTTTACCAGAAGACTTCTTGTGATACCTAGTTGCTCCTAAACGAAAATGGTGCTAATTGTACATCCAATATGGCTGCGATGATGGCTATCTTGAAAATCTTGTTGTCACCACTCCCCCTGAATAGATAGTCATATTGACATGGGGGGTTTTCACCAAAAACTTATAATGATGTCTACTTGGTCTTAAATGAAAATGGTGCAACTCTGACAACCAATATGTCCACCACAGCAGCTAGTTTAAAAATCTTGTTATTGCTGAAGAATATCACAGACAGCTTCAATACTCAGCAGTTAAAAGGAAGTAATGGTCTTATCTTGAATTCCTGGAAATTCTTTTTGGACAGTAGAGCTTCAGTCCCTTCAAGGGACTCTTGTTGTAAATTTTGTCAGAACTCTAAATTAACCAAAAGATCATTCATGAAACATTATCTGATATAATATTGACAATTCAAGATTTGCAGATTTTTCAAACATGTTAAATTTATTACATTGATGAAAATTTTATGACACAAAATGTTATGATTAACAAAGTAGTTAAAGAGTCATGATAGCATGAAGAAGACCATCTTTGCCTCAACTATGGAATGAAATATGACCAAAATCTATCATATATACTCGCATATGATTTGGGTCCAACTGCAAACTGCATAGACCCTGATCTACCATTGCATCATGTGCCAGCAGATCTGGGTCTATGCAGTTTGTTAGGAGTAATCAGTAGAACAAACAACATAGACCCTGATCTGCTGGCACTTAATGCAATAGCAGATAAGGTCTATGTTGTTTGCAATTGGACTTGACATGGACATGAATATATATGGTAAGTTGTGATAAACAGATGTGATCTATTAAATGGTAGTATTTTGTACAGCTGCAGTAATAGCTGAAATAAAGTTTGGTTGATGTTTGTATACCATTGTTGTAATTATTTTGCAAGTGGAAGGGAATTGTTTTTTGACAGTTTCTGTTTAGATACATTGATAAAGTGAGTGATTGATGGTTTAGTTGATTGATTGATTTATTTATTTCTTTGCTCACTTCTGCAAAGTGGAAAATAAAAACTATTGTACAACCTCCAGCATTGGCATCAGCATCATCACACATACAAAAATATACATATGTACAACCTCACTGCATGTAGGCACTTCTTTCTTCCCATGTCCTAGGCAGCAATTTTAAGTGGGTTTCATGGTACCTACTCCTAGGGAGGGGGCTAAGTAGGGAGAGGGCTAAGGGAGCTAACTTTGTACATGACTCCATTCTTTGCAATTTTTGTTGCATATATCTCATGATCATGTAGTGTTTTACACCCTGCATGTATACTATTTTACCCATAATCATGAAACTTGGTGAAAGGATGCATCCTGATAATAACTACATCCTTATTACAAATTGGTTAAATTTGGTTAAATTTTGTGTTTCAGTTTCATTTCTCAGGCACTGTTCATGCTGGAATCGTGAAAATTTATGACTGCATGCATCTATATTAATACCACATCCTTACAACAAAAGAAAAGTCACTGTGACCAATATTTTGCATTTTACTAGGGGTGAGGGGAAACATTGACCTAAGTACTTCACCCTTATTACAAAAAAGGTCTTGGTGATCTATATTTCATACTCATGTGACTTTGGTGAAATATTTTTTTAACTTCATTTCTTTGACATTGACCACATAGTTTTGTGCATGCTGTATACATACTGACCTTCATGTTAAAATGGGCTTATCATTGAACATGGGTTTATCCTTGTACATGGGCTTGTCATTGGAAATGGGCTTATTACTGAACATGGGCTTGTCACGGAACATGGACTTATCACTGAACAGGTGCTTATAATTGGACATGGGCTTATCCTTGAACATGGGCATATCACTGAACATATACTTATTACTGAACTTGGGCTTATCGTTGAACATGGGCTTTTCATTTAAACATGTGCTTTTGATTGGGAATTTGGTGGTGCTAAAAAAGAGTACCATATTTTGGTGTATATAACATGCACTAATGTAGGACGTGAACCCCAATTTTCACTGTATGGTCACAAGGAAGTATTAAATGGGGGAACAAAATCAAATACGAACAAATGCGAAATCGAAAATATACAGACATGCAGTACAACAAATACGTTCTTTTTTATTGCCTTTAATAATTTTATTTACATAATGTGTATGTAAGTACAGTACTACCTGTTTATGTCAACATCCTTGGGCCCAAGGCTGAAAAAGCAAATTTCTCTTTGACCCGCATACAAGTGAAATTCGTCTGTAAGGGGTGACCTGTCATCAGAGAGTAGGATTTACACTTTGAGAAAATAAACAATGGAAATTTTGAGTAAATAAAGATAAAACAAGTGTGAAATACACTTGTATATTAACAACTTACATTTTTGCCACCTTTGTGTAATAAAATCCATAATGTGTATATACATGTATATGAAAAGTCCATGAATTTGAGTATAGGTCACATGTTAGAAAATTAATGTATCGGTCACATCCTGTTAGAAAACATGTTTAAAAAAATGGTAATCCTCATTTGATCTATATCCCATTGTCAACCAGCATGTGTGACTAAACAATTCACTATGATATTCATTGCTGCCAGTAGCACGTGGCTGTATAGTTGTTATTTACATCCTACATGTACTTAAATTGGCCTAGATTTTGGTCAGCCTAAGCAACAAATGTAATCATCTTACTTAGGCTACCAAGGAGATGAGACTATTTGTAGGGAAATGAAAACCTGACAATAAGTTATGAATTCTCTCTGATTGCAAAACATTCAATGACATTTTTTTTAAAAAAAAAGGCTTAATTAAGCACAGGCAGAATCTGCGTTTTACGCTGCCATTGGTAGCAATCGTAAGCATAAATAAAGTTACTTTTCTTCCTGCAGAAAAGGAAACTTTCACAGCACAATAAACATGTTTAAATCACTGATCAATTTGGAAAATGCAACAGTTGATCAGATTCCATTGCTTTCATTCAAGTTGATGATGACTTCCTTTGATGAAGGGTGGATTGTTTTTATTGAAGATTGTAGCCGGCTTGCTTTGATGAAGGGTGCACACGTTCTTGAAGTTGCCATGAAAGGCCAACTTTGGAGGACCAAACAAATGCCTGTTTGTTAATCTGATGGCAACATTAAAGCCTGGTGGCAAGATCAAATAATTGTAGAACAAACTATGGGTTGGAACTGGCAGCTCGTAGACATAAATGATCACAAAACAAAGGATTTGTTCAAGTTGGGACCTAGGGCTTCTGTTGACATATACATTTATTTTTTATCTCAATGTTGACATAAGCATGACAAATTTGGTAGTAACAATAGGCCAGGGGACCGAGACTTTGCTTTTTTGTCGACGTAGGTGGTTTGTCGACATAAGAGATGTCGTTATAAGTGGGTAGGACTGTATATGTGTGTGTCTGTGTGTGTGTGTGTGTGTGTGTGCATATGTGTGAGTGTGTTGTGCATGTGTGTGTGTGTGTGTCAATGATAAATAAGCATCTCAAAACAGATGTGATCCAAGGAAATCCAGACATGTATACATATTAAAGGATTAAATGCACTTTTACAACAAATGTACCATACCTCATGCGAACATGAAAAGGACAACAAATTGATCCATGGCAAAGGATCTCTAATACGTTTCAAAATGGATGAGGAAACCAGACATAGGGTGTAATGCCTGTGAAGGGAAGTATTAGCTGGTTTGAAGAAAAAAAATTAAACCTCGGGACAGAACAAACGGAAACCTGGAAATGGAAATCTGGACAAGTATGTCCCTATAAAAAAAAACATAAGAACCCCAGTCAAAAATAATTATATTTTTTGTAATCAAAGTTCTGTTTGATTTTTTTAAAGTATACCCACAAATACAGGGGGGGGGGGGGGGGAGGGGACCAAACATGTAAAAACCTTTTACTTTTGGAACAAAGGGGGATCATCTCACAGGACTCCTAGTTTCCTAATAGCTAGGGGTTTTGAGGTGTCTGCACACAAAAAAAGAAGAAAAACAAAAGTATTAGATACTGTGATTTAAGATGAGAAATAAAACAAAGAACCAAGTTTTTTTCCAGAGAAAAATAAACAAATTGCAAATTTACCTACACAGTGCTTTGGACCTAATGATTAGTGCATTTAGTCCTTTAGCCGGTGCTCATGACCTCAACAAACCACACCAAATCAATTAAACACTGTATAAAGAAGTATCAAATACTGTCATTTAGGATGAGTATCAAATACTGTAATTTAGGATGAGTATCAGATACTGTAATTTAGGATGAGTATCGGATACTGTAATTTAGGATGAGTATCAAATACTGTAATTTAGGATGAGTATCAGATACTGTAATTTAGGATGAGTATCAGATACTGTAATTTAGGATGAGTATCAAATACAGTAATTTAGGATGAGTATCAGATACTGTAATTTAGGATGAGTATCAAATACTGTAATTTAGGATGGATGTCAGATACTGTAATTTAGGATGAGAAATTTAACAAAGAACCAAATTCATTTTCCCAAGAAAATGAAATAAATTTCAAAATTTATATTATAATTAGTTACCAGTCTCTTGTGTGTATTTTCAGTTGAGTCAAAGAACAAAAACCACAAAATGATGTGAAGTAAAATTAGTTTATTAATATAAACAATCAAAGAACAGGACTGGCAAAGTTTTTAAGCATTAGTTATTTCATAAAAAAGGCTAGTAACAATGTAGTTACAATGCAACAAATTCAGTATTTCACAAGAACGTGATGTGTGTAGATGGCTTAAGTGCCATGATCGCTTGGCAGATTGACCCACACAAAAAAAACGTTTTTTGGTCCACTGTAAAACACACACAAACCTCCTAAAAATAGGATAAATAGGCATAAAAAGTGCACAGTATACATACCAAAATATGGTAATTAGATGGAAAGTAAAGCCAAAACCTATAAATATATAATAAATTTAATAGCATAAAAAATGGTATTAAATCCATGCAAGGTTTTCTTTGGTCAATTTTGGGGCAGAATCAGGGCTCCCTTTCTCAATCCAATAATGACTAGGATTTCAAAACTTGACAACAAAATATACACAAGTCCAAGAAGCACAGGGGATACTCAAACAAAACTGATCTTGAAATGGTTTAGAACTTGTTCAGAATATTAAAAAGAAACAAAAATTGTGTTGTCATGAAAAGAATTAATGGACAGATAGTTTTATTTTCTTTCTATTTTAAAAACTCCCATTTTTTAAAATTCTATAACAAATTTTCCCCCGTCTCATTGGCCCTGGGCTCCAAATCAAAAACCTTAGAAAATCACCATCATAATTTCATTTGTCATTTCGATCACAGTTATGGCTTCATATAATTATTGAAAATTAATCCTAACAAGAATAAACTTGAACAAATGAATAGTAGATATCCATGTATAATTATGTTTAAAGAAATAAAAAGATTCATTATATTTGGCAAAACAAATACATGTAACTTTGGAGAAATTCACTTCTACACATTTATGGATTCTTGATGTATCATATAGGTTGCTTCCCTTTTTATCAAGGAATTACCTCCTCATAGGTTTTTTTGTCTTCACCTTGACCTGCAGTGCATTATGGGATGGAAGATCTGGGTCCATTCTGTTTGCATTTGGATGTGGGTTACACAAGTATATTATGAACTCACATAATTATACAAGTACATGCTAACAAGGTCTGCATGGACTGTGTATATTTTTTATATGTAAATAAAGGTCTGTCACCAAAATAAACCTTGCTGTTATAAATTCCATGATACAGAAAATGCCAATGTTTGACCTAAAGGTCACATACCTGGGAATTACACAATTTGATGTAAAATCACCTCAACATAATAAGCTGTTTTATGGATCTGAAATGGTGAGTTTGAGAAGAGATTTAAGTTATTTTACTTTCATAAAATCTCATCATTATGAATTCTAGAATGAAACGAGCATTTACTTTTGATGTAAAGGTCACATGCATGGGTATTACACAGTTTGGTATGATGGCACTACTCACTTTACACCTTGATGTACCAGGTTCAATTCCCATGGCTGTTTTTGTAGTAATATGTATTGACTCATCTATGATTTTTGACAGGCATGTGCAACTTCCTCTAGGGCATGGGTCTGATGGCAATTTTTGAATGTACCCATACGATGTAAATTTAACCAGGTAAAACTGGGTTGCACATACCTGATTTAGGCATTTTCTCATATTTTAAAGAAGAATAAAATCAAATTTCATTTTACATGAAAAATTGCAATAACAAAATGCAAACAAGAGGCTCCTGTTGGCCTGTTATCGCTTGCCTGATTTATATAACTTAACAGTTGATCGTTTTCAATAAGCAGGATTATGTAATGTTAGAACGCGACCTGAACAAACAATCTCCCTGACTTTTTATCATGACAAATTTACCTATGTTACTATCATCAGATAAAAAAAAATCCAAAGATAAAGGCATAATAATTATGCATAGTTTCTTGCTCACAGTCAAAGTCATTCTAGACCTTTAAAATATAAGTTTACAGACAAAGCTTTAATTGTGGTCTACAAAGTCACTTGTCTTTCACATGCATTGAAATTAAAATTCATGGGGTTTTTTGGTTTTGTTTTTCATAAGGCCATGGGTTTATTTACTGTTGGCAATTAAACCTTGCAATGTTTCAGAAGAAAAACATATTGGGGTATATTTTGTAATTAAAAGCTAAACATACAAAATATACATTTCAAATAATTTGTGAGTAATTGTGAAATGCTAATAATATAAAATACACGTGATAAAATATAAATGACAAATGTTTTAGGCACTTTAACATGGCAATACTAGTAACTGTAAGACTCTATTACACCAAACAAAAAACAATTACTTCCAAATATTTAAGAATTTAAAATGTGGTAAAGGTTTAAGAATTAATTCTCTGCAAATAAATTTTTAAACTTAGACATGGCTTTTACAGGAAATGCACTCTTATTGGAGCAAAATAAATATTGTAAAAAAACACAATTACTTGCAAACAAATATCTACAATTGTGTAAAGAAATTCTAATCCTTAATGACAACACTGCACATAGCTTATGCTAGCCTGCAATTGTACATTTCTCTAACAATATTTCTATTTTATACTTTTCTTCAGTAATAAATTACATATTATTCATTTTAGCATGGATCTCGCTCATTATCAAGCTCATTTGAGATCTTGATGATATAAGCATATATTTCAGGTTTGATAAAAACCAGATCATAAATGGCCTCCAGAGTGGTAACAAGCCCAGCTACTCAGATGCAAGATCACCTCATTAATATGCATAGTTCTCGCTCATATTCATACTCGTCCAAGATATTGCCGATATAAACCTATATACCAAGTTTAATAATAAAAAAAAGACATACAGAGTGATAACAAGCAAATGTTGGATGGATGCAGGGCCATGCCATAAGCGGTCATGTGAGCTAAGAAAATATCATATTCGTTGTCTCTTCTAAAAACTCTCCTCCATCTCCTCCCCATGCTCTTCCTCCAGCTCCTCATGGCCCTCATCCTCATTCTCTTCTTCAAAATCCAAAATATCCTCCTCATAATCGTCGAGGTCTATGCATCCTAGTTCCTTCTCAGAAGTGAAGTAATCCACATCTTCGAGTTCTTCCTGGTCCAGATGCTGGTCTATGGCCTCATGACTCTTCCCTGACAATAGCGGCCGGGCGTATCCATTGTAAATCAGGCAGAATTGCTTGCAAGCCTCGTATGTCAGAAACATGACACCGTGGTAAGGAACTACCTGAAATACAACAGGCAAAAAATAGAATCACTAGAAATCCGTAATATTAAATATTCCGATTCAGTTTTTGGCGTACCGTCTAGCATACACAAGCCATATCAATTGCTGCTGTGCTAAATGTCTGCGAATGTAACTGAAGTTTAACATACATTATTGTTTTTATACTCGTGTCTGACGGGGTACTTTTTTCCTTTTTTTTCGGTGGGGGGGGGGAGGAGAAAAAAGGTCTGTTAATTTGTTCACCTGGATAATAGAAGCAGCGCAATCCTTCCTCTCGGAGAATCACGGGTCCTCGCCTAGTCTGCATCAAAGCAGCGTGTCAGCACTTTTTTCTGATTTATTCCTAACTTTTCCCCTCACCCTTTCATAATAGCCATTTCTTTCTACCCATCCCTCGTGGGGTATATACACATTTAAAAACTAACCCAGTCATAACACCACTTTCATTTTATAACTTGAGGACAATTTGTGGACAAGCTTTTGAAAGATGGGATCATTTTATGGTCCATCATCTGTAATCAAGAAGACGTACGGGCAAAGACGATGTCACTTACATATAGAAGTTGAAGACCTTCAACAAACATGATGGGGACATAAACACAACATAACAGAAAATTTAAAAAAATGTTCTCCCATCCTTAGAGCTGAAACTAGCCAATGAACCGATAATTTCATCTCCTTTCCATTTTTGTAATCCACTTTTTCGATTCAAATATTACCCTTCCACCTTATCTTTTATTTGATTTACAAATGTATTATGTTTTATCGAGCATGTAATACGAGGGGGGGGCGGGGATATAGCTATCGCTATGTCCGTCTGTTTGTTTGTCCGTAACAAGTTTCATTTCCAGAGCATAACTCTCAAACAGTTTAAGATATTTCAACTAAAGTTGATACATTGTGATAAGCAAGTTGCGTACAGGTGCCTTTTCCTACTTTGAATTTTCAGCTTTCAGTATTTTTTAAGTTACCATGGAAATAAAATGTGCCATAGTAGCATAAGTAGTATATATAATGACAGCGCTGGACTTTAGGGTACTAGCATAAATAGCGCATACAAATTGGGACTGTTGGACCATAATCTACTTTCAGTAGGACTCTTTATATAAGCTGGGGACGGGGGAGGGTGGAAGTGGGTGGGTTGAGCAATGTCATCTCTAGATGACCATTGTTCTCATCAGATGTTGCTATGGTGAGTTGATGCTATCGTGAGATAAAGGTCGTGCAATTGAACTTCTGAAAAACGGAGAATGCTCAACCTACTCATTAACGAAACGACTTCTTCAAAGTCGACTTTAGAAATTTTTAAAATTATTTTGTGTTATGAAGTGAAAACTGGAAAGGTGACAAAATTGCTGATGCGATAGCTTGATGCTCGCAAAAAACACCGACAACTCTTTACGTAATTTTCATTGTTTTGTATTATCTGAGCGTGCTTTTTTTTTTAGTTTGTTTGTTGATTTATTTCTTTTTCTTGTTTCTTTTTTCTTTTTATAATGAGTTCTCCACAACCGGACTGTTGAAACAAAGCCCCCAGACTTTTATAAGGTTATGATAAAACGGAAGTCTTAATCTGGATACGATGTGGCTTCGCAGGCGGGGTGAAATTTAAAGAACAGTTTATTTGCACGCATATAATCGAATAAGTTGAGCTGCTCCTGCTATATATAGTGGCAAACAATATTTATTTTACAATTGTAATAAATAGTGAATACATACATTACATACATACATACCCTGATAAATGTTGGGAAATAGCCCTTAAAGAATGAGTGGATGCCGTTGTCCTTCCAAGCCGCTTTGATGCATGCCCACATACCTCCGATGAACCAGCACATTCCGGGCCCAAAATATGGCTGCACGGCGCTTCTAGCCTACAATATAATAAAACAGTATCATATGATAAACTTTGCTGTCAGAGGGAAAATTACTTGTGGCCGGACAGGGTCTAGTACCCAAGACCACCCTAACTGAACACAGACGCTCTACCACCCACGCTGTACTAATCGATGCACCCTACCCTCTCCTGACATATCCCTCACTTTCGCACCCCCTTTTCTAGGACAGCTCGTGTCTCAATCCATGCCTCGCACACTTACTCACTGATGCTGAAAGTAAAACATTTGATGAGTATGACAAGTCTGTATGTGTATAATACCACCGCTGCCAACAAAATTGATACGAAGTACGATAATCTGGCCTTCGGAAGTTTTTACCCTGCGTCTGGATTAGTTGTTGATAGTGAAACAAACGCTTTTTTTTAGAATGCCACGACCATATCCTACTCATAGTTTTGCAACTAGTTATAAATCTGAAGCGAGGCTGCATATCCACACCCTGTCTTTGGTGGTCGAATTTCTCAATCCACTCCACTACCCACCCAGTTTATACTGCACTGACTCGCCATTTTAGTGGGCAATAAATTACATAATTAGAACTTGTCCACTTTTGATCGACAAACACGGTATATTTATAAACATGCCTGAATTCCTCTCTGAAGGTGTCCAGAAGACCAATGTTCGTCCTTCGAGTTCGAAGATGACCATGACATCACCAACAGATTTGTTTATGTGAGCACGTGAGTGGCTGATCAGGCCAATTGTGCCCTGAACTGTTTGTGGCACACTGGACAGGAGATGCTGCTTGGTGTTGCTTGATCAACAGAGGACATGCTGCAGTCCAGAGATTTAAATTGCTCGTGTTTCTGCACTGCCTCAGCAATTCTCCTTAGCTCATAGTATGTAGCTCCAATATGGGCGAGACTGCGCAAGGTGGAACGATCCTTTGCGAGATCTTCTCAAAATTCAGGTCCATGTTGAAGTGTTTCAAGAATGACTTGAATGAGTCTTTGAAGCGTTTCTTATGACCTCCCTGAAAACGCTTTTCATCGTTCAGCTCGCCGTAGAAGATCTTTGATAGTCGCTCGTCTGACATCCTGGTGACGTGGCCTGCCCATTTCAGCTGTGATTTCATCAGCAGAGTGTGAATGCTTGGAATGCCTGCCTGTGTTTAAACATCAGTGTATGGGACCTTGTCCTGCCATCTTGTCCTCATAGGTTTTCTCAGGCAGCCCATGCGAAAATGGTTCAGATTCTTGGTATGGCGCTTGTACACCGTCCAGGTTTCGTAGAGTTACAGCTTTGTTTGCAGACTGATGCCTCTGAACTCCCTGACATTTGTGTGTAGTCTGCCGAAGACCACACTTGCTGTGACAATTCTGGCGTTGGTTTCCTCATCAATGTGGACTACACGCGACAGTGTACTGCCGCGGTAGGTTAACTTGTCTACTGCAAGGAGGGTTTGGCCATTTACTGTGATGTTAGGCTCTACATGAAGTTTTCCTTTTGCAGGTTGGTGCATCACCTCTGTCTTCTTAATATTGATTGTGAGACCAAAATTGTCAAACAAGTTGACGAGAAATGGTCCATACTCTGTTGCATGTCAGACTCGGATTGGGCATTCAGGGAGCAGTCATCAGCAAATAGGAGATTACGAACAGTCTCGTTCTGTAACTTCATCTTCGTGAGTAGTCTCCTCAGATTAAAAAGCTTGTCATCAGTCCGGTATACGATGTCGATCACAGTGTTGCAGTCACGGCAGGCATCTGTAAGCAAGGCAGAGAACATCATACTGACTTCACTGGCGATTGAGAATGGTTCAGATGACTCCTCGTCATCCACGATGTCAGCGAGCATGCCATCATGGAATTACAGAACCATTATGATGAATTTCTCTGGCATGCTCTTCCAGAAGTCCTCGCGACTAACTGTGTCAAAAACTTTTGTCAGGTCGATGAAAATCATGTACAGGTTGGAGTTCTGTTCCTGGCATTTCTCCTGAAGTTGACGAGCTGCAAACACCATGGATATGGTCCCTTGCCCTTTCCTGAAGCCACACTGACTCTCAGACAGGAGCCCGTGATCAATGTGATGCACAAGGCGATTCATCAGAATTCTGGCAAGGATTTTGCCGCTTATATATAGCAAGAAGATGCCTCGATGGTTGTCGCAGGATTGTATGTTGCCTTTCCGCTTGAACAAGTGGATTATGGCTGCATCCTTGTACTCCTGGGTATAATTCCTTGTGTCAACATTGACTGGAAGAATTCAGTCAGTTTCCAGCCTCTGGCTTTGTAGACTTCTACTGGTATAGCATCCGCTCCAGATGCTTTGCCATTTGACAGCAGGTCAATGGCTTTCTCAGTTTAGTCAGCGTTGGATGATATGTTGGTTTTCACTTAGGGCAGTCGATCAATTCCTCCTTACTGATTGATGGTTGATGATTGAGGATGCTGTTGAAGTGTTCTGTCCATCTTTGTAGTATCTTTTCTTTGTCCGTGAGCAATAAGATGCCGTCAGCACTCAGTCTTGGAGATGTTCCGATGGATGTGGCACATAGATTGTCTTCAAAGCATCATAGAAGTTCTTCATATCATTCATGTCTGCGTATGACTGAATGTCATCAGCCTTGTTACTCAGCCATGAGTCTTGCAACTCTCTGAGTTTGCAGTGGAAAGTCCTCTTGATGTTGTTGAAGGCTGCCTTCTTAGATGATGAAGTGCTGTCTTCTAAACAGGACTTTTGGAGCTGATGTTTCTCGTTCTGTAATCTCTGTACCTCAGCATCGTTCTCATCACACACATTTTGATGTTTTCGTGTGGGGGGACCGAGGGTTTTGGATGCAGTCTAGTACACAGTGTCTCTGAAGGATGCCCAGTCTTCCTCGACGTTCTCAGAGTTCTCATGAATTGTTGCTTGTTGGTTGCACGGTTCTTCAACAAACGCCCGTTTTACATTTTCCGGTCTCTTCTGACGATGACATAGTTGATGAGATGCCAGTGATTGGTGCACGTTTGCATCCAAGACGTCTTATTGCAGTTTGGCGGGCGGAAGACTGTGTCAGTAAGAGGAGTCCGTTGTTGTTGCGTTTGCCGAAGCCATTTTTGACAATGACGCCTGGCCATGTCTGGTGATATGCTCCAGGTCTTCATAAAATGTGTCCTTGATCGCATTTGGATTGGTCATGGTGGATGCATAGACGCTGATGATAGTTTCAAGTCGTTTTCCAGACAGTGGGAGTCTCATTTGCATAAGTCTATCATTCACACCCTTTGGGAGATTTGTGAGCTTGCTGACTAGCTGTAATTTGATGGCAAACGCAACTCTAGCATCATGTTGCTTTTCTTCACTTCAGCCACTCCTGAAGAAGGCGTAGCCGTCTCCACTTCAGCGAGTTTTCCTTCCTCAGCTAGGTAAGTGTCACTCATGGCCGCTATCTGGATGTTAAATATGGACAGTTCTCTACCTACTAGAGCTGTTCTTCTCTCTGGTCTATCTGCTGATGTACTACGCATTAGTGTGCGCACATTCCAGGCACCAATAGTGAGTGGCATCAACCTTTGTCTTCTTGTGTGATTTTCGACCGTGGGATCTCTGTCATCCGCGGTATGCTGACTAGGTTAAGATGAAGAAGGTAATATTTATGGCACCTTTTCTTGCCCCTTTCTCGTGCTACGGAGGTGAGCAGTGTGATCCTAAAAAGGGCCGCTAAGTCGTCCAGGGAGCTGCTGAGTTCATTGCAGCTTCGGTTCATTGAAAAGCGACCGTATGCCCTGAGCCGCCTGTGCGCAGGTCTGCAGCTACAGCTTTCAGTGTATCCACATCTGCTGCTTTGCCGCTCGCCCATCGCCACAGGACTTGAAGGCATGGGCGGGGAGCCACGTGTTAGCTGTCCACTCTAGATCAATATTTGCAGGTAGTACCACCTACTATTACTTACGGTAGTAGGCATAACCTGACCTGATCCTTCCAAAAGACAGTGAGCAGGTAATGAACAGGCACAGACTACAAGACAGTATATAAAAGTAATGATCTGAAAAAATAATAATTGTACAAAATTTGTGCAATCAGTGGGGGGCATACTTTAAGATCCACAACTACAACAAAAACAGGATGAACAGCTCTTGGTTTTTATTACCCTACACGACAGCAGGTAATGATTTATGAGTTGGACTTTTTATTCAAAGATTTTTTTTCTTCAGAGAACGAGGAAATCAGTGCAATAAAGACAAAGACAAGATGAATCAACAACATCTAACTTGAGCCTCTCGGGTACTGTCCATAAAATAATGCCAGCGCTTTTAATGGACAAAAGATAATCAGATCATCATTTGTGTATTGATAAAGGCATAAGAGAGAGAGAGAGAGAGAGAGAGAGAGAGAGAGAGAGAGAGAGAGAGAGAGAGGAGGGGATGGAAGGGGGTCAGGCAGAATTAGTATGTAACAGATGTAGATGTACGATACGGTTATTGTTTGGAGGATAGAAGGATAGAAAATAAACAGAAAATGCAAATAATAAACTTACCTGGAGTCTTTTTTTAATCGTGTCCAGAGGAAAGGTGACGAAAAGAGCCACAGCGGAGGCAATGCATCCCTGGAAAAAGTTGTCAACAGTGGAAGGTGGACGCTTTAAATCATGATGTACGGACTGTAACCACTCATACATGCCCATCATAGTGGCAGTGTATGGAACGTGCGCTAAAAATACAAGAGTATAGATTCTCTGGAATGCTTTGTAAGAAATAAAAAGAGTGGGGGGGAGTGGAATGAGGTCTAAACACCTTTTACTGTTCAAAACAAGAACTATTAACTCGAAAAAGGGAAAGATGAGTCCAACGCTTCATTTCCATAACATCTTTTACACTATGTTTCGCAACGTCCATAACTAATCTTTATTTGGAATTTGGAATTAATAAAAGTGATCTTGTATGTTAGAGTTTTTTGTTCTTTTGTTTTTGTTGGTCTTAACGGCACTTTTAACACAATATTAGCTATATCATGCTGAGGAAATGGGAGCTATGAACCTTCCCACACACTGAGGCAGCCAAAACGGTCTAGCCTGGATGGGTTTTGAAACCGCGACCCTTGGACAGAGAGTTTGACGCTCTGCCAACTGAGCTACTGCGGCTCCCTATTAGAGATCAATGTCTTACATTTTATATAACACCTTTTATGAGATGAAGAACTTGATGTGTTGTGTTATCGTATTCGATATTACAATAGATAATGTTGATAGTGAGATAACAAAAATAGTAGTAGTAATAGTAGTAGTAGTAGTATTCTCGATTCCTAGGTTTTTACAAACTTAAGCAACTTACTTTCACCTTTTCAGAAATATACTCCATTTATAGCGACACCTCACGTTGGAACATTAGTTACATTAGTAATGCATGCATATTAAATTTCAATGATATATTCCCTCCTACTCTTATTTATTTAAAATAAACAACATAAACACGTAAAATCCGTGACCGTTTTCGCTTTATTAAGTCTTCATAATGAATTAAAATCATTGTTTACGTCATTAAATCCCTTTGGTTTCTAAGAGATTGACGTTATAAACCAAATGATGTCACAGCGTGAGTCGTTCTGAAACGTTCTAGCTACAATTGTATATAATGTCTTAAATGCACGAATGGCATGGGAAAATTACATATTAAACGATACATAACACTTGGTCATTAAGATACGTATGTCTCTATTGACAACAATAACAATGGAACATATATAAAGAAATAGAGACAAACAGTTTTATTTTCTTGAAATAGGTATAATTGTTCTATCAATTATTGAAGCTTATAATTAATCTTAGAATTGGAACCTTTTATATATGTCTGACAATATCCAAACGATGAATCCAATGTTGAATTATGCCCCTTTGTACAAATATTGTACAAAAGGTTTTAGGAATTAATTTTCTAATTTTTCAATGAATAGCGATGCATAAGAAGAAACCATAGGACTACACATTGCTGTACCTACCTTTTGAATATAGTTTGTATTACCAACAAATAGTCATGGGAAAATTAGAAAATTAATTCTTGAGTAAATGCCTTTTGAAACCAGATGTGCTGCTAAGATTTCTAGATGACGTTGTTATGATCCGGAGTTATTCACTAGATGACCTTTACTATTTTATAGAATGTTTAAAAAAATTTCACCTTACACTTAAATTTACGTTGAACGTGTCGACAAATAAAGTATATTTTTTGACGTAGATGTCTCTAAAACGAATGCAATGATGTAATTACTACTGTACACGTTAAAAACAAATGTTCATCAATAAGACGGAATATTCTTCGTGTCATCCAAAATCACGCAAAGACGGAATACCATACAGTCAAGCGAAACGATATAGAAGAAATATTTCTGACGACAATGTCTAAAGAAATTCTTTGACATAATTACATCAATATTTTTTAAACAGAAATTATCCTACTCATATTATTGATGCTGCTTTCGAAAAGGTATCGTCCGTTACACAGCTTGATTGACTGAAATGTAAAATCAGGGACAAAGATGACAATATCACTCCTTTCGTTGTTGAGTATTATCCAAATTTACCTAATATAGGTAAAGTTATCAACAAATATTGGGATCTTTCGCAATTATCTTGTAATGTAAGTATTAAATCACTACACCCAGGCAGGCATACACTTGCTTGCAAACGAACTAAGAATCTCAAAGGCTTCCTTCTTTGTTCTAAATTAATAAAAACATTCATCTATAAATGATTCATCAACTAGATGTAATAGACGCAGATGTTCGCGTTGTTCGTTCATTAATGAAATACTTATTTCAGTTGCAGCAATACCAAAGAAATATTTAACATGCAATATGATACAATAGTATCAATATAGCAGTTTGAGATTGGCTGGCCGATCACAGTTTCCAATCACTAAACGCCTTCTATATTCCCCATGACTTTTCCCCCACTGAAGTTTATGCACACACGTGCATCCGCGATTGTGCTAACCCCTTTGCTGGCAACATAATCACGTTTTTTTTGTCGTTTATGCAGTCTGGAGACGCGTCAACGCTGTCGTTTCTCGCGCTCACCACAAAGTCGAGGCCAAACACCGTTCGGGGACAGTTTACATGGCAAATAAGTACCCAACATGGTCTCAGCGCTCCAAAATACGTGTTCATGGCGTTTCAAAGTATAAATTGAGTGGATGGCGGGAAAGAGTTTAGTGGGACGATATTTGACCAGTTATGACTGTCTGAAGTTTCCCTGCGGTTAAACGGTCATCAGGACCCCCCCCCCCCCAAAGAATTTTGCTTGACTTCGAAGCCAATCAAGTCCGCCGTGCATACCACAAGCTATGGTCGTACATGCACCAGCATCAAAACATTGACACAGGCCTGCAGATTTCCCGGAAAGACTTCACTACGTTGTACCCGATTTAGTACTTTTCGTTGGAACACCTGTACCTAGTTAAGCAGTCCGAGGTCGACATGTACTTTCATGCACGTGTAACTGCTGTCCTGGCCGTCGATTACAGATGTATTAATGTGATCCTCTCCGATAAGACTCTGTTGTTGGAGGGCACAGGTGGCCGAATGAGGGTCATCGACGCGCCTGTGAAAACTCGTAATTGAACAGCACAATTAAAATAATGTCATATCACGAAAACCAGCTTGCGAAAATAAAAGTGCAATAAGAAACGATTGCGGTCTCACATCGAAACTTTCTTCGACAAAGTTAACTTGAATTGTCCCTGTGTGACCTTAAAGTTATCAAAGTCGGAGGAGACGCAAATGCAAAAGAACGGTGGAATATTTCCATTTCTCGCAACCATTCCAGCGTTGTTAGCGGCTGCGGCTCCTGCGGTTGCAAAAGCGGCCGCGTTAGGGGCCGTCGGAACCGCATCTGGGATAGCTCTGAAAAGTGAGGTCGGTGGAAAAATCTACGATTTTTCTCGAGGCAGTATAGCGTCTCATAGACGAATATAAAAAGGAAAAGGTCTTCGACTACCTGTGACAACTCGCAAAATACCCTCAAGCCAAGGTCTTTGATTGAGGCCTCGCTGACCAGTTTTGATTTACTCACGATGCCAAAGTCAGTCAAGTATTTTCGAGGTGTCTTTATGCGGGATGAACTTGCGTCGATGATTCCCCGCACGTGGGAAACTGGTATCGTTAACCTGGATTCGACAACAGGACCTGGGACTCATTGGGTCGCTTACGTGGTAACTCCTCGACATCTTTTATATTTTGACTCGTACGGACTTGCACCGCCACGTGAAGTTGTTGATTATTTACAAAGACGCTTCAGGGGTGCCCGCGCACCACCTCTGTTTATTCAACGTTGCTGTTGCAAACTCGAACAGACGGCCCATTGTGTGGACATCTTGTAGTTGAAGCACTGCGTGCTCTTGCGGAAAGAAGCCAAACCCCGCAAGCACTTATTGATTTTACATTGTCACTTAAAAACTACGCTTGATAGTATACGAAATGCCTGTTGACAATTTTTACGTACGCCAAAGCGCAGCCACCATACGCGGCGTTGAGAATTTAACCAGCTTTACAATCAAAGCCGATCTGAGTGAGTTTACCAGCCGGATTGTTGTTGGCGTCGACGCCGGCAAGCTCGTGCTTTTCCAAGATCAAACTGGAAAACTCCAAACGTCCAACGTGGACATCTACGATGTTGTTTTAAAGCCGCTAGGCGCAATCGTGAAAACCTGACAAAACACTGAAAACGAGGGAGTCAGAGACTCTGGCGTGTCAATGTTATTCATCAAAGACTACGTCGACACAAATACAAAATCAAATGTTAAAAGGCTGGCGATGAAATGAGCGGAGACCTTATTATGAATGGAAATCGAATCCATCGGATCCAAAAGCCCATCGATAATGCTGATGCTGCAACGAAACAATACGTGAATGTGAAAATCAGCGAGCGATTAAGTGATATTAAGGTCGTGACTTGCAACGCCAAATTGGTACATAAGTATATAAAGCTTTCTGATGGAGTAAACTCTGAAATATTTGCTGTAGCAGATGTAAATATCGATGAGTTTCATTCAAGTAGTGACTTTAGACTTGTTGCTGATAGATCCGGATATTATTTCTTTATCATATCCCCGTCTACTATGACACGTGGGTCTCTTAGTATTCAATTAGTAGAACAAATACAATCATTGGAAAATCGTAATGCTAACGCTAAAAATATTAGAATATAGAAATTCTTTATTTAGGTCAGATTCTAATGACAAATAATTTACACTTCTTTGGTTGCAGGCTCGTTCAAGATTAGAAAGTTGAAAGAATAGAGATACGTGGGATAAATGAGACTGAAGCGTCATTAACCGTCTTTTTGCGTCTGTGTGGCTATCGAAGATTGGAAAAAATATAATTAGTGAAATGGATTTTATTTTTGTTCATGATATGTATCTTTGTTTCAATTCAGAACTGATAAAAATATGGTTTTCCACACATTATTCAGTCCATATCGATCGGTGTTGACCTGTGTAAATAAAGGTTATGGTCATGGCGTCATTGAGAGATGTGTTCTCTCGAACACTGGGAGTTTATGACACTGCGTCCAAACAAATTGGCATAAAAACAGGGGACGGGGCGATAGCGGTACCATAGTTGTCTAGATAAAGTTATATGTTGGAAAGACCAGGGAAGTTAAACTATGACGTCATAATAGAAAACGTCGTCTACCATGGCAACAAAACAGTCGACTTGTCATTATGTATTTGTGTACGTAAATAATTTAGCCGTTAAAATTAATTTTGAAATCGTCTCCAATTGTGGAAAATTGCAATCGATAATTTTTTTCCTGATCATCGAGATGGTTGCTTTTGGTGCTGTTTTTAAAATATATGTACAATATCCAAGGGGCAATTTAGTCTGTCTTTTAACACAGAGTACAATTTATATATGTATTCTGAGTTTATTTTGTTACTTACATAATTCTTAATACACACTCCTAACTTCGTACTAGTTTGTTAATTGAATTGTCATATTTTTCATGATTTTCAAATAGTTTGTTATAGATTCACTATCAGTCGGCATAACTTATTATATTAAAAGTTCCATATGTCAGTGATCCTGAAAGGAACGAATTGGCCCTAGCAAGGATGATATAATACAGCAGATAAGGGAAATATTTTACAGTTTATAAAGATCAGTGGCTGAGATTCTTGCTTTACTGCTGTACAATCATAGGTTCCATTTCTGGCGGCGCAGTCATGCTGGATGTCATTGTTTGCCCTTTTCATATTTGGCGTTTTTTTTTTTTTTTTTTTTTTTTTCTTTCTCAGGAGACTCTGAGCTTATAATTGCCTAGAAATAGATTTTCCAATCACCTTTAACTCAGTAAGTCGGTTGCAGGGTTACTGCATCCCAGAAAATAGTGGAAACCATATGATGACCGAAACTTTTAAGTGAGATAAAGGCCACCTAAGCACTGTGCAAATCTTTACAAGGTGGAGGGGTAAATTTATATTTCGCGAGAAGCTTACCCATCAGTGTAGGAAGAAGTCCACTGTATAGCTTACGGAATCCCTCAAGTTTGACAATATCATACATTCCAGAAAATACTCCACCGTGTGGGGATCTGCTTTTCTGGAATGGATAACACACCAATCTTGTTTTGATGGTGTCCAGGGGATAGGTGACAATGGTTGCAGCCAGTCCTGCTATTGCTCCAGCCTTCATCGCTTTCTCTATAGTGAGTTTGCCCATGTCATCCGCCATCTTATGCTTAAAATGCTGGAAAGTAGAAATCTGGATATAAGTATGAGGAATTATTTTCAGGCAAGAAGAAAAGTTTCCCTTCCACAAAGCCAGCATTGTGCCTTCGTCTCGCATGATGTTCCCGTAGGTTCCAAACATGCCGGCATTGCTAGATTGGAAAGTTGCAACTTGCATGTTGACCTTCACGACATCCAGAGGGGCTGTAAGAGTTCTAGCTACCATTCCAGCAATAACCTGACTGTATAAACCTTGTTTAAAAGACAAACGCCGGTCTTTCAGTATACCGGATGACATAATGCACTTCTTTTTAACTTGTATGGAAAACTATGGCATTGTTGGGAATGCATTCGCGAAAAGTGTATCACGCGGATCACTGATTATTCTGAAGTCTCGGGAAGGTAAATGACGTTTTACTACGATTAACAAACGTTATACCATAGTGACGTAAAACTAGTAACTAATAGTTCCATACGACGCGACGGTCGATTTGTAGCACAACATCGGCCATTTATTTTGTCTATCATGTTTGTGTGTATAAATATGTTTTTGTTCATGTTCTTTTTACTGCATACTTGTACATATTCCAAGAGAAATTCTAGACAAAAGGCATGATTCTCTGGAAACTGGCGTGTGATTTCACACTGTTTCTCGTGCATAAATCACATTTGTCTTTTGTCGCTCAAAAACATAACGCCATGCCCCAACAATTAATATGTTACTTTTGATAGCGCAGTGGTCAGGCACTGGCCGTACGACTCTGTAAAGTACCACTCCAATAAATGCCGATTTTATGAAAAGGCTCAGCGAACATTATTTTTTAACAGAGTCTACAAACAGTGGTTTTCTTCAAATACCCCGGTTTCTCATCTCTTCAAGACAACTTCAGTCTACCTGATACTCCTGACTAGCTTTTGGTTAGAAATAATATTACCAAACTGTTTAGAATAAACGCTGAAATTATTAATTTGTAAACATCATTCAGTACAAGAACAGACGAACATGCAATTACTGAATTTTGGTACATTTAAACGGATATAAACATTGAAGATTTCACACCAGACTTATGTAAAACCATATAATCATGGGAGACAAAGGTGATCGACCCCCGCGGGGGCGGGGGGGGGGGAGGTGAAAAATATAATTGCACCTGCTCCACCTCTCTCTGAGTGGATGAAAAAATATCTTTGAAATGATTTTATCTCTCAGAATTTAAGGTATTGAAGTATAGGACATGAGTTGCTTAAAGTGAGGGCGGTGAATTAGGCGAAGGCAAAGTGTTAACCTTCAGGTGCTGAAGGTGGCGAGTATCGTAAAGTGAAGGCGCAACGCGAGTTCGCCTTCTAATGAAGATGAAGAGAGACGGTGAAGTAGCGACTTGACGGTACTGAAGTAATATACTTATATATAAATTTCTGAGGGTGAAATCATATCAACTAATACGGTAGCAGACGTCACTTCATGGTAAGAAATAAATTCTGGAATTCCCCGTAATGTCAAGCAAACATATAAAGTTTCAGTGTTGTTGTTGCTCGTCCTTTGAGTTCGAAGATGACCATCCCATCACTAACTGGTTTGGTTGCGGTGAGTACGTGAGTGGCTCATCAGGCCAGTTTGTGCTCTGAACTGTTTGTGACACACCTGACAGGAGATGACGCTTGGGTTTGCTTGATCAATAGAAGACGTGCTGCAGTTCTGAGATTTACGCTGCCCAGGCTTTTGCACTGCCTCTGCAGTTCTCCTGCGTTCAAAGTCTGTACCTCCAGAATGGACGAGACTCCGCCAGGTGGAGCAATCCTGTGTGAGATCTTCCCAAGACTCGGGGTCAATGTTGAAGTGTTTCAAGGATGACTTGAGGGAATCTTTCAAGCGTTTCTTCTGATCACCCTGAGATCGCTTTCCCTCCATTAGCTAGCCGTAGAAGATCTTCTTTGGTAATCGCTCTTCTGACATCCTGGTGACGTGGCCTGCCCATCTCAACTTTGATTTCATCAGCAGTGTGGATGCTTGGAATGCCTGCCCGTGTGAGAACCTCGGTGTGTGGGACCCTGTCTTGACATCTTATCTTCATCAGTTACCTCAGGCAACCCATGTGAAAATGGTTCACACCGAATAGGTTTCGCAAACATACAGCAGGGTCTGCAACACAATGGCTTTGTATACCTTAAGTTTTGTCTGCAGACGAATGCCTCTGCGCTCCCATACATTTGCACGTAGTCTGCCAAAGGCCATACTTGCTTTAGAAATTCTAGCATTTGTTTCAACATCGATGTGCACTGCACGTGACAGTGTGCTGCCGAGATAGGTGAACTTGTCCACTGTCACGAGGGTTTGGGCATTTACTGTGATGGTAGGCTCTAAATAAGGCTTTCCTGATGCAGGCTGGTGCATCACCTCTGTCTTCTTGATACTGATTGTGACACAAGCTGAAGAGAAATGGTCCATACTGTGTTTCATGT